>VXBO01000501.1:1557439-1706422 GCA_013400135.1 Rhinoptilus africanus
TTTTTTTTTTTTTTTTTTTGTCTCCCTGAATTTAAATCTCGATCTGGACTTTGGTTAAGGCCATATCCAGCTGACCCCAGTCAAGGTGGGTTAGAAGTGCCACCTGTACCGCTCTTTATCCAGGCTGCAGAAGCTGTTGTAGGTGAGGCTGGTGTCCCCTGGATGTTGCTTGCCAATCCACCAGACTTAGCAGTCTTGCAAGAAAAGATCTTGCACCAGCTTTTGCAAGAGTAGTAGTATTAACTCCAATGATCTGACCAAGTTCTGACTAGGGTTAAGTGTTCCGTCTATTCAAGTTTTCTATGAAATATCACATGAAGGTGTGGTTTTTTTCTTCTTTTTATTTTTTTTAAAATGCCTATCCCTAAGCATTTGTGCCTTCCAAATGTTTGCTGCTTTTTATCCCAATAATCAGCACATTTCACTGCTGTTTGAAGTTCTTCCTTTGTAAGACTTATTTATCAGTTTTTCAACTACCTCTAGGTTAAGGAGCCTTATGAATAAGATCATTTGATTTATATTATGTGTAAATGCATGGCTTCCTTATTTTGATGGGTTGATGAGATACTAAAAATGTCAAGGTTGTAGGTTTTGAACTGGATCTGCTTGTGTACCAACTATGAATTTAGCACCCAGACTGCTAAAACCCAAGCCTTTAGTGGGTAGTGACTGCAAACACTTGCTTGCCTCCATACCAAATGCATGTATTCTTTGACCCAAAATGCTCTCTAGGGCCTGGTGAAGCACGGGAGCCTTAGCTGCTGCTGTACAAGTTTTGTGTCTTTCACTAGAACACCAAGCTGAATTCCTAGCCTCCTCGCTGGCAAATAAAAGCACAAAGAAAACAACCCCTTCCCACATGTTTTGGATGAATGAAAGTCTGCTGTGGATGTGCTTTTAAGAGGAAGTATGAAAACAGGCTCCTGATCCGAGTGTTAAAAAGGGCTTTATGCCTTAAGTGGCAAATGCCATTCTGACAAAGGATTAGTCAAACTTTGAAGGCCGAAGTGGAGTTAGGGAGCTCTGTCTGAAGCTTCTGTTTCCGTCTGAAAAAGGGACCTTCAAAGGCAAATTTCAATACTTGACATGCAGCTTTCCCCCCTCTGTTCCAGCCTTGCAACCAACCAACCAACCAGTGACAAGAGAGTGAAGGAAGGCAAGAAAAGCATGTAAACCAGCTTGCCATCGCTCTCAGTCAGTGCTAAGCTGCTCCTCAGGGCTGGGGGCTTGCTTCTGTTTTATTATTATTTTACTTTTTGCATATTGTTTGTTTTCTGCCAGTTGAATACTCTTGTTTTCTGCAGAGAGCAGCTTGAAAGTAGGATATCTGATAGGGGAGCCTCTGCAAACCTGTGCGTGTTAACAGCCGAGAGCCAGATTTTCAGAAGTGCTGCTGTGTTCAGCCGGCTGAATTTTCTCCCCTACCCGCCCAGCTGCCACACAGAAATAACCAAACCAGTCTGGTGTAGCTTCTCTTTGCGTAAGAGGAACACAAGAAGGAACCAGTAACAGGCGGAGTGGAATTGCCAAATTATTTAGAAATCTTTTCTGGCTCTGATCTCTTTGCAGGTTGAATATTTCTAGACACGCGGCCAACGCTGTTACACCGCTGGCCAAGAACATGTCAGATTTCACTGGCTAAGCAAGGCGGGGTGTGGGCAGGACTTGGTTGGGAGACCTCCAAGGAAAACTCAGGTGCTGTAGGATGTGGTAATTACTAATTCAGTAAATAGAGTTCTCAGAGTCAGTGCAGCATCTGTGTCCGATCTAAGAGGATGTTGGAGCACTGCTAGCAAAAAACACTGGATAAAAGTTGGCCAGATGCATTATGACCCCCATAAAGCATTTTGGAATTAAAAAGAAATATATATTGTGTATCATAATGGCACGAAGACCTTTTAAAACGTGTTACCCACTTTCACCCGTCCCCCTAATCCCAAATTCCTCTGTAGTCTGAGGTTGCATAGGCTAAGGTACTCTCCTTGCCTTTGAGAAATCCAAGTTCAGATCCCCTCTCTGGCATATTATTCCTTGCCCAAATACATGTTCTGCCTGCCAAAATGCATGCCACTGTAGCACGGATCTGTTTCTTTCTCTCTTTGACCAGCGATTTTTGTCTTGAAATAAGAATTAGCATGTAGGAATGGAAAACCAATTTTATTAACATTTTCAGCCATAGCTGGAGCTGTAGAGCATAAGTTTATTTCCAATAAAGAGAAAATGAGGATGGTATTCAGAACTCCACATGACTTGATCCTGGGACCTTGCCTGGGTTTCAGTTTTTGGGCTTCCGTGGCTCTCAGTATGCAAAACCTTGACTTCTAATAAGGTAATATTTCCTCTCCTACCTTCTTCTGTCTGGGGTTTTCTCTGTAAAATATCTGACTTTTGTTTGGCTTAGGCTTCCCTGGCTCCTACCGATAGCTGGTGAAGTAGATTAGACTTCTTGAGGACGAAAGTTCTTTCTGGCGAATAGTAAGTAGTGTTTTTCTGTGCGGTATAAAGGTGGTACAAATAATTTGTCTCCTTACCTGGGGGAAATAGTTATTGATGTGTATGAACACTTGTTTAAACAGCTCTGTAACAGAGAGGACACTAATAAGAGATATATGAAACATCTTTTAAATTTTGGCATCATCAACTTGACACAGGTATTAATGATGTAAAATCTAATGGTTTCAACATGAGGGGGTTTTATGTGAATTAAACTGTGGGGAGGCCAAGACTTAATGTTCACCTTCTTTAGCTAAATCATGATAAAACCTAGTCTTTAGGCAGACTTTTTTTCCCTGAGCCAGCTTATACATTTGAAAAATGTACCTTCTTTTGCAGTGAAGATAAAGACAATGATGTGTCCTGAAAAACACTGAGAGGTTAATTTTTCTGCATCAGTTTAATCCATTTGCGTCTCTTTCTTATACTATTAGTACTGCAGTTTGGCCAAAAACCCAAACCCAACAAAACGCAGTTCCCTAGTAGATAATATTTGCTGATGTACTCTTTGAAATCACTCCCTGAATTGAAGTGATGGGCTGACGTAGCCCCCTCTTCTGATCGGATTTTAACAGGTTTTCAGCCGCTTTGTGTCTGAAATCATCAGAGCTTTCCTCAGCATGAATGGGCAAAATATGTTAATTGATTACAGAAGTTTAAGTCCTGCCCAAAACACTGGCCTGTTTAGGGAGAAGGGGAAATAATTAATGAAAACTTAAGTTTTCCTACTGATTTCCAAAATCATATAGTATTTCTACAACTTATTGAGGCCAAGTAGATATGAAGTACCTTGCTTATTGCTATCTTTATTTTGCATCGAAGATGCTCAGGAAGTTATGCAAATCGGAAATGGGCTACTAGGATATGCTGAATTGAATTTTTGCCCATGACCATTTACCTGTTTCAGCCTTGAACTGTGTGCATCCAAGGTTGTTTGTTTTTATTTTAAACCAGAAACGTGTAAAGAATACAATTTCTGTGAGTACAAAGGTTCATCTTCAGAATAAAAAAAAAAACCCCAAAACAGCAAACTCTTCCTTGCTGAAATGGATTTGTTGCCAAGTAGGCTGAGAGAACGTCTGGGGTTTCTGCTGTATAAGACGGTCTTCAGTAGATTGTTCCTTCCACAATGGTAGTTGCCTCTTATGGCTGTGTCAGAATGAAACTCTATCGATAAACCATGGAATTTCTTCATTGTTCCTCCAGACAGTTATCCTTTGGAGTCGCATAACTTAACTTCTTGAATTCTGCTTTTCTTGCCTCTCTTCTGGAGTAACAAACCCTCCCGTGCACACGTACCTGTACAGGCCCTGCACTGGTTTTAAAGTGTACATCATGCTGCTTCTCCTGTGCTGCCTTGCTCTTCTGCACTTGGATTCTTACCACCAGGGCTAGTTCTTAAAGAAGAAAATAAATAGGAGAAGTGATGCCTGTGGAGCTGAAATCATACATGTGATTTCAGAGTTCCCTTTGCAGAACTTCTCACATGCCCTGAGAAAATAACAACATGCTAGGTGTCTAATTTCTAAAATGGGCCTTTCTAGAGAACTTGCAGTGCAATACAAACCTTATAAACAGGAGATGGGAAGAAGCTCAAGTGTTTAGAACAAAACCTTCCGGGCTGAACTGCTGCACTCTGGCTGAAATGGCATTTCATCCAGTCTATGAAAAGAGCATAGAGGAGCTCAATCCATGTTCCCTTTGCAACCCAGCACTGCTCTCTCTGAGTGATTTGGGGAGTGAACCAGAGAAAAAGCTTTGGTAGTTGCCTCCTCATCTGTGTATTTAGGCAAAGTCTCCATCCTTGACTTTTGTGCAATATCTATCCAAGGAAGACTGACAGAGGGAGCTGGGTGGAAGCGAGGTGAGGAACAGAGATGAGGCTCAAGAAGGAAGGGAGGAGTACAAGTGCTGGAGGCTTTTTGGGAATCTGATTAATTTGGGGGGACTGTATGTCTACATTAATTGCTTGGTGGAGGATGAGTGAATGAGAGGATGATGGTTTTTTCAGGCTACTTCAAGGAGTGCCTGGGTCCAACACAAAGTTGGGGTGAGCAGCTACATGTGAGTGACTGATCTTGATGCCACTTACGTCCATTTTCATGTTCATAAATCACTGCTGATTTAAATGAAAATTATTCAGGGTTTTTAGGCTTTCTGCTTTTCTACCCACTGTCCTGTTTTTTTATTTTCCCTGTCTTTTTTTTTTCTTTTCCAAAAATTTTCTGTTCTGATGTTCGGCTTTTCATTATGTGTGTTATAGCAATGGCTGCATAAGTTGCATGTTATTGTTTCTGCTCTGCCATAAGATGTCTGAAATGTATATTTTCCTTCCTGTCTTGAACTTCCCCTTCTCTTTTATATAAATACGTATGAGTTTGGCTTCTGGGGGCATCCTGTAGGTGTTGGAGGCTTTGTGCTTTGGATGGCTGACACAAAGAAGAAAAAGTACTATGAATGCCTGTGGAATAGTTTTTCTAAGTACCTAAAATGAAGTTAAGTTTGTAGATAAAAGTCACTTCTGTTTCTTCCAAGGCCTGTTCTCGGCAATCCCTAGCACTAAGATCTAAGGATTTTAGTAGTGGAACTGATTTGCAAAAGGAAGTTTAGAACTCATTTATATATATTATATATTGTACCGGTGGAATGGGCAGAGAGCCTCAGTCCCTGAAACCCTCCGTGGTATTCCAGCACGTTGTGCCTCCAAGACTTGTTTTTGCAGTCTTCCCCTGGCCCCCTGTATCTTCTGTGCATGAATAAAAGAAATACCTAATGGTATAGGTTGTCTTCTTGGCACAGTTCTTTAGGTGCTTTGACTGGGCTTTCCATCTCCATAGTCACTTTATTGAAACACAGCAGGATCCTTCTGGGATGGCCTCCAAGATGATCCTTTGAAAGATGAAATGTAGGCACTAATAACCCCTTCCATTTCTTTCTCCCCTGTCTCTGCCTCCTGCCTTGGTTAGGAAGCTATTTAGCTTCATATTTGCACTCCTATAAAAGTTGGAGATGTACTGTCTCTGTGATTGGAAATAAATTAATAAATAAAAACATGTAATGGAAGGGACTTGACCTGTGAAAATCTTTCCTTTCTTCCTTCCCTTTTCCTTTGTCTCTGTTGGGGTATGCTCATGTAATTTCAGGCTCTAAACATGGTTACCTAAAAAGGGGAAAAAGAAGGGTGGGGGAAGTTTGGTTGTTTTTTGGGGTTTGTGGGTTTTTTTTCTTTTTTTCCTCTGCTGAACACCTGGACCTCCCCAGAGGGATTTCCCGTCAGCTCTAGCCTTTGAGGTTGACCTTGGTTGGTTCGTTGGTTGGTTTTGTTTTGCTTTGAATCGGAGCCGCACCATTTAGACATGTATTTCACATGTCCCGGGAGCTCTTTACCTCCACCCCTCCCTTCCCCTCAGTGCCTTGATGTCTATTAAAACAAATTTCTGTGCAGCCCAGTTGGGGAGACGTTTGAGGTGGGGAGCCATAAGTCATCTTGTGTGAAGGGATGGCAATGTCATGTATGCCTATCTGGGCTTCCACGTGAGCTCTGAGCTGGCCTTAAGCGAAGCCCAGGGAGCCTCCACGCAGACACCTCTGTCTCCAGTTCAGTCTTGTCCTTGCATCGCTCCCATCACCCAGTGCATGCTGCTGCCTCTGCTGGGAGTGCAACAACAAAGCTCTTACGAATACCCAGGCAGCCAAAAATAATAGCAATAAAAATAAAGACATTATTAAAGCCAGATACGACTCATCTGAAGTCACAGCGAGTGTAACATGACTCAGTCAAATTCCCAGGACAGTTGGAGACAGAAAGGGAAGGAGAGAGGAAAATCTCTATCTGTTTAAAGTTCTGGGCCCCAAACTCCTTACAAGTCGGCTTTGATAATTCATCAGACAACCACAAAAAAGAATGCCTCCCCCGCTCCAGATGCAACCGTGTCTTGTCCCAGCCTCTTTTTCCACAGCCTGTGAATCTCACCACATCAAGGGGAAGAGAAAATACATTTAAAAGTTCTCCTTATTTAGGTTGGGTAGGTTTGAAATATCCTCCAAAGGCAAACGTGTGTGTGTGACTGAAAACATGCGTGCGTGTGTGTACACATGTAAAGCCATACTTGGGAAAAGGGAAAAATTACTGGAAAAAATAGCATTTGCTGTTCACACCCAATGCAATTCGAAAAAGAGGCAGCTGTAAGCCTATTTATTGTGGCACCAGTAAGCTAACTAGAGAAAAAAACCCAAAACCTACACCAAAGAGTAGAGAGTGGCCCAATGCCTGGCTGTAGTCTGGGCTGGGGAGCTGCACCCTCACCCCATCGGGGGCCATAGGGCAATAACTCAGAGTACAGGCAGCGCTTCGCAAAAAAAGTAAATTCTCCTACATGCGTTCTTTTGGCCATCGGTGGGATGCTTGCTGGAAAAGCAGGTTGACGTTCCAGGGCGCAATAGGAATGGAAGAGAAACATAGGACCAAGCACTGCTTGCTATTCTCTGCCATCACGAAGAGAAATTAATTTTTCATGCCTATTGCTGTATTCTCAGGGGGGGGTCACGGAAGAGGTACTCCCCCCTGTCGTCTGGGGAGAGTGGCTTCGACTTATGGACTCGAAGCAAATGGTAGAAAAAGGGCCAACCAAGAAAACTTGGATCTGTTCTCAGTGTCGCACAGTGTGTGTGTTTTGTTCTCAGATTTTAGCTGAGGCCAACTCTGATATAAACAGATAGACTTCAAAGTAGTTGTTGTGAACAAAAGCTTACATGATATTTTAATGATTCAAGTCTTTCGGGACTGTAAGACTAGATTGAAAATCTCAGAAGGTATTTATTTTTGTTTTTTGGGCCAGACAGAGACACAAAAAAATAGAAATAGATCTGGTTTAATTTTTTTTGGTCAGTTTTGTTTGTTTTTCAGCATCCTGGGACTCTGAGATGCTTTTGCACTTCTTGTAAAGGAAAATGCCTTGCTCTTGAAACTGAAATTGTTACCTAATGTTTTTCACATTAGATAGGTTTTTCAAAAGTTGAAACTTTTGAGTCTTTCAGGGTTTGATACCCCTTTCTCTTCTCTTTTCTCTCTCTGTCCTTCAATAGTAAGGATCCACGTCTTGTTGCTGGTTTTTATTCTTGACAGGTTTTTGTAACCATCTTTTTTGACTTCATTTTTATCGGTTTTGAACATGAAGATCTCTAGAATAGGTCACGTGAAAACTCAGAGGAAAATGTCAGTGTCTGCAATGTTTTAAGTGGGGAAGGTTTTCTTTCCCTTTCTCCCTACCAGCTCCTTATCTCTATGAATTGTCTCCTTTTGCATTTTTTTTTTTAGGAAAGGTTAATGAGAATTTCGGTAGGCCAGTTACGAGTGCAAGAAGTTAACTTGTGGTAGCCCTGCGGTTCTGCTCCTGGCTGGAATCAGGCAGTGCCAAATGTGAATGACGCATGGAAATTTCATTGCTCTTTTTCAAGCCTGAAAATCCTTGAATAATCTTTTGAGGGATGAGTGGATCTGGTACTGAACATTAGACCTCAGTTTTGGGTATTTCGTGTCGTCCTAGTCCTCTGGCTTTGCAGAAACCCTGCTCATAATGTGCAAATCTCGAGGGGTTTCAGGGCGGCACAGATGGACCAGTTGAACGTTGTCCTGGGTTTTCAAGATTAAGCTGCAAAGTCAGCATTTGCAATCCTCGTTCTGATAAACAACAAGCTGTGAGATTTGCCCAAGCTCTGTCCTCGAGACATAAGTTGGGGCATAGTCTGAAGGATTTCCTCTCTCTGCCACTCTAACCCAGCAAGACTTGACTGCAAGATGTGATACAATTGGAGCGCTTTATTTGCTGCTGCTTGTTACACAAGTTCCAGACAGGCAGTACGTTACTTGACTTATACCACAGACAGTATAACCACAGTCTTTCAAAATGTATTTGATGTCCCTGACAGAGCCTTGTAAGCTCTGTACTGTATGCCCAGGCTATATACAGAAGTTTTAATTTAGAAAGGCTACTGCTTGCAGTTGTGTCAATATTACTTTAAAAAGTGTTTGGGCGGAGGCGGGGAGAGATGAGAAAGCAATTTTGGACCAGATTCCTGGGAACCAGTATGTCAATACATAAAGTCAAATCTTCTATCAAGGATTATATACAAAATGGAAAACGAATGGTCTGAAGAATTTTTTGTGAAACATTAGCTAGCACAGACAAACTCCTCGCCTAGTTTTTGTTGCCTTTTGTTGCTGTTAAATCTGAACACTGTCTGATAGCTGACATGACTTACATCTGTCATACACGTTTCCTTTTCTATTTCCCCAGTGGAACGATATGTTTTATTTATTTTTAAATGTGCACACTGCGGGTACTTATATTGGAAAAAGTTCGGCTCTGTTATTCTGCCCTCGGTGTGGAAGGCAGTAGGGTTGCGATGGTCCATGGCTGTTGCTTTTATTCCCTGGATGCTGGAAACGCTGCGTCCAGCATGAAACAAGATGCATCCTCTGACTTGGGAGAGGAATAGGCACCAGCAACTACTTCTGTTTTCCAGGTAATCTGGATTCAGGTGGCTGTGTTTAAAAAAAATGAATATTTTAAAATCCTTTCAGAATCCACTTGTAACTTAGGCTTTTTAGGTTTTTTTCTAAAAACTAAATTTTCTAATTTTTTTTCCTAAAAACTAAGTGGGATTTTCACAGGGAGTGAAAGGAACTAAATGCCCAGTTTCTGTGTGATGTAGGTATACATTGATGTGTAACTGCCTTAGGTTACTTGGACCATTCCTACTTATCTGTTAGCTACTGCTGAAAAAACCTGTTGATTAAAACACTTAAAGTACTTTGAAAATGTGCTACCTTCTTCCAGTGCAGCTAAGGCCAGTGGGCTGCTTAAAATTTGCAGAGGGCCGGTGAGGTGCGTGTCCATGCCTTGTCCCTGCTTTTGTCTTCAGTTGGGATAAATTGATGTGCGGTCTCAGATGATCCTGGAACTCGGGATTCATTTCCGTGAGGTGTCTCACTTTTATAAAACTGTTTATAGCTCTAGTTTTAACATTGAACTGAACTTTCTAATTTCTAAAATATGTTAATGAATCTGATAATAATGAATGTCTGGTCCGTGTGCTCTGTAATTTAAATACCTATCTGGAACTGTATCCAAATACAGAGACATACTTCCGACCTTGGAGCTACTTTTTGTGCTGAGATTATTCCTTTCCCAAATGTCATTATCGGCCATGATCTGTTAGGTACGAGTAGCTGCTGTGCCTGGACTTGAATGGTACAGAATGAGTGACTCTCAGGTTGTGGTTCAGTGGTTTTCTTAGATACCTTATTTACTCCGAGAAGCGTTTGTCCTTCTGTATTTTTCCTAAGCAAAATTCTGGCTGTGTCCTCCCTACCATTGAATGGCAATAGAGACTGGTGATGAAGCCTCACTTTTGGTTTGGTCCCGGTGCATCCAAGGCATTTTCAGAGCATTGAATTTGAGTGTGAGCCCTTAACCAAACAAGAGACAGATACAAGGGCAAAAAGGTGGTGGTCGGCTGAACCTACCAAAGTTTAAGATTTAATTGGAAGGATATTGTTGGATTGTTGCAACATATTGCTTTTCCATATTTCCATATGTGATCCTAGCTTGGGGTCATTTGAGAGCAGTCCAAGTGATGACTTCAGCAAGTATCTTAAGTAAATTAGGATCAGGCAGTGACGGAAGAATTCTGGTTGTGGTTGGTCTGTCTTTTGGAAACTAGAGCATATTAGCAGAAACCAACAACAAATTTAGTATCATGAATCTATTGGGAAAGGAGAAAAACTTCCACATTGCAGCATCTCCTACCTCAAAGTCAAGGATGTGAAATATCTCAGTTGGCCACCACATCATGAAAGACGATTTATTGCATCTGTTTAAAAACAATTCAGTGTTCTCTGGGGGCTCTGTCCTTCACTAGCCGAGTTTTGGACTCAGCGATCTAATAGCTCTTTTTCCATCTCTAACTTTTGTGGCTTGCCATATGTAGAGATAAACATCTTTCTTTCCGATCAGTGTTGATGGACAGACTTTCAGGCATGGAAACATTATTGTGTGTGTGGGATAGGGGGAGGGGAAGTAAGGCCATTTGCTGAGTGTTATTGTCTCCAGGGCATAGGATTATTGGAAAATGATAAATAGCTGGGCAGGCAAAGGAAATATGAAAACCCTGTCGCGGAACAGAGCTGCCCAAGATTTCTGTTCATATTGCGGTGACCAAAAGAAATTTACATTGGAAAAACCCTCTTGCCTCCAGGGCTGAATGTTATGAACCTTCAAAGTGATTCTTGAGAAGAAAAGGGGTAGGGAGTGAAAGGAGTGGGAGGGATTGCCGTGCTGTTCCTACAGAGCAGGGGTCACTGCAGAATAACATTCATCATCTTGTTGGTGCCGTTCTGAGAATGGGAACAAGGTGGGAGAGATAAAAGCAAGGTTGAACTGCAATCTGGCATTTGCTGCTTGTTCTCCAGTCCCATGGGAGCTGCAGATGGACTAAGTCCAAACCTTTTTCTTCTGGATTTCATTCAAGGGTTGTTCAGCTGGCCTGTGGACTAGGTGCCTTTACTGTAATAACTTCTTTTTCCCTCAGCTTGCTTGGACTTCAAGCCTTCCATTCAAATGTATTAGTCAAAGACATATGTATAATGGACAAATCTTCTGCTGGTGTAAGCCAGCATGCATCTCTAAGAGTTTATAGCACTTGAAGATTGGTTCTAAGAACTGAGATATTGACCGTAATTTGTCTCTCAAGAAAGTAAGGACAGAGATCAGTCCATCAGTGACATGTAATTATTTCCATTTGGGGTGGTATCCCATTCTAAAAATGTTACCACATTTGTTCTTGCTATTGCAATTCTCCCCCCCAGCCCCAAATGAAGCCCCCTGAAAAATAGCAAAACACTATGTAGGCCGAAATGCTAATGAGAGTAAACTGAAACAGTCTGTGTTTCTTGTGAAACCAAGGAAGTGGACAAACTGTCCTCAGGAAATGATTCTCCTTGTTCCTTATACATGTCATGGGGCAAAAAGTGTAAATAGTGAGTGCTTTGTATGCAAAACAAACATCAAAGGAACATGGAAAAAATGTTATTTTCCAAGAGCATTTGATTTAAAATCAAAAATACCTTTTTTGATTGGCAGGCTTACTTTGCAGTTGGAAAACAGGAAGCCGCATCTTTGATTCAGTTATTGGACAAAGTAATTGGATTCAAACTGGGAGTCTAATTTCCAGAATAACTGAGCGCCCTTTCATTGCATGTTACGTTTCCAAATGGTGGAGGGGAAGGCGTCGCATTTTGTCATCTCCTCTGTCTTCGCTGTATTCAAAGCTGCCAGGAATTGCATTGTATTTTGCGTAGCTGGTGATGGACACAGCGCATCAGGCCCAGCAGCATAGATTCAGCTGCTGTATTCAAGTGTGCCGTGTTTGCTTTTTAACGTATATTTAGACACACCAGCCATCTGAGGCACTGATTCAACATTCCTGTGGCTCTTTGGCTGGGCTGGCAGACTGTCACTGCTCTGCAGCGCTCACCAGCTTTTCGTTCCTGGCAAAACTCTTATTTAAATTATCTCATTTGGCAGATCTGTCAAGGAGAGATGAACGCTCTCTTGTTATATCTTCTAATCCCTGTTTAGCTGTTTGATGTTGCTTTTCCACCCAAGTGATGTGATACTTTGGTATTAGAGGCTGATTGATAGCTGTAATGAGGTTGAGATTTTCCCATGAGAAGCTTCTTCAGCATTTCATTCCTAGGCTTGTTTGCAAGTTCCCACTGGAAATGGTGGAGCTGGGGATTATCACCTGAGGTGTCGAGGCTCAGTGGCTGCGCTTGGTTGTGCGGGGTGATCTCGAGAGTGGTTTAAACTTCAGTGCACTCCGAAGGCCCTACCTGTTGCACTCCCTTTTTCTTTCTAAAGCTTCCGCCTGGCTTCAGACTGACATTAAATTGCATTCAACGCCAGTGCTGTCTTCTGAAAGTCCCTGAGCACAATATCTACCTAATGCTGGTTTTGTAGCAACATCTCAAAGGCTGATGAAAGATAAATTGTGCTGCACCAGACGCATGCCTCCACAGCTGTCTCCATGCAGGAGGGAGTTCCTGTGCATTTGTGTTGAAAGCACAGGCAAAGTTCGGCTGTGCAGGTTGTCCCAGAACTGGCACACAGGGTTATCTACCGAGTCAAAGTGTGTAGCTGGGCAGTAAACTGGTTTTAGAGCCTCTACGTGAGGCAGGTCAGACACACAATGGTGTTAACCCGTCTGCTACACCAACAAGACCTTGTTCCAAAAGACGCAGAAGTATTTTATAAGCTGTGGACAGGGCATTGATGTTCAAAATGGTAAAAAAAAGAGAGGCTGATAGCTGTTGCTGTGTGTACTTGATAGCCAAGCTCTTCTAAAAACACAGTGGCACCTCATGTGATTTTTGAAGTTGATTTACTATTCCCGACATATGGCTTGCACTTGAATGGGGAAATGCCCTCCAAGTAGAGTCTCCGCTGAGCGCTCACCAGAGCCTTAGGAATTTCGTGTTACCGGATCAGGCCACTGGGTTCATTCAGCCCAGTCTTATTCCAGGCAATGGCCAGAACCAGATGCCACTTTAGCAGGAAGTTTATATTTTCTTGGAAAGGACGATTATCAGATAACTCGGTGTTAAAGGAGACTTCTTTCTTTCCAGGGCAAACTGACTTATGCCTTGCAGCTCTACAGCCTAATGCTGGGATTTGGATACAATACAAAGCAGTTTTTCTAGGATCTGTAGGGAATCTGGCTTAAACCTGCTCGGATAGAGCCTTAAAGGAGATTGGGGACCTGTGGATTTTGTGCTGTGACATGGAGGACTTTTGTCTTGGGACTATTTTCTTTCTTCAGTGCTTCTCAACCAGTGCTTTCCATTTGACAACTGATCTTTGCACTGGCCACATATTTAAACCAAATAAACAAACAAAACCCGCAGTTTCTTCTTCCCCTATAATTTCTGACCTGAGATGACACAGGCTTTGACTGGATCAGGTTACACTGCATACCGCTGCACATAATGCCACAGTTTTCCCAAAGACACTATTTAACTGCCAGCAGGCAAAACTTGTGTAATTGGGCTTGTTGTGGGACACATCACTCCGACCGCCCCTACCTCTGCGCTGCTATGACCACGGCGTCCCATCCTCCTGCTGGAGGCATAGCAGGGCATGCCCTTTTCTTTTGCCTTGTGCACCCTCCTTATTCTTTCAGGATAGCCCTCCCAGTAATTTCGTATCTCCAGACAGTGTGCTCGAACTTGAACAGTGTGTTTCTGGATCACAAAGGTCCAATGGAAACAGTAGGGCACGTAGAAATGATCGAGCTGGACCGGTCAGGTCACAGCCCAACTGTTGCCAACTCATCTGCTTCTGGTGTTGCATAAACTTATGCTTCACTTTGCATATGACTAGAATAATTTACAGTGTTTTGCTTACCTTTATTTTTCCTCCTTGTCTGTAATCCTTTAATACATTTCCCCCCAGTTGAACTGTCTCTCAGACCCTGAATCCTGGTTGTTCCAGGACATGGAGACACGCAAGCATTTTCACATCAGATTAAAAACTCACTGACCACAAAAACTTGTAAGCTTTGCCTCCTGGTTCTCTTTTCTTTTTTAGACTGTGCAGAAACTTTATCAGTGTTTCAGTTATTAATAGTTTGTTTTTCTTTTCTTAATATTTAAGGCCTTGTATGACCCTACTAATAATTTACAAGAATTTTTGTATGTCTGTGTTTTAATTCCACTGGCTTCTGTGTCAGATGATGAGCTTTGACTGGTTGGGTTTGCCTAATACATAACCAAACAGAGACAGTAACTGAATGTGGTTTACTCAGATATGTAGTTTCTTTCTAGGCATATGATTCATCATCTGTGAGAGAGGCTGCAGCTGGACAGCAGAGACTTTGCCGGAGTGGAGATGAAGCGCGCTCTCTTTTCTTGTAGTCTCCCTGATACCTCTCCCTGTCTTCCAGCTTTTTCAAAAGTCTTCAGAAAACTAGTAATAGCAAGCTTGAAAGGATTGCAAAAGAAAAACACAAAAGCTCTAGGACCTTTAGCAAAAAAAGAAAAATTCATGTTGATCATAATTTGGCTGAAGAGTCTTTTCTCAAGTTGTCTCTCAAGCCCTATGTAAACGTGTATAGAAGCAAACATTTAATGTCTATAAGCAGTGACCAGCCTTCTAATAGTTATAATGTAAAATATGCAGGAATAACTGATGAAGTACACATATGCATTTAATTCTGTGCTTAAAAACATAAAAGAAAATATTCACCTTTTGCAACTCTTAATTTTCTAAGGGAAATCCAAGTGGTCGCCATCAGTTTGCTTTTGTTTAGCAGCCTGAAGAAGCCTGACTTCGGGTCCTGAACTGGAATCTTCTGCTGTGTAACTAGATATCGGTCCAGCAGCGGTTCTGAACTAAAATCCAATTTTCAGATTCACTGATGATACGACATTGCATGTGGAAAAAGAATCCTTCCTTAGGAATTAAAGTAGGATTATTTTCAACAAATATGTGTGGGGGTGTGCATGCACAAACCCACATGCATATAGACACACATTGTTGAAAAAACATTATAAGGCCTTCAGAAATTTCTTTTTAAACTGTAAATGAGACGTGACTTAAATAGTAAGGATAATTAACTATAGGAGCAGTTTACCAAGGGAAGTGATAAATCCGTCATCACTGGGATTCTAACTTGAGATTGGGTCTTTTTTAGAAAAAGACTGTCTGTCAGCCTCAAAGTACTGCACAAAATTGTATTTACTTATTTGGAAGTGAAGCACCTTCCACTGGACCTGGGATTCTGTAACCTATTTTACGTGGGTGGTTGTAGCAGATGCTCATAGTGCTCCTTCGGTCTTGCAGTTTATTTTTCCCCCACCTCCAATTTTAAAGAGCTTGGCTTGTTAGCAAAATGGGGAAAAAAAAAAAAAAAAAGAAAGAAATAGTCTGTCTGTGAAGACTGCTTGATGTGAACATACCGCATCAGTCACCTACAGGTTTTTGCCTTTGGACTCACCACTCCAATCAGTTTTGCACAGTGGTATTAGCATTGACCAATCTTTAATGTTTCAGAGGAAAGTAAAAGCCTGCTGTAGAGAGAATTACTTCAGGATGATTACCCATAACAGTAAAAGTGGAAGGAGAAGGGTCCCTCCAGTGATTACTTTGTGTATGGTGAAATCCAGACAGCTTTATCTTCTATAGATATACATCTTATTACTAGTCACAGGATTAGCTAGCTTTTCTGGCAATCCAGCTACAATACTTATCTCTAAATGCATATAGCCATGAATGCAAGAGCTTGGCTATGCATGGTGTGAAGGCAGTTTTTCCTTGTGTTTTATTTCCTTACAGTGATCTGGGCCATTGTGTGCTATTTCTGATACCCTTTTATAGGCTTAAGTCAATATTCTGTACAATCTTCTCTGTCCCAGTTGAAGTAAAAACAGACTTTGATGTTTCCTGTCAAATTTCAACCATTTTTGCAAAAATCCATTGATGCTACTGGCCTTCCATGTCAGGCTGCAAAACTAAATACCTGTTAAGTCTATTTGGTACGGTTGGAGTGATGGTGAGGGACCATCTGAGAGATGTTTGAGACTCCTTAAACCAGGACAGAAAGGTTGGGAGCTTAGCTTTGCTTCTTACACCCACAAAAAAGACAGAGTACCCCAAATGACTTAGTCTCCCTGTTTATTTGACAGTGATGTGTTTCTGTCTGTATCATGTTTTACTTAAGGAAAAAGCATTTACTTCATGAGGAAGACAGTGGATGTTTTTGGCTTGGGAAGCTGTAGCATGTGGAATAATTTTGCTGGCTTCAGTATTTCATATTTATATTGAGGTACTCTGTCTTTTTTGCGGTTTTCTTTTACTGCACTTCCAGCTTTGCAGGGAAGGCTAGTTTTTTTGGCTTCCGAGGTGGATGAATGAATAAAAACTTGGTATGTGAGAATGCATTGTCCCACTTAAAAGGCAACAGGACAAATGTTGGTGCCTTGGAGTCAACCTCTTCCTTGGGTTCAGTGTCCCCTCCAGTACCTTGACACTTCTACTCAGTACAGCTCGGCTCCTACACTTGCGTTGCTCCTCTGTTCAGGCGGAGAGCATGCTTAAACCTGATTATTTGCTGCAAGTCTATAATTAAGGTCTTGTACATACTCAGATAGATCACAGGCAACAGGGGCAAGAGATGTCATCAGTCACAATTTCCATAACCTAAAGATTCTTATTTTTTTGGTTATACCATATATTTTTTTTCTTATTACTTTGTGACTTGGCAGAGATATCCTTTTAAAAGTAGGCCACCATGTCCTTTCCTACGTTCGTTATAAGTGGGCTGCTAGGAGAGCCCCAGACTGCCAAGGCCTCTATTTTTGGTTTCCTTTTGCAGTATGAGGACAAAGTTTCCTTCAGATACAGCTCTAGCCAGGGAACTCATCTGCTGGACTACAGCATATAATTTTAGTTAAAAAGAGAGGGGAAAAAAGATCAACTGTAATCTATAGTGCCTCTTCACTATTATGTATCTCTGAAGGTCGGTGTAATGGAGCAGGCGCCAGGAGCAACCACTCTGCAGTTAAGGTCGCAAAACATCTTCCATTATGACACTGTTTTCAATGCTTAGGGCCTTTGGAAAAAATTACCTATTAGGCTGAAATTTTTGTTCCTTGGTGACTGTCAAAAATTATGGCCTCTCCAAAATATTGAGCAAAGTTGATCCAGCAATTTCTTTTGCATTATGTGAGAGTAAAAAAATCTCTGAAACCCCAAGCTGTGGAATGAACCAAACATGCACATATAATCCAATACTTTCCAAGTGGCAAGAAAAAATACGTCTAAAAACTACAAAGTATTTCAAACCTGGACTCTGAAATTCTGGACTACTCGAGTTCACATTGAGCACTGCAACTTCTGCATGTGAAAAAAAGGCTGGGTATTTTTTTTCCTAATTTCTTTTATGAATATAAAATGATGTGAATATATTGATGACACTTGAGATGGGATCTATATTGAAGTTATGCCCCATTTATGCCCTTAATGATATCTCATTGTGCAGTTTGTGCTACTTAAGGGAATACTTCTTGATGCTGGAAGATATTTCAAAAGGAGTTGCTAATCACAAACCTGCATTTCCTGTGTTAGCTTTGCTACGTTTTGCATTATGTTCTAAGCACGAAGCTTTACTTCGTAAAAAGTATTTCGTTTATGAAGATAGTTATCAGAATAGAAGCAGATGTGCTTTTGTACTGTCAATCCAGGTTTGCAAGACGCTGTCTCCAAACTCACAATTACGTCAGCAAAGTGTAAATTTTACGGCCTGCGACAATGTAAAGACTGTAAGAGTAAATGTAGAAGTCGTGTGGAGCTGCTTCTGCTCCATAAGGACTCGATAAACATTAAAAGCTATCTGGTATCTGAAGAAGCTGTTAGTAGCAAATAGGAATAAACAGGTGAATGACAAAAATAAACCGTGCGTTAGCTAAGTGCAAATGCCCAAACCCTGGATTGCTACTGTAGAGCTTCCTGAACTTTACACTAGAGCATCAGTACGTGCAACTTAGGTGGATTATGGTGAAATCTGGGGGGGTCAAGCCTGTTTCTCTGCGTTTCTGGAGCAAGTGGCATTGGTGTACTCTATGCCAGCTGTACCCACTTTGTGTGCAATTTCTTAACATACGTCTTCAAAACAGCTTTATTTCTGAAGTTGGGATGGAAGAAAGGTAGCTAACGAAATGCTGTCTAATCTAATATATATTATTTTATCTTATATTTTAGTATAATTTTGGAAGCCCTGATGTAGCTTAACATTCATACAGGTATGGCAGGCATGATGCCATTTATAGGAAACCAGCACCATTTAGAGGAGCAGCCGGAGGCCAGGGCTCTATGGTGTATAAAATTCACCCTGGAAATTTAGAGCCCACCGTACCGGAATGTCAGGGACCCCAAGCTTTTCTCAGTTGCAGGGTACCCCAGAAGATTGTCCATCTCCAACTTTTTATACAGGTTTGCTGCCTCTCTGCTGTAACTGGGTGAAATTTAATCATTTGACAAGCCTAAAATAACAACACCCCTTGCTCTGACAAAGGGGTTAAGTTAGCAAGTGAGATTTTGGAAACGTGTTTACAAAAGAAAATATAAAAACAATGTAAAAGTCTGTGAAGAGCAGACTGAAAATAGCCGGTGTTAGCTCTGATCCCTGTTGGTGCTTCGGGAATCCCCGGGATGTTCTTTGCATTGCTTCAGCAGAGGGACGGTGTAAGAGCCGTGCCTCATCCAGCACGTACCCCACGCAATCTCATCTCATGCTAATTAGACTCATGGCTCCAGTGGTGGCTCCCCTTTTCTCCTCGATTTTCCCAATTTTTTTTGTGGCACTTTGGGCTAAGCAGAACTGCTAATACACCAGTTGGTTGCAGGAATGTAAATCCAGCCCCACTTAGGTGTGCCTGGAGCCGCGATGCTCCGTGATTGAGGAATCAGTACAAAGTCACATTAGGCTCACCCTGCTTTCTGGAAGGTCGCTGAAGGCGCTCTTTGCCAGCTTCCCAGGCACTATGGCTTGTGTTGAGGCTTTTTCGTGGCTTTGTTATAATTCAAATGTTTTTATACCACCAAAAGTTGTTACTACATCGCAACTTTGACAATGTCCAAAATGAAGGTAAGGGCTGGGTTTCCATGAAGACCACACGTGATGCAGTAACCTGGAAACCTGGTTTGTCCCTTGAATGACGCTGGTTTCCTCACTTTGTTACTGTAGTACTGGCGCCCCGAATGCAGCAGCTTCTGCTGCCTGCGCTGGAGTGTGAGCAGTTCTCTTCTGATCACAAGAAATGAGTGTGTAGTTCCAAATATTTTTACCCATTTGATTCTAATTAATGTCCTGATTGGTATACTATGAAGCAGAAAACCTCATTATGTTACCGTTTTGTTCACTTTTTAGTGCATTTCTTCAGCAGTTCTGCAACTGCAGGTGGTTCACTGGCGTCTTGTTCTACTGCCATCGTTATTTTTGTTTGCACAATCTAATTTATCTAGTTAACAACAGGACACTTGAAATTGTATGCTGGACTTGCATTTGATGATTCCACTATAAAACTGGAATGCTGTATGTAATTGTCTCTGTTCTTACCAGTTCATCAAGAAAACTACTGATGTGCATGATTTTTTAACGTGCTCCTCAATCACCTAAAATATTGGTCCCAAACCAAGAAGAGAACAGGAATGCTTCTGGAAAAGAGAAATGTCCAGCTGACATTGCATGTCTAAATTTTAGACCCTTGGTTGTAACACTAACGTTATATTAACAGGGGCGTAATTAAATAATGACTATCCACTAACCCATCCGTACTCTGGCATCTGTCATTACCCAGTGTTTAATGACTCTCTTGCATTTGAACTGAACTGGTTTTAGGTGTGTATTTACCCTCACTGTAAGGAAGGCAGGACAACACAAAGGGAATACAGAAAGAACCAGCAGTTTGGACCACAAACAGGAAAACTGAACTGATTTTGGGGTAAATGCAGCTGAATGCTTTTGGAGAGAAGCAGTCTGAATCTCGCAGGTGCTCGTTAGCAGAACTAACCTGGAAAAAATGAATGCAGAAAGTTAGCAGCGATAAAGAAATAATAGACCTATGTTCTGAAAAGAAATGGTGCTTTTTAATGTGTATCCTCAAAGGCATCAGTGGGTGGGATGCTATAACGTGCAGCGTGGGAATGGAAGTGGCTGGGCACCTGTTTTCTTATTTTAAAGCAAGTGGCTTGATTTTCCTGTCCCTGCATGCGGTGGGGAGAGCTCGATGGCTTTCAGCTTGCCTGGATAATAATCATGTGCGGCACCTTGGATGTACATACGTTACAGATTTGTAATTCACAGAAGTCATATGCACCCACAGTAGGTGGCTAGTCTATAAGGTGCATAAATTTGGTTACAATTACCTGCTAAAATGGTAAGTTCTTTTGCTTCCATTTGGGAGAGGGAAAGCTCTCTGGAGAGAGAGATTGCTCTCCCTAACAGCAATCCACCAGGCAGTCATTGCACACTGTCACAGAATTCAAACAGCGGTGACCTCAGCCTACCACGCAATAAAGATTATCTCTTTCTATGTAGTGAATAAACAGCGTTGGGGGCTAATTAGAATCACACCGCGTTCATTCTGAGCAAGGATGTGTGTTTGGAAATGGCTTTTAGCTGGTTTGCAAGTGAAAGGTGTTCGTGGGGGAGCAGAGAGGGTGATCCCATTCTTTTTCCTCATGCGTGTTTTTCCTCCTTGTGTCTCGCTGCTTTATCAGGGCCCATGGAGGAGCTGGCCATGAGACCCGGCTCCCTCCGCACGTCAGGGACATTCTGCGGTGAGTCTGGATGCCTCCAGGGTTACTCAGCCCGGGTTGTCCTAGGCAGGGCATCGTTCTCTGCTGGAGAAGAGGCAGCAGGGAGGGCGAGGGGTGTCCATAAGTAGCTGAAAGGAAGTCATTGACAAGTGGCCGATCAGCAACTCCTTCAAAATGATCTGCCTCTTAAATGCTCTTGGCAAACAGCAGGGCAGGGATTTGTACGGGTTCTGGCACTGCTGGTGGCTGTATAAATTAATACAGGTTATAAGCGGGGCCAACTTGTTTGTAGAGGAGCAGGAGCCAACCCACAGAAGAGCTGCTTTTGAATTTTGGACGCTGAACAAAGTTTTAATCTCCAGTAGGTCCTGTATTTTTTCTTTTCCCAGCCCTCCTCTAAACACCTTCCTTTATTTATTTATTTTTTCTTTTCATTTGCTTCTGTCTCCCTTTTACATTCTTAGATCTCTAATAGCTCAAACATGACTGGGCTTCAGTCCAGACTCCTGGCATGCGATGCCCAGCCTTCGCTGGCCTTGATCTGACTACAGCAGGCCACGGCTGGTTTTCTGAACAGCCAATAGTGAGAAGAATCGAGTCTTTTTTCCAAATCAGAGGGTGATGTATCCTGATACAGGAGCTGTGTGGATTTAAAAAACTCCAACAAAAAAACCCCAGTGTTTTTTTCCTCTAAGAAGCAGTCTGAAAACCTATTCTGTATGGTTAAGTATGTTAATAAAACAGGTTTTAGTAACAAATAATAATAAATGGAGAAATTAAGTTGTGATTGACACTGATTTATAAGCCTGTTTGCTTATAAGCCTGTTTTTCAAAGCATAATCAAAAATCTTCGCATTTCAATAGTGTTTTGACTGAAGATGTGTTGCCTGTGATGGACAGTGTGACAGTCCTAGAGAGCTTACAGCCCAATCTGTCAGGGGGAAAAAAAAAAAAAGGAAAAATGAGATTTTGGAGAGGGAGATGCAGGGTTGGGAAAAGAAAAGCTGTTGTCATTATGCTGCTTAAAAAAAAGGATGGGTAAATTAATTTACAGGTCTGGTATCATCCAGGAGGTTTGTAGCAAACTGGAAATAGAAAACAAAAATTGCAATTCCCAGTGAAGTCCTTCAGCTGTTAAACCATCCTTTTTTTCTGTCCTGTTCCTTATATATCCCTCATTAGTGTAGTTCCAAGGGTCTTACTATAGTGCCTTGAGAGATATGACTAATGCGTCATGGGTTTATTAATCTTATCCTTTGTTTGGAGGGGCCTGGTCTCTGGCTGCAGTCTTTTCTGTTTGGAAAGCCTGTTTGGAGGCTTTTCATTTCTTTCCTTGCTTTTAAATATTTCTGCCGCTCTGTGCTTATATTTGAGAAGGAAGGTGGAGGAGTGCTATGAATGTAGTACTGAAAGCAGTAGGGATTGCGGTAGTCCTTAATTCCCGGTAATATTTTTATCCGTTGCAGCCTTGATTTCAAATATTTAGATTTTTCGAGCACCTTTAAGGTGAGGACAGAGATGTAGATTGATTAGATTTTCTACTGAAAGTCACTGAAGATACAGGGACATGTTTGACGTACTTGCAACAGTCCGTGTTACTGATGAGGTGCGCTGAAAAACTCTGCTGTGAATTTAAGGAAAAAGACCATTGTGATGAAATTCCTGCCGTTATCAGTGTTACAGCTCAGGTTTGCAAACTCTCTCTTTCTAATCTACCCCAATGCCAATCTAAAAAATCCCTAGTACTTATGGTCCAAAGAAATGATCTGCCTGCCTATGCTTTGCATGATATGATTTTGCACTCACAAAAAATTTACTTCCACGTCTGCCTTTGCAGTCTGTTTGCAGCAGTAACAGTAACGGGGCTTGTGAGCAGGAGGGGGGGGATAAAGGGTGAGACAGGGAGTTGCGTGTCTCAGTGAGGAAACTGCAGATGTAAAATAGCATCCACAAAAATGCTGGCTGCGTATGAAAATAAGCTTTAATAGTTCAGTGTGTATATATCTCGTTAGTGCTGGTGTGCATTTGTCCGGTTTAAAAAAAAAGGAACACCATGGTGACCTTCTCTTCTATTTTAATTCACCCTCATTAATGGTGGCAAAAGTTGATCCTTTGCTTTAGTTTCCTCAAGTGGTAACTGGGGTTCCTTTCTGCTTACTTTCTACAGGTTTATGAAACAAACAGCACAAGCACCTTAGTACCTCTGCGAATCCGATCCAAAGCCTCTCTCTTCCTCCCTAAAAGGCGTCGCTTTAGGTCATGCTGAGCGTTAAGCGTGAGCTCAGTTCCTGGTGACTGCAGGGTACCATCACAGCTGCGAATGGGTCACACTGAGAAGGGATCTGGACACTTAAGTGCAGAGATGAGGTCTCCAGACCTGTTGTTACTGTGGCTACAGAGCGTGGTAGGATGACTATGAAACTTTACGCCCTTCTCCAGCCTGTGAGTGTCCAGGATGGTATTTTGCAGAGCTGTTGGGTGCCGCCTCCTTGCACACCCCTGCCATCTGCCGCTGCTCTGAGGGTTACCAAAGTGCTCCTAGTCCACCGCGTCCCGCGCGGGCGCTGTGGCTGTCATGGTCACCCTACGTGTCGCGTAGTGCTGAGTTCCGAGTGCTTTTGCCCTAACCCCAGCGCCTTCTGGCATCACCAGCCCAGGGACTTGCTACTTGATGTGTCTTCCGTTGAGTTCGCTTTCTTGTCAACCCTCCTCCCCCGCAGTTGCGCAGGAAGATGCGAGGGCTCAGAGAGAAGGCGTTAGGTGTGTGTTAACTCTTGAAATGCAGCCGGGAGCCGGGCGCGATGGAATGGCAGGAGGGGAGCCAGCTGCCCGTTTGAAATACTGGGTTTGATGCAAGAGGGAGATATTCTATTCTATTCAACAAACTCGCACCGCAGAGTGAAACTTTATGAAGCTTGGGAAGGCAGCATGGACTCAGGGAGTAAGCACTGGATGAGGAACAAGAAACTCCTTAGTTATTGTCTCTTGTCAAAAAAAATTTACCAGAGGGCTCCGAATAAAAGATTCCTCTCCTCAGGAGCAAAGCGGAGACATAGTGTTTTCTTTAGCTCAAGTTTGTAGCTAGTTAAGCTTTATATAATGTTTGTTCCCTGTTCTGAAAGTGAGTTTCATAAACTGCTAATTTACTTTTTTTTCGGTTTAACCGCCCACACCCCTTAGTTATAAAAAATGGTATGGAATTGTGTTAATAAGAGATTAATAATTGTAATAATAATTATTATTTGAGAATAGCAAATAAAATTTATTGGCAACTAAATACTTAAAAAAAAAATCAGTACGTTCAAATAAGAAGTTCCCAAGTCCCTTTTCATAAATAGCTCCTTCTGCAGACACTCAGCACAGAAGGCTGATTTGAAACAGATCTATGGCGGAGCTGCAGTCCGTCCGTGGAGACTTTTAAGTACATGTGGCAAGACTGCCTAAGGAGTCAAATACTTTGTGGAAGGATCATGCAATTAATCAAAAAAAGTAGTAGTGTTTTTAGTTAATTCAAATCTATTTAGTGTTTTTTTAGGTGAAAAAAGTATCTCCACTTCAAAGAACAGGAAAAAATCATCATGGTTTGCTGTTTATTAATTTTTTGGTGGTGGGCATAATCCATAGATTTTTAAGTATTTTGTTCAATAAAATCTGTTACTTCTTAGTGACAGAGAAAATCGCATGACTTAAAAATAACAACATGCGGTATCTTTAATATGGCTTTCCTTTATCAGATGTAGAGCACCCAATAAAGACACACTGAGCAATTTCATTATCCTCACTGAATGGAGAGAAGTTAATTTATTTTTCCTGTAAGATTTAAAAAATTATCGTTCTCGGTGGCTGGAGCAAAATCTGTAATTCTGTAGGTATCCTGGTTTTAGCATGCTTTGAATTTATTAAATGTTATATATTATCCAGTCTATATTTAACGCTTATTCTAAATGTGAAAGTTTTGTTGGCATAATTGGTTAAGAAGATGGAAGAAGTAGGAGCTGGATGTCAAATCAACACTCTTATGTTAGTAGAAGTGCTTCTGCAGGTGCAATTATGCAGGCAAAGTCCTTTTCGGGAGAACTGAGGGGAAGGGAGAAGCAATGGCAAGGATGAACTCTCCTGGTGTAACTCTTTGATGGAAGCCGCGGCGCCGGCTGCTGTGAAATCCTGCTGTGGGAGACAGGTCTGAGCTCCTGTGGGTACAGCAGCAGCGGGGGTTTCAGGACGGCCTCTGAAAACTGTAGTCTAATTAGTAAAAAGCAAATAAAAAAGGCTACAAAAGTCTTAGGGCAGAAGGAGGTGGGTTGCTGTGTGATGGCAGTAAAGGTTTGGGACCTGCTTCTCTGCTGTGCTGCTGAGGATGCCCATGGTGTGATCCAGAGGGCCAGCAGAGAAAGCTCCTTGACTTGCCACCCATTTAATGTTTAAATGTGTTCCGATAAATAACCTTAATAATATTTTGGCTTGCTTTTTTGTGCGTTTTCCAGTAGAAATGGTTAGCTTAGCTTTCAGACTTTTTTTTCTTTTTAATGTTTCTATGCATTGGAAAAATGTAGTTTATGTTTACAAAACACTGGCCATATTGACCTTCTCCCAAACACCCTCCTTTTTAAATGAAAACAGATTTGAGAATGATGATGAGGATTGCTTTTATCCCTCTTACTGTAGCATTTGGAAATCCCAGTGAAAGAAAAATACCTGATATTAAGAAACTGAGACTCAGAGATGCAAAGCCACTTCTTAGCTCTTCTCTCCTGGCCTTGCTTAATTAAATTGCTCAATCTGTCCGAGGCAGAGTTCCCTGCTTTCAGTGAAGGCATGCTTCCTTTTCCTTGCCTTTAAGATTATCAGGGAGAAAGTGTCTTGTTATGTTTATATAGATCTCTTGAAGCCTTTAGCTACTATTGTGATGTGAATGTAAAGAGCTGACGCTGTAAGTACTGTAGGGTGGCTGAGATTAGGTTTTGGATCAGTGCCTGTGATCTTGTTAAGGCTAAATACGTGTCAGTGCTATATATGCAAGTGAACAGTCAGGGTTAGCACACCAGAAAGACAGAATTTCTCCTGATACAGCTTTGTGAGCTTTCTATAACGTGGCACCCTCCACCGGAGCCAATTCACCTTCTGTACGACATCTTATACAATCAGGACTTAGGCAGGGCAATTAAATGGTATTTCTTAAGTGCCAGCAAAAGAATGTTAATTGATGTGTGAAATATAATTATCCTCCTGGGCTCCTTAGCTTTCTTTTGTTCGTGACTGGTTTTGATTAAACAGCTCTACTTTCTGGGCCTATTGTATCCATTCACCCACTCTTTTCTTCCTAGAAGCAGGCGATGTCTAAAAAAGGCTGTCTACTTGTGCATCCCAAATATTTCCCAAGGCAGGAAAAAAAGAAAGGGGAGGGGAAGTGCAGGCAAAAATCAGTCATCCTGCTTGGTATGTGGGTCCTTTGCTGAATGCTGTTTTTGGGTTGGAGCCCTGCATCTGGACTCCAGCTCATGCCAGCTGAAAAGGAAACTTCTATTTTGTTTGCTTAAAAGGCAACAAGTCAATGTTTAAAAAGGCAACCTGAGGGGATTTTTCAGGGACTTGACCTGATTGATCTGGAAAATAAGTTAAATGAGGTGTGGCCAAGAACTTCTTAAAGCAATCAAGCAAATACTTTCTTACCAAGATGGTCAGGAAGTAAGAGGGTGGGATACTATATGTTCTGCTAAGCATTGCCTCTAAATCGTTTTCCTTATTTTTGTCCTGGTGGGCTATCATAATGCCCTCCATATGGGTGATTACAGCCATCAGGATATGCAATAAGTTGGATATTTGTAGAGAATGCTTCTTCTGTATGAACAAATGGGGTTGTGAGAGCGGGAAGAAACCAGAACTGAACCTCTGTGATGGTTTTCCACGTCCTGGGTCTTCGTATTTTTTTCCCCTTTACCTTTCCCAGCACCAACAAAATTGGCTTCATGTCAAGAGTTGGGGTAGGCATTTTAAAGATTTATACTATTTTTTCATTCCTGAAATTGTGAATTCTGATGATATATAAACTTTTAACATAAGTCTACTGTGGTGGTGGTGTTGGGTAGCAGTCTGGCTTTCTGGATCCAATGTCATACGTGTCCAACAAACGTACAGCTCCAGCAAGCCTTTACGCTGAGCAAGGGAAGGTCCTGGCATTCTCAGGTAAGGGGGACGTACAGGAGGTTACAGGGTAAAGCCTCCCGTGATCCGCTGAGCCTCAGGTGTCCCGCGGTTGACCGACTTCCCCTGCGCGTCGGAGGGTGCCTGTCTGTGTTTAGGGAGGCAGACAGGTACTTTGTGGTGTGCTTGGTTACTTCGGTCCTGCAGTTACACCAAGCTTTGCTGCTAAAGCACGTCACACGAGGATAGGGGCTCCCTTTCCAGCAACCAGACCGTGATTCCATGTCCTGGTGTTCCCCAGTCTCCCAGCAAACACTTGTTATTGTCCGTGTGTGCCAACTTCTCCTCATGAAACTAATTCCTTTTTTTTTTTTAAAGCATTCATATTTTTTTGGACCTGAGATTATTCCATAGCAACAAGTGCCAGTCTAAATATCTATAGGATGAAAAGATCCTTTCTTTTGTGGCTTGAAGCCCTCTGTTTCATTGCATGAACATTCTAGTTCTCGCTTGATCGGAACTAGTGAATAACCGTTCCCTAATAACCATCCTCGTAAGGCTGATGGTCTTGTAGTTGTTACTGATCTCAGTTTTTGCAGACCTCTATTGTAATCCCTCCTGAGCCATCCCTCCTTTCTAGAAGCCTGTTTAGTCTGTCTGCTCCTTCCTGTCTATCTCTGTTCAACCCTGTTGGGGTTTTTTTTGTTGTTGTTGTACTTTTTGGAATTCTGCTTTTACATTTCTCTGAGGCAACTAGAACTGCATGTGATACTCAAGATCTTGGAGTCAACGGCGGTAAAATTAAGTGTGTTTTTTGTCAGTGCAGGTATCTGTTCCCTGATGCAGACAACAGCGTGATTGTTAAAGTGATGTTTTCATAATATTGGTCAGAATTCAGCAGCTATCAGATGGATTAGAGTCCCATAATGGAGCGTGCTGAAAGCCAAAGGTTTGAAGCTGCATCTTTATTTTCCAGAAGGAATTTGAATCCACATTCAGCACATTAAAACTGTTCAGACTGCTGGTTTGCTCTAACATCCCATCTCGTTTCTTTTTTCCATTAAAACGTTTTGATTTTTTGCCCCAATGTGACATGAAAACATGTTTTGAAATGTTATGAATGTCTGGCAAATGATTGGGGTTTGGACTTTTGCCCACCTGTGTTCCTGCATGGCCTACGCACTTGTGCAAAACTCGCTCTTGATCTTTTACGGCATGAAAATAATACAGTGGTGGCCTGAACTGTGGCTGTTAGTTAAAGATAATAAAAAATGAAAGTGAATTGATTTAAAATACTGAAAGGTCAAGAGGCAACTGAAGGATAGAGAGGGAGGGAGGGGATGAAAGCTGGTTCCAGGCTGGGCTGAGAATGCCAGAGGGCAGCAGCAGCTGAGTCTTACGCTCCAGCCTGTGGGTTTAAGGCATGCTTGCCCCTATTTCTGCTTTTCCAGAGTGCTGCCACGTGCCCCGTCCATCCAAAAATGCCAGGCCTTTGGTAGGACATTGCAGATGCTCTGCTTCTCTGCAAAGTACAGCCTAACAAGAGACAAGTCACAAAACTGCATTTTACTGACAGCTGAGATAAATGACGCCTTTCCCAGAGCCTGGAATGCAGAACCAGAAACTTGGGGTGTGCATAAATCATTTGCAGGAGTTGGGGAGGGTGGGTGTTTGCCTCCTTTCCTGGCACAATCCTAAGCGAGGAAGAGGGAAATGGAGAAATCCTCACTTAGTGGAGCTGCTTGGTGGAGACAGTCACTAGATCCCCTGATACTGCAGCTCTTGTTCTAGCTCATTTAGCACCACAACCCTCCATAAACCAAAGGGAGTACAACATGCCTAATGTAGCGTGAGGAGCAAGGCGGGGTGCGCCTGACGGTGGAGATTTACTGCTACCTGATGGGCCTCGGTGAACAGCATCCTCCTCCCCCTGGAGAACCATCACCGCCTTCTCTCCCGCTCACACGCATTCACATGCACACACATACACGCGGACGCATAAGCTCCTGAGGATGCGCTTTGAGTCTTTTGTTTTCCCTCATTAAAAGTGCCAAGATGCATGTCAAATGCCTGGAGCAGTCTCCTGCTCTATAGTTTTATTGTAGTACTATTATGACTTATCTAATTTATTTTTTTCCTCTTTGTGTGTGTGTGTCTTACTACTTATGCTGCGAGTATTTATGTCAAGCGGAGATAATCTCTTTGTGTGTGTGTGTCTCTGTCTACATACGTATGTTTATTTTTGGAGAGGTTCTTAAAATGGCCTGAATATTTGCCTTTCCCCTCTTTTTCAGGCGTCTTTTTAAAGGCCTTTATTAAAAGGGCAGAACCAGCCCTCATTCTGAATCCCATGCTGATATCTTAATGATTTCATTTCTGTAGGATCACAGCAGCATCTCTGTTTGCTGTCACATTTACAGAGCTGTATACTGCAGGTATAAATTAGTTTAATATACACTGAGGTGTGTATAATGTCAGTGAAGTTGGCACCATTCTTTAGAAAGGAATATTTATTGACTTAAGCCTTTAAGGTAGTAGAGATGACCAATTATTTAATCGTGTCCATTAATTATATTGTTTTTTTCATAATTGGACTAGAATTAAAAATCCTCTACACCAGTGTGTGTATAGACTGGATTGCAGTTGCTGGAGCACTGGATCATTTTTGAGTGTTTTAGGAAACTCTGCTCTATAACGTCAGCAAGGGTCCACCAGACGTGAACTCAGCCAGGGTGAAAGCCAGCTCACGTCACCTGTATGCCAGGCTTGAACACCAAATGTGAGTACAGACACAGGAGCAGAAAGGCTGATTTGAATGAGCCCTTTGAAACCTCGTCCTTCCTCAGAAACCTCATCTGCGTCTTCCTCCCATGACAAGTAGTGCTGGCTTCCCTCTGTCGCCCGCTCACGTCTGATGGCTGTCAGCATGAGCCACCTCCTTGGCAGCTTTGCCAAGCAGCTTCCCTTACGCTTTCTGCATTGTAAATTTTTCCTATCGATCTCCGCGCACGCAGAGATTCCTGGTGTCCCGTAAGAATCCTGATGTCTGCTAACTCTTCTCTCACCACACGGAGGTTTGGTATTTCATTCTGACAGGCATCTTGGGCTACTGTTAGCAGGAAAATTGCTCTGTGTAGGAAGCCGTAATGCATTGTACTGTATTTCCTCCTGTACAGCACAGCCAAATGGTCTAGTAACTTGCATTTCCTTTCAGGCAGCTCTGGCTGCTTTGGCACGAACTGTCAGTGCCAGACTGAAAACTCTAGCGAGGAAATTGAGACTGAACATTGCCGTGGGGCCAGGACCTTGGTTTCGTGACTCATCCATTTGGCGAAACACCCGCCTAAAAAGACTAATTCTGAGATGGCCCCATGTAAATGACACGAGACGGACTCTCAGCCAAAATACAAATCCTGTTTCCACTTGTTGTAGGAACAGGGGAAGTGGATCTGCCCCCAAACGGACTGTGAAACTGGGGCAGGACATTGCAGTATCCTTTTTCCTCTACGTTTGCCTTTGCACCTACGCTTGCCCTTCCTGTAAGACCCGTCTAACCTTTCAAATGGGAAAGGCAAGTGGCTTCCTGTCCTGCATGTTTATGGAGTGAACTGGTGCGGGCTGGGTTGGAGGGAGGCTATAGATTTCCTGGCGCTCGTTCAGCCCTGGGCGTCCCGGCCTTCTGTGCAAACAGTGCTCCCAGCCCCACCTCGCTGAGCGTTTGCCATTGCTGCGTCTTACAAGAGGCTCTCGGGAAGTCTTTTATAACCCACGAAACAGGGTCCATTTACCGTCGGATGAGTTCATATATTGTCTTTAAAACTCAGAGAACTGAATTTCTCTCTATCTTTTTAACAGGTAATGTCTTAGGCGACGAAACATAAAGCAAGCTATATCGGAGCTGAGCGTGTTTGCTGTCAAAAAGAATAAATTGGGACCCTCTTACCATCTCAGCTGCCGGTGGTAAGTTTATGGCCTAATTTTGCTTGCTTCAGATAAGTCTGAATGCTTTGCAGTGGAAATGAAGGGGCTGAAACATGCCTTTCTAACACCGTTATTAACCTGACAGTCTGTCGGTTCGTTACGGGATTGAAATCTCGTGGGAACCACTCTCCGTCTCACAGCAGAACTGACACACAATCCGATGCAGCTGATTTGCCGTGGACAGTCTTCAAATGTTGAAATCTCGGACTTTCTAAGTCCAGGGCTGCTATGCATGGGCACACTTCCTGCTAATCTCGAGGCATAAACACTCAGCGGCTCCAGACGCTTGAAGAAATAAACACACTGACTCGGTATTAATATTTCATCACAACACACTAAAGTTAAACCTTGCTGATCCAGAGTGACCTGCAACCACTCAAGAAAATGTTTCTTTTCTTTTTTTTTTTTAATAGTTTTATTTTTTTAAATAATTTAACTTTTTATGGGGGGAGAATAAGAGGAAATGGTCTCCTGCGTGGCAGGCTTAACATGGATAAGCAGAGCTGTTTCGGCTGGAGCAAAGTGGCTCAAATACAGAGATGTTGCTTTGTAGCGGCTTATAAGTTCAAGGAGGACAGTTGAACAGCTTTGCTTGTTGTCTCTGCCAGGTAAGGTGAACCGGACACAATGCTATGGAGTAACAGAGCACACAGTCTCTGCATGCTTAGAACAGCAGCTCCTTTAAATATTACTTGATAGTCGTGCCTGGAATGCATTGTAGCCTTAATAAAGCCTATGCTTCACATCACTACTGTCAGAAAACCCTGCAATCTAGACCGTGGCAGACGACCTTATCGCTGAAACCTCCGCTGAGCTGATGGGGTTACAGCCATGAGCAGGTTTTCTACAGCTGGTGCCCAAGGAGTTTCCAAGCAGCGTTATTCGAAGTGGATAGTAATGATCTGATCTTAAACACACTGCGTTTGGTGTATGCTTTTCTGTTGAACACAGGTGACAGTCAAACCAGAACTTACCCCAGGGCAGTAGGGAATCTCTCCTGGGGCTGTTCTGCCGAAGGGGGTGGGCCGCAGCCCATGGGGGTGACGGGGTGCTGGAAGCTGGGAGCACAGGCAGCCAGGCAGGGTCCGGGGAACGCTGCTGACCTTAGACTCTCACTTCCGAGTTTGCAGGCAGTTGTTAACGTGGTTCCTACAGCTCGGAAGTGAAAATTGTCGTCTTTTCCATGAATTAAGCTGGCCATATGTGACCTGAAACTACTCAAGGCGAGTCAGTGTGTTACCTTATATGCCACCTTGCCAGCGAGCCCTTCATTCCCATTTTTTTTCTTATTTTTCCGTTAGGATAAAGCAATTGTATTAATCTAATAGTGGCTTCCCCCTCCCTTCCTCCCCTTCTTGTTCTGAGTTGTTGAGTGTTTTTAACTCACATCTTAAAGAATTATTTAATTTACCTCGCTTTGCCATTTATGTTTTCCTATTTCATTTGATTTTAATGAGTGCTAAGCACTCTGGGATATACACATGAAGGGTGTTATATGTGTCAGTCTCTGATCCACTGAAACATGGAAATAAAATAGAGGGTTCTGTTTGAGCTGAGTTAGAGGCAGGCATCCCCGGTGACTGCACGAGGCAGAGGAGAGCATCAGAAAACTATTGTGAAGGGAAACATCAGCAGCACTTAGTACCTATAGCAGCTCCAACATTTTATCAGCTTTACAAGGGCCCCAGTAAAATAAACTCTGGGAAAATGTAAAAGCTCAAGTGCAGTTGAAACAGTAGCGTTCTGATAAACTCAGGATCAGCCGGTTTTGATGGCAGCGCAGTTTGGTGCAGGAGTACCACTTACGCGTTATGAGTGAGGACTGGAGGAAGCTTAAAGCAGCTGTGCTTCTATATTTGCTCGCTCTCTATATTCAAACCTTGGCTTGAGAGCTCAAAGGAAATGAGATGTGTTTTGCATAACCCAGTTGCAATCAGTGGAAGCACCTACTAATCTGCCGGTACCGCTTCTGACCTTTTCGGGATCTGATTCCTTATCAGAAAATGAAAACATTTTTAAAAGAGGAATGGATGTGTTTATACGGGGGTTTTTGCGAAAATTCAAAATGCATTAGTGAAAAGACAGATTTGTGCAAAAAGTCGTATGCAACTTTTATTCTCCTAGACAGAAGAACCTGAGGTTACCCATAGAAGTGCCTATTTACAAATTGATCTCTGAGATTATTTTGTAGACTTCTTCGCTTTCACTATTTTTAGGAATGCCTGTAACAGTGTATATCCTGATGGCATTAAAAATAAAAGGCGTTCCGTTATGTCTGATCAATAGCGATAGATTTATTAAAGTATGGCTTTTCCTCTAAGAGTTGAAATGTAAAATGAGGCCAAAGGTCTTGAAAAACAGAGGATGGGGAAGACCTTGAAATGTGCAGCTTTAGTGTCGATAACTTGGAATAAATCAGGATCCTTCACAGAAATCACTACTAAACCCAGACTACCCTGCCTCTTCTGATCCAAATGTTTGTTTAGTAAGGCTGCAGTACAAGAAATAAATCCTGAATTATAATGACTTAGTTTGTGTGCCCCCACCTCCCTCCCAGTTTTAGCATCCATCTGGGAATCAGTTCTTCATTTTCTCTCTCATTTTCTGCCTTCTTATTTCAGGGCTTAAATAATCAGGCAGATCTGCAGAAACCAAAGAATTCAGTTATATGCAGATTAATAATTGGATGTGAAAAATGGATATCAAATGTTGAGCAAAAAATCTGCAGGGGATTTGGAAGCCTGTTCTGTGTTAGGGAAGCAGGTGCTGAATGTTTCCTGAGTTATTCTGGAAGAGCCTGCTCCTTTCGGCACGATCTGAGAGCACGGAGGCATTTCGCCTTCTTTCATCTACCAGAACGGGGAACATTGCTTTGTGCTGTTCAGTTGAATACGTGCACAAAAGCAATGAAATTAGTCCAGTTAATTACCTCTCAAGACTACCGGGCAGACCAGGACATTAGCTGCAGTTTCCAGCAAAAAAAAATTGGTCTAGCCAAGTATTTGCGAGGGGTGGGCTGTACAGGATTTTGGAGGTGAGTGTGCAGGGACATGGTTGCCCGCATTTATGTAGAGGGGACTCTCTTGAAGTTGAAGTGGCAGCAAGGAGACCCTTTTCTCCTCATTCTGGGCCACTTTCGCCCTCCTTCAATCACGGCTAAATAGCAGGTTCGCTCACATATGCTCCCCTCTCCTTTGCAAACACAAAATCCCTTAAACAAATAGTGGACAGATCTTTTTTTCACTCTTCTGTTTATTAGAAGGACTTAGCTAATCCCTGTGTTTACGAATAGCAGGGTGTGTCAACCTCCAAGCCAAGGGAGTTAATGAAATTCATCTGTTCTCTGTTTTCCGACAGAATTGAAGGGAGGGGGAAAGGCCCAACCAACCTTCAGCGTAAGGCAGCAACATGACTAACGGTGGGGTTTGCAGGCAGAGGCATGAAAGGGAGAAGTGGGTGGGAGGAGGTGAAGCGGCTGGATGGGAGAAGTGAAGGGAAATAGTCCCCCTTCAATTAGAGTAATTAAAAAGCAGTAAAAATAAACCACCCAAGCAAAAGTCTGGCCAAAACAAAGTCTTAATGTACACTTATGGTTTAAAGAGTCTGCCGGAGGCCACCACCATGTGTTGCCACAGCCCTCTTGTGCCTGCCTTGGACATGAAGCAAACACCAGTTCGGGAATGGGAATGGGGGCGGCTCCGGGAGCTTGCTCCAGCTGCAGCGTGGGGCAGGCTGAGCAGCCAGGGCACGGCGGTGGTCGGAGCAGGGCTGCCGAACGCCCCTCGCTCTGGCTTCCACGGCTCCAGCCCTCAGCGTGTAGCTGAAGTTCAGTGCATCAACCATTGGGAGAAGCTGCTGTAATGTTGAGTTGATCCACGAAGGGAATTAAAAGCCCTCAAAGTGGTAAATTCCCATTTGCTTCTCTATGAAGGTTGCTGCCGCTATGCCTGTTTTACTACCACGTGGCTTGTTTTCTCTGGTCTCGTTATCTGTGCTGTTCTTGTTTTTTCTATTTACCTTCTTTGGTTCCCTGGAGGAATCGGCAGGGTGAAATGACTGTTCCATAGGCGATTTCTCCCAGGTAATTTGTTTGCCGGTGTAGATGTATTTTGTCACGTGAGCTTCACCGAAGCGCAGCGGGAGCCAGTCATGTTGAACTCCTTGTTGTAGTACGTTTCCTAGAAGCCTCGGTCCTGCCACCATGTGCATCTTCATTAGGCTGAAGTACTTCTGTCAGATTGCATTGTGCTTTTATGACGTGGAAAGAGAAAGTGGTTGAAGAATGAGCTAGATTCTTCAAATCTCTAACTGGAGATGTAAAATTATGTGGGAAAAGATGGTACTTTGAACTTCTGGGAGATGGCCCAATCTTTGTCTGCAATCCAGAGACTCTGTGACGAACACGCTCAGTGGCAGGAATTTTTGGCATTCCCAGTGCTAGGGTCAGTAGATGATAGCTCTTGGTTGTAATCCCCAAAACAATTTCACGTAATAATAAGCATATTCTTTCCAAGGCTGCTGTACAAAAGAGGACGAAACTGTGACGTTTGATCTTTGCAATTCTCAATTCTAAAGGGCTAAGATTCATAATTCTGAAGGTATTAAAAGTTTTTTGCATTATAAACTCTGATGAGACAAATCTTGGGGCAGTGTACTTGGAGCACTGGGGGCAGTGGTTGATTCTGGTGCATGGAGGTACCCCTCCGTGATGGTTTTGTATGTAAAAACATCCCTTTACTTTGAGTTTTGGTGTTTATCTCTGAAATTTTAGTCGTCTGTAATAGGAAGACTTAGATGCTGGGGGAAGAACAGTCCTGTGGGTTGCACAGTTTGCAGTAGGTCTGTTATCTACAGCGAGTGTTATGCAGATGTTCAGAGTTCGGTTTCAGGGTGCCTGAGAGGCAGAGTTGCTCTGCACGTGCAGGGATGATAACTCCAAGGTTAGCCTAGTTTGGGATTGATTACTAATAGGGGAAAAAAAAAAAATCAGCATAAGCATCAATTAAAATCACAAGAATTTTCAGCTTACTATTTACTTGGTTTGTCTTCCTCTTTTTTTAATTTTTTTTCTAACCTGTTGGTCTTTCTGTCATCCTGCTTAGCCTGTGAAGTCAGAGGTGCAGGAGCTGCTTGTGCGTAATCCGCCGCACGCGGTTCATTTTTCATGTGGCCGCATCTGCAGCCGCACAAATTCATGACAGCGGCAGTTTTGATAGCTCAACCAAAATACAACTGAGTAACGAGAAATAAATCTATCGTACACTGGCCATGTTTGAAAATCACTGCTTTAGATGTGTGTGTTTTACGAATAATTAATAAGCTAGAGGATGCACTTACTCCCCTTTGAGCCGCATACTCTTTCTTATCCAGTGTCCAAAGTGAGAGGGCAGGAATGTGCCAGGAAATAAACTGTCTATAAGCGCCACTGTTTTCAGAAAGAGCGGACCTTGAAAAGAAGGTTTCAGAAAGAATGTGGACCTTGAGTCTGTCTTTCCTGGCTGGGGTTAGACAACAAGTAAATGTAGAAAGTCTTGATCTTCACAAAGCTCTGCTGTGCCAGCCCTTACCAAGCTGAGCCTTTGGAAAGTGCAGGGACAGGTTTGTTTAAACCTAAATCAGTCCCTGTTCCTGTTCCGTTTGCAGGATGAGCCTGCCTTGTCTCCTGCTGCAACCTGAGCTTGAACACATCAGCCTTTGTTTCTGTGACGTGTGTAAATACAAATAAAAGCAATTTCTGTAGGACTACAGAAGCAGCCAGGTAATCTGCAATATACCTAAACCCTCTGGTTTTTCTTGCTCTAGCCAATATCCCTTTCAGGAAAGGCCGGTGTTATCCTGGGCAGAACTCGCTGCTTGCGTACCCGTTAGGAGTGGGCTGAAGCCCTTTTGTTTATGTTCTGAGAAAACAGGTCACGTTGAACATTGAGGGATGGACTGAGAAGGCAATGCCACGGCAGAGTCCACAATGCTATGTGCTGAGTCCATTGCCAAAGATAAAATATGAATTAATCCCAAAAATATGAATTCATTCCAAAAAATGCAGATTGAGGCTCTCTAGGAAATTTTTTCCAAAGCTTGTCAGTTTAATGCAGTGGCAAGGATACCTTAATTGCTGGTCTCTAAAGGAGTAATATATGTTACTGCAAGATAGATTATTAGTATGGTGACTATAGGTAAACTGATGAAATCCACAGAATAAATAAACTTTGTTGTTTTTTGCTCTTTATACAGAGATGAAACCTTGCAGCAGTGATGAAGTTGTACACAGCTTGTAACGTTAGCTGTAGTTTGAGCCCAGCTATCAAGCCTGTGAGTAGTCTGGTAGGTTCCCTGGCAGAGGACAGAGACGGGGATCAGTTACTGGGAGGGGAGAATGGTACTAGTGCAGATGATAAGGAATCTAAATTAAACCATAAGAGGAGAGAGAAGACGACGCTATAATATTTAAAAATGGCAAACTAAATAATATATAATTTACAGAAAATGACAGGGTAATGCTGGGACTATTTTTAAATCAACATCAAATTAGAATTCAAACCTCTGATAGGTTTAACAGATGGTCTGGATCCTAGAATCCAAAACCCACACACTTTATTTCCCAGTATGTTAACAACAAAATAATGTTATTCAGCCTTTGTGGAATGTTTCTTGCTATTAAGCTATGTTGAAGATAACTTTTGACCAAGGAGGACTGGATTGGGAGTGGAAAAATATAAATAAGCTGGTTCAGTAGGAAAAAACCCCACAGCTTTCTACCAGGGTGGCTCTGGACATGCTACAGGTTCTAGGCAAGGGAGGCAAGAGAATTTGGGAAGCCAAAGGAATATAATTTCTCACTGGCCCTGTGCAATCTAGTTCACTGTTAGTGAATAGCGAAAATAAATGTATGTATCCCCCTCGACTTTTACACAATTTAGAAAATGTTCTCTCACATCGACAGTAAAGAGAAGTGTTCTGGTGTGGCTGCGTTCATCCTGGCAACGTTCATGAAGACAGTATCAAGGCTTTTTGTAGAGATGGGGAGAAGAAACATTGAGGTTTCCTGAGGAACACGTCTATTAGGAAGCAGTGAGCCCATGCACACTTACTTGGAAAACTGGTATTTTCTATCTTGTATTAGTACAGCTACACCATGGCTTCCACTTATGAAACCAGTGCACCTTGTGTCTTGGATAGGCCCAAAAAAAATCCTGTGTGGTGAGAAATGATTGGGATGTAGGCAAAAATATTGTATTTTTTCTGGCTTTGTTTTTTCATTCAAAACAATACTGTTTTGATAAGACACGAAATGTTTCTTGGAAGGGAAAGATTTGCGGTGGGAGAGACTTTCTGAATAATAGACGCATTTCTTCCTCGGTGCTGTGGAAAGTGATGTTACCCCCTGGGAGTATAATAACCATTGCTGGGTGGAAAATGACCTGCCTCTCCTCTACTGGCACTGGGCTTTCATTTATAGGGGGTACAAAACTCATTCTTTAGTGCAAGTTTAGGACATCATTCGTCTCGTAAGTAGAATGTGTGGACTGCAGTTCTTGGTACACTGCATATTTGTTGATGCAGAGAGGCAAGATCCTACAAGGAGGACAGAGCACTTTCTGTACTAACCACCCGGTAACGCAGGAGATAAGGTGCTGTCCTGGGTGGTGAGAGTTGGCAGTTTGTCTTCTTTTAGGTAGATGAGCCACATGTCTCCCGTGTTCCCGATCAGCGCCTTAACCTAGCAGGGGCTTCTGGGGTAGAGTGGAAATTAGGGTCACCATCTACTCTTCTTCTGCTGCGTTTGGGAATGTAGCCCTAAAAATTATTCCACGCTAATTTGTCATGAATTTATAAATAGCTTTGGATCTTTTTTATTTTACTAAATGTGCCAAATGTGAAAAAGTGACTTAAATATAATAGTCTTACCTATAGACTTGACTATAATATAATATAACTGGGAGTCACTTTTAGGGGAAAAAACCCTTTTATTCACTTACTAGCGGTGAAAGTGGCGCTAATGGGAAGAGCTGGCATGTGTTCATCTCAACACTGACTTTCATTTGGGATGTTCTCTGCTTCAGAAAGACATGTCTCAGAGCTGCTGGTAGAAAAAGGGGAGTGCTGTCTGCACCAAGATTTACATTATCATCTGCAACTAGATGAGAGCAGCACTGGTGAGTAAAATCCAGCTTTAGGGATGATCCTCAGTAGCGCAACACACAATATGAATGTTTAAAGCAAAAGTTACCATGAACTGTTTTCATCCAGACCGTGTTTGTTTATTTGAACCATTCAGTGAATAGCGTCTCATCATGAGGATCTGTGATTGCTTAAAGAAGGCCCATAAATTGAACCAGTATCTGTGTATTTTGATGAAGAAGGTGATTCTGACACACTAAACTGCTTTCACTCTGCACTATGAAGTGCCTCCATAACTAGAAAAATAAATAGGACTTGTGTAATTTCTTAAATGCAGATCTCAGGTTGAGTTCTATGAGGGCTTTTTAGCAGAAATGGTGGTGCTTTCACTGGATAGGTTATTTTTGTTGTTGATCGTGTCCTATAGCCCACAGTAATTTGGAGAGAACACTAGTGAAGATGAACAAGCTCTTAAGCAAAGTAAAAGCTGAATAGTTGGGGTGTTCTGGTGTATCTGGATTTGGTGCAGAAAGAAAAGCAAGATATTTGAGTGGTGTTTCAGAGCTTTTGTCCTTGTTAAGGCTAATTGCTCTCTGTTTGAAGGGAGGCCTTGTTATTGAAATAAAATTCTTTTGAATTTCAAACTTTTTCCAAGGGTTTAACAGTTTTGATGACATTTTTTCTCAGAGAAGATATCTCGGGAAATGTGGGATATTTTGACTGAAATGGGAGTCTAGTTGATCAGGTGTTGAATGAGGCAGAACAAAGACATGACCTTAAACCTCTGTATCCGTGGAAAATGCTCTGAGCATCAGGTTATACGCTGTTCTTGTCTCTAACTCTTGAGGAAAAAATGCAGAATGTCATTTTCCGCACCTCATGACTAGTCTGATTTATTTCTTTATTTATTTTCAGCTCAGTTTTGTGCAGGACAGGAAAACTTTGCAGCCCATCATCTGCTTAAGGCCACCAGTTTTTCCTTCTTTTGTCAGCATGATGCCAGTTTTCTGGAAAAGAAATTGAGAACCATAGGTATGAGTTTTTTGCTACGGAGGAGAAGGGGTGTGTGTGTATGTGTGTAGGCTTTATGTGCTCACTAGTTGAACAGCTACAAATTATTTATTTTAGTGTAGAAAAAAGGTGCCAGGAGCCAGAAATCTTGTGTTTGTGTGCTGGGGACAGTTTGAACAACAGCAACACACGCAGTCCTTGGCTTCCTCCATTACACGACTCTTATTTTCCATCCAAAAGCAAAAGTTTTATTTTCAGATGTGTAATCCTTATTCACTGACATCTTTGCTCAAAATGCTCTTAGTACCTGTTTCAGTGGTTCCCTACCTGGCACCACCCCAGTACTTCACCTATTGCCCTCTGAATCACTGGATAAGATCTTACGAATTGCCTCAGCAAATCTGATCCATAAGCCTTTCAGTCCAATATCCTGCCTCCCTCAGTAGTCAGCCAAGATACTTCAGAAGAAACCCTACACGATACCCTATAACTGTGGAATTGCGTTTTGCACGTGAGGTATTTTTATCTCAGGCAGTTAATACTTGGCACGTGCCCAACCATATTTTTAATCTTTTTGTTGTAACTTATTGTTTTGATTATCAGTGCCAATGACTAATCCTTTTTGGATCTTTATGAATACTTAAATCAGTGATATTTTATATGAAGCAATCAGGTCTATAACTTGGTTGTGGGCTGCATAGGAAACAGAATTTCTTTTTTTTTTTTATTGGTTTTGAATTTGTTTTCATTCATCTTTACCTGATGTTCCTTTGTTTCTGTGTTATAAGGGCAAAAAAAGAACATGTGCGCTACGCTCTCTGCTGCTTGCTCTTCCTGATCTTCTCACTAAATCAAGTCTTTTCACCAATATCATATGGAAGTCTTTCTCTGAATCTAAAACTTTTTCTTGTCCATTCTTAGGCTGCTTATTTCCGCTACATCTGGTTTTGAAATGGAGTGAGGAGTGAACATAACCATCCAAGGAAGGGTGTGCCATCAATTTACTGAATGTTATTAATATCACTATTTGCAGATTGTTCCAAAAATTGTCTTATTTTCAAAATTCTACTGAAGTGGGTGTGTGGGGAGCAGAATGTGAATTTCAAATGTTATAAAATTAAATTGTATTTTTTGGTGTTATATTAATAACCTCTGTTTTGATTGGCACCTTAGCTTGATATCAGCAGAGAAATCGTGTACTTTTCCCCAGGGGTGTGCTGGATGCTAAGAGGTATCATGGCAGAAATTAGTCAGAAATAATTGCAGAGACAAAATAATTCCTTCTCTGCCTATTAAGATGCAGAAACCCATGGACTGGATTCTTAGCTGGTATGTCATGATTGGCGTGATGCCACTTTATACCAGTGAGGGAAACTGGCCCGTTACCTCAATAATCCTCCTTCGGGAGATGGCCAGTCGCACAAATGTTGGTGGCTTCGGTTAGTGACAGAAACCTGGCTGCTCTTCCAGCTGGAGGGAATGTGGGATTCATGAAACTTTAGGAGGGTTGTGGCAAGAGTTGCCCTGAGATTGCTGATTCCATTCCTGCTTTTTGTTTTGTTTTAGTTGGCTTGCTAGGATTGTTTTCACTCTTTGCCAGGTGCAGAGTTGAATGGCAGGCCACACTCAAAAGCTCTTCTTTCACAAATCCACCCACGCTACAGATTTCTGTGTTTGTCACGTTCTGTGACATGTAGCTCTTGGAAATATGCAACTTGGAAATAATATCTTTGAATCTGAGTGTGCTTGGACTAGTGAAAGATAGATTTTTAAACTGTCCAGAGAGGGCAGGAAGAGAAAACTATAGGAAAATATCTGGGAACCTTAGATTCCCTTAGAGTAGGACAGAACTGGAACATTTGATCCAAAACCTATGAGTTTTGAAGATTCAGACACAAATATGAGAGACCACACTCATGTTTAAAATAAAGATGAGCCATGGTGCCAAATAAAGATGTCTTTTGGGATTTCAATCAGATTTTGAATTCCCCACAACTATGTGCCTTGATCCTGGCATCCAGTTGTGTGTGCTTGCTCTTGTCTCGCTGCCTTACCCTCCAACCTTTCAGATTTGTTCTATATCTGCTTCCCAGGATGCCTTTTTGTCTGTAGTCAGCAATCAAATCTAGTTTACTATGTCTGGTGCAGGGTGAAGTTCTCAGATGAGTTCATCAAAAATGCACACAGTGAGCAGAAGCATGAACAGTAAGTTTTCTACCAAGAAATACTTTGGGGATAGGGGAAACAAAGGAAGAGCTGGATTAATAAAAATCTGACTTAACCATTCAAATTTGGGATAGTTTCCTGGTCCCCTGCAGGACCTGATCTTCTCCTTTGTGCTTTACACCAGATTGAGTTAATTGACTTTGCCGTAACTTGCCTAGAGTCTGCATTGAAAGTATGTTGGAGAAGAAAAGGAGCAATAACTTTCAAACTAACATGAAGAAAATAAGAAATTAAAGAAAAAATCCTGAAAATTATGGGGGTAAAAGGAAGACTGATAGTTTGTGGGATTTCATGATGTCTGGAACAAGATTCAGGACAGCAGTGATCGTAAATTGCTGCCACTTAGTTGCTACTACCACTCAAGAGGAGGAAAATCAGCAGATGTACTGGAAACTGGATTGAGTCCAGTGTGTCCTTATCAAAAAAAAAAAAAAAATGAAATGCAGAAACCACAATTTAAATGAGACTTAATCCTCAATAGATTGATATTTTGGCACAGATACTCATGGTGCCTTGACTTCTGTTTTATCTTCATGGTGACTGTCTCCAAATAACAGAAGAAGGGAGACAGACTAGGGAGGCTATGCTTTATTCAGCACCATTTATTTATAGCATTAACTATATATCTTAAACTGTTTGGGATTGTCCCATTTCAGACTTCCTTCTTCTAATCTACTAGAAAATAGTCTAGTGGGAGTCTTTTAATATTACCCTTTTGCCTGTAGCTCTCTGATTCTGATTATGCATTGCATCGCGGCTGAAATTTGGGTTAAAGATAATTGTAAATATGGTATTGATATTAAATGATGTTTTCCCAACATTGCAATAATGCTTGTTTTGTTTGCTGGAGAGTTTATTACTTTTTGATCAATAACATGTGAGATTTGTGAGGGAAATTAACATAGTGAATAACAATTAGGAGAAAAATCAATGGCATTCAGACAAATAAGTGACTTGAAAAAGTCCCATAGGCACACATACACTCACACAGATTCTTTAAAGTGTAATACAGCTCATTTCAAATTCTAGAAGAGGAGAGCGCTATTTGGATCAGAACTGAAAGTGATGGCAGTATAATTGAACTACTGTGGGGCTATTTGTTGCGATTTAGTGTTTCTAATAGCTTGAATGTAAGACTGCTTGATTCGCTGGCTCTGCGAACTTCTCTCTGGCTCTGACTTCTGTCATGGTTTTTTCTGTAGCCCGCCCTGGTCTACTTTCTTGAGGTTACCCACACCATGTATTTTTTTGTGTCACTTAATATGCTTGCCTTTCCCCTCCACGTAGTAACTTCCAGCTGCCTTACAAAAACCAGGAGGGCTTCAAATGAAATAAGCCATTGAAGAAAGTTCAGCATAAAAAGAGATAAGTTATTCCTCAAAAACACCTGAAGCTCTCCAACTCCACCACAGATCCTAAGAAGTTCACATGGGCTCAAAAAGCTTCCAGATTATTTAATGAAAGAAAAATCCATCTAGGACTATTAAACACAATAAAATCCTCCTGGGTCAGGAAGCCCGTGTTATGGACATGATCAGGAGCTTAGACAGTATTTTGGTTCTCTAGAAACCAGCATCACTGTGTGCCTTGCTTGCTTCTGGTGCTTTTCCCTTAACCCCTTCCTGATAGACCCATGGCCCAATGAGTGCTTTTATGCCTTTTTTTTTTTTTTTTGAACCTACTCCTTCCTCCTGTGTTCTAGGGGTAATACCAGGAAGACTGATGTGAGAAGAGAAACATGTTCATTTTGGTGTCATGAGTTAGTGTCTCTTATTCTTCTGGCTTCTTCTACCATATGGGAAACCACACTTATCTATAATGGGAAGGATGCTTGAGCCCAGGAAGAAGCAGCGTGGCAGGAGACTCAAGGCAGCATCAGTGGGAAGCAGAAGTGCTTGTGTGTGCTGATGTGGTCTTTCCATACTTGATGAGGTCTTGGGGTTGAGGACTCCATGAAAAGTGGCTGTGGGTTTCTTTACACTGGTGCCCAGCAGGTGAAATACCGATGCTGAAAGACTTAATGAAAGATCAAAAGCAATTGTCTTCTGGCTCCGAATATAAGCACAAGAATGGCATTTTATCTTTGGACCTTGAACACTACAGAAGAATTTGGGCTTCTTGACTTGGAGAGCCAACACTGCTACTTTACAGTGAAAGGAAGAATCCAGTCCACAGTCATCCATGCTGGGGTGATGGGTGGCATGAAGTCCTGCAGAAAGCAGCTGAGAGAAAGCTGAAGGCAGTAGGAGGGATCTAGCAGTAGTTTTTGAATCACAAAAAAAAGCTGGAGGCAGTGGGTGCAAAAGAAGAGAGGGCAAATCTGTGAATAGTGAGCTTGGTGTTTAATTGGGTGTTCTCAGAGGCCAAATGTCTTTGTGTTTGGATGATGATGTGCTGAGTTGGACTGACCGAGGCTCTCAGGGATGCAGCTGTGCCAGCTCTGTCCACTACTGGAAGAGTCAGCCATGAGAAAATAGGTGAAGCTCCCCAATTTGATTAGCCTAAACTCCTGAACTTTTACTGCCTGTGTGAAAGAGATTTCGATCTCTGCTGCCTTGAACCAAATTCATAATTGTGGCACAACTTTCATGTAGCCCTCTTCTACCACCCAACATGTCTCTTGTTTGCTAAGAGGAAACCGATTCTGTGTAGGCAGCTGGGACTGGGAGCCTCCCATTTTTCTTTTTTTTGGATTGAGAGTCATTTGCATGCACGCTACATATATCTGAGCACGTTCCTCTCTTGAAGTCCTGTTCAGGAATCAATGTTTAGAATAATGGCTCTGCTTTCCTCTGAATTGAGCTGGTTAATAACTATTGCTGGGGAAATCAATCAGCTCTATGATATCTTATTACTTACGCTAATTTAATCAAAAGGAATGGGTCATTGCTTCAGTTCAGAGGGCAAAATGATTGTGTGTGGGTATGAGAGTGTGTAGAGAAACAAGCAGAGGAGGGAGGCTTCATGAACTGGCACACAAGGGGTAGAAATGGCATGGACTTTCCCCAGGCTGTAGGGTGGATGATAGAGAGAAAACTCCCATCCACTCTCTATAGTTCCTGGTACTCTATAGGTTATAGATCTGTTTTTAATGTTGTTTTCATGTTCCAAAGAATCTAATGAGCTTTTCCTTTTTTCCCTCTCTCCGTTTTCTCTGTATAGACATAGGCTAAAAGAGGAGGATCATCAAGAGAGACACACAGAAAAGATGTGCGACTTCCATCAAGGACCTCTGAACCCATTTCAGGTTCTTGCACACGCAAGAAAAAGGTAAATACAAGGGAAATGTGCACATGTTGAGTGAGTAATAATTAGAAAGAAGGAAGCAGCATGTAAATAGGGTGTCTGAAGAAATAAGCTCCATTTACAAGATGTGCAGACTCAGCCTGGCAAAGATATTGTGAGAACATTTTCAAGCTCTTGTCTAAATACTGTTTCCTTTCCTATATACCTGATGGTATTGTGTAAAACCTTGCCTATATCCTCTTGTTCCTAGTGGAGACTACTACTTTTGTCTGTCACTGCAGAATCATGGAATGTGTTGGGTTGGAAGGGACCTTTAAAGGTCATCCAGTCCAACCCCCAACACTGCTGCTTTACAGTGCAGTGCAGAAAGTAGAATAAATTTAATTTCTAGACACTGAACTGTGTCTCTACTGTAGAACTTTTTCTCAGAAGTCATCTTTCATTTAGTTGGGGAGAGAGGGGGAAAGAAAGAAAGTATCTATTTTCTAGTGTAACCAAGTGTTGAGTTCCAGAAGCTGAACAAAAGCTAAATATATTAAGTGTAGCTGTGTAGAAAGTCATGCATCTCCATGATTTTTTTATAGATACTTCTTTCAGATAGCCTGAGTTGTTGCAACTGTAGGCTTTCCTCAGCTCCTGTTGGGTTTGTATGGTTTCCCCTCCAGTAGGAGGGTGTAGATAAGACTTTACAAATTCTTAGAAAGATAACAGTTCTTCATGAGCAAAACCTTTCTAATATTCCAGTATATTGTAAAAAAAGCAGTCCGTGTTGGAGGAAAGGTATGTTGGAGACTTTGTATTGTTTTGTGGTGACCAAACCAGATGTGTTTTCAAATGTACTGGTTGATGATGCTTCATCCGTAAGGAATTACTTTCTCTGAAATAGTGGAATTGCTTTCGGTGTTGGTCCCTTCCTAAGGGGAAGAAGAGAATTGAAAACTGACCCATCACGTTATAAAAGCACGTCAGACTGTTGCTGAATCTCTCCATGCAAACAGCACCGCTTTCCTGACAAATAGATCTTGGACCCTGTTAAAAGAATAGAAAGCGCGAGTGCTAACTGCTGCACTAACATTATCTAATTCACTTTATTAACTAGGTAATGAACTAAAGCGATCACGGTCTAATTGAAATAAATAAGTACATTAAAACTGTGAATTAAAGTAACTGCATTTTGATGGTTTTGGGTTATTCATATTGCTTCAAAATGTTATTTTTAATCCAAACACCGCTGGACACATCTTCTTGCGCCCCAGGGATAGTACAAAGTATGTCATTGGCCTCTATTTTTGTACCCCATTTACTTCACATTCACGCTGCGTCCAGATGATTTTTCTCCCAGCAAGATTCTGATAACTTAAAAAGAAAAAGCAATAGAAGAATGGGGAAAATGTCGAATAACATTAAAATAAGTACAAAAAGTTAGGTTTCTAGTGTTAGGTATCTCTACAGTGCCTTTGAATGTCAAAAGATTTTCAGAAATGCTCACATTTAGCCAAGCTCAGCTTCTAATGAATTTGACAGGGATCCTACTTAGGAATGATCTGGCTGATGCAGAGCTATTTTGAAATGTCTGCCCTGAGCTTATTTTTCAACTGCAGCATTTGATGCAGTAATACTAAATGCACTTTAGCAAAGGTTTGCTCTGATCACGCAGGACTCCTCAATAAAAGAGTTGTCTCATGTTGTCCATCCAACACGCTGATGGTCCTTCAGTGCTCTGTTACTCTTACATGTTTGCTGCATCCTGTTGCTTGGGGATTCCACATTAACTCCAGGTTTGCTCTGGTTGTTTCATTGCGTTAGACAATTTACCTTCATATTCCAGGAGGTGAATTTCTACAATTGCTACAGAGATGCTTCTTCATCAGCAAGAGGGAGGTTCTAATTGGGAGAAGTGTGCTTTCAAGGCTGTGTTCTTAACCGTGACTTGGAACTTTCTCTCTTGAGGTTTCTTTTTCTCTCCTGACAAGATTACGTGGCTTTATTTCAGCCCCTTATCAGGTTAGCTGGGCATGTAGGAGTAATAACCTCTCTTCTTTTACATTTTTTTTCATCCAAATATGCCATTCTACTCAGTTCAAGATGTGCAAGCACTCGTAGTCAGGAGTTGTTTACATTGGCAAAGGCAGAAAGCTAGAAAAGCTTTAACTGTTCTAGGTTTACACCCATTTAAACAGAGATATAAATTATGCCTCTACATAGTTACGGCTACGAAGATAAGTGAGCGCTGGCTTTAGCCCATGGCTATTGTCTGTGTTGGGCTCCTGTTTCTGTGGGAGCAGCAGTTTCAGGGCCCAAGTTACCATTTCTGCCACCCCAAGGTTACTTAACATGTAAGGTGAGGGAGTAAGTCTTCACACTATGCAAGCTGAATAACCTTGGGTTTAATTTCTCTTTTTCTCTTTTGGCTGATAAAGTGGGCAGCCCTGCGTTTATCAGTTTGCAGATATCACGAAAGGTGCATAACTGAGTGCTTAAAAACAACCCGAACAACCCCCAAACAAGAAGACAGAGACCTTGGAATAAATGCATTACTTTTGTGTGAGGCAAGAACATAAAATTACACTCAAAGGAAAGCCCTTAGTCTGTAACCTGCTACACTCCTGAAGTACTCCAATGCCTTTATTAAATTTATTAATAAAGAGCTGCGAGATCTAACAGGATTGCTGGCACTGCCGTTCTGATCTGTTGCTTTACAGTTTTGGGGAAAGATTAATAATAGAGATGATTAATTGTAGGGCAGGGGTCCATGGAAGTTTGGGGGCAGAGAAAGAGGTTTCTCTTATTTATTTTTTTTTTAATTTTAATTAATTCTATATCACCTGTTGTATAACAGGCTCCTGATATCAGCAGTGTCAGAAATCAGGGCCTGATCCTACTTCCCACTGAAATCGATGGGAGTTTTGTCATTGATGGAGCAGCTGAGCAAGTAACTTGCAAGAATTCATTTATTCAACAAATCTGGCTGCTGCTTCTGCTTATCTCTATTGATTGTACTCATGTCCAATCAGGCTTGCAGCATTAGCCACATTACCTTACAATAACAGGGTAATTCACTTGGGGCATGTTCTTACCAAGTCCTAGAATCCACACAAAGATAAACAAAAGGTTTATCCCATGCAAAGATGCCCTCAGTTTTTTTCAGGGCTTTTATTAGTCGTACATCTCAAGGAACTGTATGCCCTTTCTGGAGTTGCCAGACTGAGAACAGAAAGGTGAAGTGACTTGAGGAAGTCTAGCTAATACATTGGAAAGATGATGCAGCAACAAACACAAACTTTGGGCTTGGGAAGCCTAGTTTTGGATTTCAGTTCTGCCCCCTTCTGAGTGTAAGTCTGTCATCTGTCAAATGAAAAGGTAGAACATCTATGATTATAATTCTAGTTTGTAAATAAACCATCAAAGGGAACCTTTTGCAGGAGTGATTCTGCAAAGCTTAGCACAACACATCCTTTTGCTTCAGACTCTTGACTGGTCTGTGGACCTGAAATCCTTGATTTCTTTTGCTTGTTCTTTTTCCCTTTCTGTTTTGCTGACAACCTGAAGCTTTTGTTTTCTGACTTCCTTCTCCACTTTCTCTGACTTATGATCACAGAAGATAGAGCAACTTGGTTATTAACCACTTGTTTTCCTTGCACTGCAACTGCAATGGAAGTATTTCTCTCTTGGCGAGTATTTTTTTTATTTTTTTCATAATGTCATTCAAATTTTCCTCTGTTTAAGGTTCATTGTTTGCCCAGGCAAGTTGTATGCTGGATTGTTGGGGTCATTTCTCTGGACTTTAGTGGAGGGGTGGTGATGGTGGAGCAGGCTCCTGACACCCCTAAAGAAATCCAGAGTTCCTTCTAGGTGGTAGGGTTTGGATCCATAGCAGTAACTGAGGAGCCACCCACAGGTACATGGAACAGAGGAAGTGGCAAGAAAGCAAGCAGTGTAGACATGCCGTATGTCCTGTGGCAGCATCAGGGAGATATTAGGTCTTGGCTGTTTGGTTGTCTTAGCTGCTGGGTTATCCTCTGGAGGGTCAGCTTTTAGAACAAGCCTGGGTCGGGTCCACTTTACTGCTCTGCTTCCCCTGGGAGGGAGGGAGGAGCAGCTGGTCACCGTTACTGAGATAACTCCATGCCTCTTCTTCTCTCTGACAGTTTCCCTTCCAGGTCAGACCTTTCCTGGATACCAAAATAGTCTTCCCTGTAACTCTGTATTGGGAAAAACTTGCTCTGTTGAACAGAGCAAGTTTTTCCTGTATTGACATAAAACCTTTTACTTTTTATCCAAAGTTTACTTTTGCTGATACTGTTACAATGTCTTCTCTTTCAACCACGTCCCCTGTTTTTCCTTTTTCTTTTTTTTTTTCTTATTACTTGAAGAAAAGTAGAGCTAAGACCCGATTTAGGACCAGTAGAACGTCTGTGGCTTTCTTTTGCTTAAAGAAACTGAGTGCAGGATTCTGTGCAAACAGCTTTCTATTTATGTATATAAACTACTTTATTGAGACCTCAAATCCTGCAGAGCTGTGTGTATAACCCAGGGAAGCACAGGATTTCTGCAGAGGGCTGAGCTTACAAATACAGTTTACAGCCTTGCCTGCATTAGAAAGCCAGACTGCTTTAAATGTACTCTTACAGTTTAAATTCTACAGGTATGGGTATATAAATTTACTTTCTAAAGATGTGTTCAATCCTGTATTCATAGTGACGTAATCTTTATACAAGTATAAGTCTTAAAAATTTTTATCAGTATAACTTAACTAGTTTTAAAAAAAATATATGAAAAAACACAGACCTCAATAGAGTATCCGCAGTCAATATTTTTATCAGTCAAATCTAAATATACCACAGATGAGACTGCATACCAACGGTGCATTTCACAGTTAATTTCCAAGTGTGTTAGATTTCAGTATAGTAAATGTAGTTTTTCAATAGGTTTTAGAAACAGAAGTTGATTAGTTTTCACTTTCATAAGTGTTTGTTCTATAATTTAATCAAGTTTATTGCTTTCCTTTAAAAAGTATTCCAACAGCTCCAGGTACTTTTTGGTTTATTTAGTCCCCCAAATAGACATGGTAGGGCACGGTCTTTGCTGTTGTTAAATAAATAGAGTGGTTATACCAACACTTTTCCTGCCGAATTTAGCATTCCCCAAAGTGCACTTCCTTCTAGTAAAAGGGCTGTTGGGGAGATTACCCGAGTGATTGTTGCCCGTCTCTCTGCGTGTTTGCACACAGGTGAATTAGCGGGCTTGTGAAATGCTTCCTGGAAATGAAGTCTGCTTTCATATGGCATTTGCTTATAGGAAATCCCACTACTGAAAAATCTGGTCAACTGAATTAAAGTTTCAAAAGACTTTGGACTCTTAATGAAGCCAAGGATCGAACACTGAAACGGAATTTGGAGAGAGAGGTTAAGCTAAGTTTATTTCCCTGTCAGCTGGTTCCTTGAGTCACTTCTCTGTTATCGGCAGAATAATGTATGAACGATGTCCCGTAAATGGGAGCTCTTCATTTCTACTGGGGATTGCCATGTTGTACTGCTGTGTCGAGTGTCCAGATGTCACAGACTTCACAAGGCAGCACAGATGGAAACAAATGACAGGTCCCTTTTCTGCCTTCTGCTCTTGCAGCAGTTTGTTAGGTAAGCAATAGGTGACTGGAACACATTGGCAAGGGGGAAATAATCATAAATTATAGACTAATTGCGCTTACAAATAGCAGCCAATTGCTGGTGGAATGGGTAACTTTTTATTCCTCAAGTTGTCACTTAGTATATTTTTTGCATTTTTTGCATGAAGTGTGGCAGAAGTGTCTTTTCAGAATTGATCTACACATGTAGGTGTAGACAGAAAGATGAGTACGTCTCAAGATATTTCTAGACAAAGGGCCTTGGGTCAGGCTAACGGAGGAAGGATGGGGTCAGCTCTCGCGCACAGAGCTGAAATTGTGCAAGGTAGCCTGAAGGAAGTTCTGAACTTCTTTTGACTTTTAGTAGAAACTGAATTCCCAGCAAATTTAGGCTACTCTTCAAAATACTCACTGAATTTAATAAGAAGAATATACACTAGGGGGAATATACACTTTCTCCTTCTTTATTTCACGTATATTTTAAAAGTTATTCTCTCTTTCCACTCCTCCCCTATTGGTTTCATTTCATAAATTTTATTTGAGGGAACCGGACTGCTAAGATGAATGTTGTTGGGGAGGGAGTGCTAGTATTACCTTTTAAATTTTATGCACCAATTACAAGCGCATCTACAATACGAAGCGAGGAGAGAGAGCTAGTAGACTGGAAGACCAGAACTGCTTTTGGATCAATAGATGAGCTGACATTGAGGCTTGAGGACTGATAGAAGTAGTGGAAAGGATAGGCATATTTGGCAGATTTCTGAAGACATTCAATAGCGACACCGAGATGGAGCTGATAAATCAATAGCTCTTTGGGCAGATTAGATTGATATTTTAAATGTATATGGAACTGTCCACGCCAGGAAGACTGAACAGCCACTGAAGGAACAGATAAGCAGAATAACATTAATTCATATTTCTGTATCATTTTAGTGTGGTTTTTAAAGGAACTGTGTGGAACGCCAAGCTGTTTCCTTTTTTTTGCAGCTGGGAGGTTGGATCAGATGTAAGCCTGAATTGTGCTCTTACTCTGGAATTCCTCAGGCTGGCATGGGTTAAGTTAGCAATAATGAGTAAATTATTGTTGTAGTGAAAAACCGTTTAACGCAGAGGTTCTCAATTAACAGCAGTACGGGACTGGGACAATTGTGTAATACTACTACGGGTGGAGTGGAAGTTGGCCCAGTCCCACCGTGTATATTATCTGTGTGTGGGTGTTTTCAGGAGCATAAGGATGTAAAGGAAGGCATTAGTCAAAACCTTCAAACCATGCCATCAACAAGACTTAGAATCTAAAATACGCCTTACTGAAGACAAGGGGAGTTTTGTCAGTGATTTCAATGGGAGCAAAACTGGCCCTTTGTACTGCTTTTGACCAATCAGGCTGTTTCCTCATGCTATCAGCTGTCATAAATTAAAGACACAAAGTTATGAAGTGGTTTTAATTGTCCTGGCATTCGCATTCCCGGGGTGATTTGCAACTTTTGCTGTCTGGTGATCACTGTGTGCTGTGTGCTCTCCCACTGTGTCCCTCCATCTTCCCCGAAAACCTACTAGAAGTTCAACTTGAAAGGGGTTTTTTTTGTGAACGATGCTGTTGTTGTGTTCACCAGATGTTGTGAAGCTAAATTAAAGGAGAGCTTGTACTAATGGAATTTCCTAGAAGTTTACAAGTGAATTATTATGGTTGGAAAGCTTAGGCTATTTAATATATATTTCCATAGAGGCACGAGGGGAGGGCTGCGCTGAATAAAGTGAACGTATAATGATGAGGGGGGAAGGATGTCCTTGCTTTACCTTCCCTTATTTTGAACTTGATGGAAACTGGATGAACCTAAAGATAGAGCCGTTGTTCATCTGTCCAGATTACATTAGCCAAAGTGGTTTGTCTGGTGCCATTTCCCTTTCCAAGACTCACTGGCCTGGCCTGTTCATCAAGGATCTGTTACATGCCAAAATATTTTTAGAATAATTTTATTTAAAGAAAAAAAAAAGATTGCTAAGAGAAAACCAATTCCATGACAACTAGGTTAGAGTGATCTTGTCTTTAACTGCAAGTACCACTTTATATTTGCGGGCAAATAGATGCCAGGTAACTGTGTCAGATGAAGAGAATGTTTCAAAGTCATTTGCTTTCTGGAAAATAGAATAGCTCAGCAGGACTTGGAAGGCTCCTAACTTGAGATGTGTTACATACAGTGTTGATGAAATTGGTCTTTGCAAGTTTATAACCCCTCAAATCTACCCTGAAAGATGGCTGCCTCTCTGCAAGGCCTCTTGCTGATTACTGTTAAATTGCGGTATTGTTTAGTTAAAAGGAATGGGGAAATGAGGCCTGGCAAAAATGTAGGGCTACAAAAAGTGCTTATAGGGCTGACAGAATGGATTTCTTTACTTAAGAAATCAGTGCGTTAGTAATGAAACTGGAATATCACTTTCTCCACTAGACATTTGTGGTTGGACACTTGATCTTCCTCCTCATGACACAAATACTTGCTTCTACTTACGTCTACCGTGATTACTCAAATCATGGTCATATACTTCTATGAGACAGGGCTTAGGACCAACTGATTGGTTACATGCCGAAGTTATTCTCCAGGCCCCCTCAAAACTGGCAAGGCCAGCCAGACTGTGCTGGCTCTGGGTTTGTTGGGTTATAGACCCTCCCTCTGCAGTTGGGAGAAGGTCTGGGGGGAGGCTCAAGTGGCTCTAACCTGTAAAACAGATGACCTTCATCGCTATGTAATGGGTGCTCTTTGGGCTCCCCAGGGCTGGAGTAATGGAGCAGTCACTGCGATAGCTCACACCCAAACCAAAGAGCTGTGATAGGAAGCATTGGATTAGACGTTTCCAGGCCAGAATATTCATATGTGCAAGATAGATAGCTGTTTTCTGGTGATCCTGTCGTTCCCAAGTGTGAAATATGAACCAACGACTGACTTCAGTCTTCATGGAAACTGAAAAAAGTCTTGAAAAGTTAGTCACAAATGTGAACCTAGTACAAAGAAGTTTGGAACCAGACCCCCTCAAATTAGGATTTTTTTTTAAAAAAAATATGGTATCACTAGACATTAGTAAGTCTGGGCCCAAAACACTAAAATGCCTTAACCAAAGCGATTTGCATCACTCTGGGGCAGAGATGGAGTCAGGAGGGTACTTTAAACGTATGATGAATCATAATTTGTCTGGATTTCTTTTTAGCTTAACCTAACCATTGGATTTCCTTAAGATTGACTTAGAAATTACTTCAGTATGTCAATAATTACCCAATGTTAATCCAAATTGGATTCTAATTTAACTTTTGCCTAGGAATACGTGTCTATATACCTGTATTATATGTGCATTCATGCTTGTGCATTAGTGTGCACATGACTGCATGGGTTTGACCTCAGATTTGGAAGACCTGGGTGTTGTTCTTGACTCTCCTCCTGCTGGGTGGGTTTGCAAATATTCTTGACTTCTGCATCCCCTCTTGCACATCTCTCTTCCTTATGGAGGCCCTAGCTTTTCGGGGAAAGCTTGCTTTGCTTTGCTTTTCCTGTGTATTTTTACAGTATATAGCAGGGCACCACATTGGTGCACGTGGTGACTTTTGGCACCACCAAAATCCAGCGGAGGGGAGACTGTAGGGAGTGTTCAGCTGCAGGCTTCTGTTAATGATTAGCAAACATAATACTGCTTGTGAGCACTGGAGTTTAAAATAACATCTGTAGGGTTTAAACTGATGCCTAAGCCCAGGCAGAATAAATACACGCTTTGTGTAATGTTCCTTAGGCCTTGGATTTAACATCTCTTCTGCAATTTAACCACCAAAAGCCAAACTTTAGCTGCTGTAGGTGAATGGCCACACGCGCTATTCACCGAATCTGCCTGTACCCTGGACATCGCACCCTCCTGCATCCCCTTCTCCCCACCCCAGTCCTGCAGGGCAGCCCAGCAGACATGGCTATCCATCACCCGCCCTAACAATGACCGGCAACTCTCTGCCCGCTTCGTACCACCTCAGCTCTATTGATGTCTCGGACAATAGATGGACGCATTTGTCAAAATTCCCCGCAAATCTCTATTAATTGGAAAGCCTGCTTCTTGCCCTCGAGTCCGCGTGGATGTCGATGTCAGCTCACCGTGCTGCTGTTCCCTAGGGAGACTACGGCCAAGAGGAAACAGAACCGCTTCCAAAGAGCTCGGCAGCTGCACCCTGTCAGCGTGTTGAAAAGCATCTCCCTTAACAATGGACTAAAACATTAGCGCTACTGTATAGACATCACAGGCTTACCCTCACTGAGCGGTATGTTTGTGTATCTCCTGGCTGCCACATACAGGACCTTACCCATCCATCAATATCATCACTTTTAAGAGTGGGTGAAAAAAAAAAAAAAGAAAAAAGCGGCAGAGATGTTCCAAATGGTTTCACACGAAAAGGAAGCGGCAGACTCTGTGTTTGGCACAGCGAGCTGGAGGTTCCCATGCTGGGCAGCACCTCTCCCTGCGCGGGAGCAGGGTGAGTTGCCTTTGAGGCGTAATGCCTTTGATTAAAATTGGTAATTCTGAATCTCCTGCTGGCCCCAAGGTGCAATTTGATTGTGACAGCACGAGTGCAGAAGCCTCTCATTCTGTTTCCAGCCTGTTTTAGTGTTGACACCAGCCTTGCCGACAGTAGTACTCCCGGTAACACTTACAGTAAAATACCCTCTTGTCCCGGAGCCTTTGCATTAATGAAATGAAAATAGATCAAGCAAAATCAAAGGTTTTCTTTTGTTGATTAAAGCACAAATCACGTGGCAAATATCCTCTGTCTGTTTACCAAAAATTTTGGCTTCTGACAGATGCCACACTAACCAGCTGCAAGCACAGGCTGTGCTGGAGCCCTTGCGAGCAGAGTGAGTTCTCCCTGGGACGGCGTTGCCCCCCGTCGCCGCATCCCCTCCCTTACCTGCCTGCCTCCAGGCAGCGTGGAGGCAAGTTTAGCTGCAAAGTTGGGTCTTATTGGAAATGTGAAATGAATATCTAATAACAGGGCAATTGAACAGAGCAGTTCCAAATGGCTGAAAGCAGATTTGTATCAGCACATTGATCAGTTGCTGGGGACTTGCAGAATCTTGTATTTCTGATGGGCCCTGGCCAGATGAGCTGTATTTGATGATATTACTCCTGCTGAGTTTTACACCATTTTCTCTTTATTAATCCCATTTTCTCTCCAAGAAAATCTACAAGTGTCAGGGGTTTGAGACCTGTGGCCCTGGCCCATCTGAAATCTCTAGCTTGAGAGACGCGTTATCCAGGAAATTCAGACTCAAGGAGGGCAAAGAAGACAGGCATGCAAAAGGAGGTGAAAGAAGGAAATGGCACTTTATTTGTTTTGATTTTTCTTGTGCAGGCCAGGCTCCATGAAGACAAAGATAAACCTAGAAGTTAGAGAGTAATTAGAGATGTCAGCAAAATGAAAGGTGCAAATATCAGTGCAGACCCTCTAGAGCCCTCAAATGAATTTCTCTGTGGATGGAAGTACTGGAGTGGAAACAGCAGGCACAGCTAATAGTTCACTGCAAGTTATTATTTGCAAAGATCAGAGCATATTGTTGGAAAAGAGAGGCTTTCCGGAGTCAGAAGAATAATAGGATCAGCAGCGAAAGCCGAGAAAACCCATTGGTTTTAGGCTAATTCTAGTCAAGAGTCAGGACTGAAAGAGCAGAAGAAAATGCGGGTCAGCCCCTGGATACGGAAAGAGGCTTAGGCTCCCCAGTGGATGGAGTGCTTGTTTCTAGCCTACATTGATCTCCGCAGATTGCTGCTTTGTTTGAACTCTCCAGAGTGTGGATCTGGCTAAAGTTTTATAAAGCTCTTCTTGTGCAAACCAGTTGAATCCAGCCTCAGACTAAATCAAAATTTGTACCAGTATTTTAATTCCCCAGGAGCTACTGAATCATCTGATAGGAAATAGGAAAATAAACAAGTTTTTAGGCTTTTCAACACTTTGATCATCACCTAAAACCACTTTCAAACACAAATACTCTGCCCATCTCAGGGAGATATGTCACATGGTGCTAGAACACAGCCAAAGAGCTTTTACAGAAACCTTGATTTATTGGGTAAAGCAAGGAGTGGGAATGCAAAACTGCAGATTCTCTTGGATAACCTTTGCTAATGTACTCATATGTGCGTATTGGAGGGGAAAGGCAAAACCATTGCTTTTCCGCACAGTTAAAGCCAAAGAACGGGTTTTTTTTCAAGCTCTTAAGGATGCTCCTCAGGCTTGATATGAGTGCGGACACCTGAACTTCCTGCGTCTGAGACGTGCAAGGCTGGGTTAAATCACACGGCAGGAATGGCCGTCTGCTTTGCCGGGCTTTGGGGTAGGTTTGGGCTTCAACTCTGCATCGCAGCTGGGCAAGTACCTTCAAGCAGTGTCCTTTGAGCATCACTGCTCCTGCTGTGCAGGACCGTTGCATTTCCCTCCCTGACTCAGCTGCTCAGCAGATCATAGTTCAGCTGCATCTGACGTGTGGGGTGATAGAGCAGGAAAAAGATTATAACGCGGCTCTGTGAATTCCTGAGATGGTGGTACCTCTGTGGAGAGCAATGGTCTCCAGATGTCATAGACAGCTTTGAAAATCTCAACCTCTGTGATGCCAGAATTCAGACTATAAAATAGTTTTCATTCAAGTTCCCCTCTCCGCCCCCTACGCTTCTCCTTATCCCCCCATGCTTAGTGTGTTTAAATCTTGGACCAAGCTGTAGGGAGCAGATTGTCATTCTGTGTTTGGGATGCCTGATGTAGTGGGATCCTTAGTTCCAGTGGTGTCACAAGGATAAGAAAGAATTACAGTAAATAACCTGCAATTTCTAATATTGTGGCTTTGATTTTGGATTGTAGTTAACTTGTTCTTTGTTTTTCTCATCAATACCCTTAACATTTCATATTAATAATCTATCGCTCAGCTGCTGGGTAAAACTTGGATAAGAAAGAAAAAAAAGATCTGAAAGTTGACTCAAAATTTTTACCGTGAACTTCTTTGACCTTTGAAAAAGAGATTCATAACTTTTCTAAAAAATATTTTCCATTTTTACCCAGCTTACTTCCTGGTTATGCCTGTGAACAAGAAGCAGGAAGCACCATAAATCTTGTGAAAAAGCCTGCTCTGGCAAGTTTCCTAGCCAGGCTTTGCTGATCATTGAGTTTTGGATCATTTGGATGAACTACATGTAGGTAGCCAAGCTCATGTACTTCTCCAAGCCATTTGCGAACTCCAAATCCCACGAAGCCAACTCGTAGCTTAGTCGAGGCAGCCTGAACTCTGCCCTTTCCTGCCCAGCTTGCTGTCACGTATCAAGCACAGTTTTAGGGCTGTTTTGTTTTTTTGGATGTACTTGGTGCTAATGTGACTTTCAGTTTTACAGCCAAGTATAACATAAGTAGGCGTCGTGCAACCTTCCTTCACACTGCTTCGTTAATACATCCTAATCCTGTCTGGTGATACCTTGTGCTGGTCAGAGACTGAATTAATCCTCAGCAGAGTTCACCAGTTTCCCTAAAATGCCATAAAACCACTGCATAGCTTTCTGAGGCTTAACTTGAAGCTAACAAGTTGTTCCCTGTGCAAAAGAGAAAAGCAACTTTGAACCCCAAAGAGGGAAGCAGCTCATGAAAAATGACTTGGGAATAGATTTTTCCAATTCCACCTCTTTCGCATCTAATGGTGACACGTAGTTCTGTAATAAACACAGGAAGGTAAGTTCGCGTGGCCAGCAACCGGGCAACACGTTGCTCAGGGCTGTCGTCCAGGTACATGTACAGTCGATATCCCCAGATGTCTGCTCAGTGATGCTAATAGGGTGCGAGCATTCCCTCCGGCATTAGGTCCGTTTTGGTCCAGGGAGAAGTATGGTGTTGGATGAGGGCAGTGCAGCACCCGCTGACAAAGGGGTCTGCTGCCTGTCACACCTTGACTTGTTGAGCGCTCAGGCAGCCCGGGGGATCACAAAGCTGTCATTACAGAGCATTAGCATGAGAAAAGGAGCGCTCCTCATGTTTTGGCATGTCACACCCAAGTGACAGGGAGCACAAATACAGTCAGGCACACAGAACAGTGCAAGTCAACGTCGGCTTTGACAATGTTGGGCACCAAGGCTGTCACTCCTTTGACACAGCCCCTCCTTCCCCCTACCCACGCTGCCATTCGCAACAGCAGCTCGCCCACCGCTTTTATTTCTGCACAATGTGTCAATAATTACTTGTCAGGCCTCTGCTTATAGACCTGGGATGGTGAATAAATGCTTATTATGCCTGAAAAATGTTGCAAGCTTTACCATAAATCTTGTGTTACAAATGCACACAATGGGGGCTATTGACACAGAGGCAAACACTCACATTAACATGTAAAGTCATGCTGCCGAGAATGGAGTTTGACAAACTAACTTGCAGCAAAGGAGTTTGTTGACCTTTTCTTTGCTTTCCTGGCAACCAGACTGGGCTTGTGTATATTAAAACCCCAGATGAATGGGAGATGAGAAGAGATACTAAACACCTTCCTGTTAGGGCTGCTGGAGTGAGGATGCTCTACATCTGACAGCACTTCAGAAATGGCATTATCAGATATCGTCCTTCAAATGTACAGGAGCTAAGCAAGCGTTCAAAAGCTGAAGTTGACTATATTTGAATTCCGCATCTCGTAGGCTTCTCCCTGTGCCTATTTACCCAGTAGAGGCCCTAACTGAAACATTATTTTGGACCGGCAGCTATTCATGACTTGCCACTGCAAATTGCAGCTCTTCAACTGCTTTGCCTCTTTGGGTAATACAGAAGTAATAATTAGGGCTTGAATTCAAATACCTAACCAAAGACTAACAACTGGCTTTTTTTTTTTTTTTTTTAAGCATGCAGGCATCTACCCTCCCTTGCACATGGGGAGGGATGGGTGAACTTCTCTACAGCATGGTTCTACCTGTAGGTAATCTGAGCTACTCCCTGTAACGTTTCATCGGTTTCCACTGGTTTCATTTTATTTCTGTGGTTTCTGATGGTTTTCTTTCTTTATCCATTTCATCTTTGAAATGTTCTTGTGTAGTTTATGCCTATTTGTTCCTGCATCAAGTGATTGAAGTTATCCTGTACTTGTTTAACCCTTTCAGGTTTTTAATATTTTTCGTCCCACAGCTGTTTTCTATCTTTTAATATCTCCTTCTACTTCCTTTTTTATTTATTTTTGGCAATGAAAGTTCAATTTCATTTTTATTACCCCATTTCCCATAAGTTTTCTGTCTGAGATATCCTTTCTGGATCTAGTGATCCAGAATTTGTGTTTTCAAATACTAGAAAAGAATATTTTTAAAGAAATGCTGCTTAAACCACAGTGTTATTAAGAAAATAGGAACACATTTATTTTGGTTATAGCTTTTACAAAAGACAACTTCTTTTAAGAAAACAAGCCTTTTGTTTTGCTTTTAATAAAACATGAAGCGTGGAATGTATTTGACCTAAACTTTTTAAGCAATCCAAAAACTCTTTGGCAAATAAAGTTTACATTGTTTCTGTAAACTAGTGATTTACGTGCATTTTGTGGTACATAGATGGGCGTGTAAAGCCCTATGTACCAACCGCAATCAAAATTGCACGAGGGTTTACATGCACACATGTATCTACAGAGTATTCGGTTTACCTTGTAAAGTCAGTCTGATGTTAAGATAATCTCTGGAAGAAACACATGGCCTGGATTCATCCCACCTGACGGGCTCCGGTTCCCCAGCAGTTTAAACCAGTCTGAATCTGGTGTTGTCCCACTCCTTCTTCCTTGCACACACACGTGCAGCCCTGGGCATCAGGTCAAGCGCTTGGCGAGGTGCTGCAGGGAGCTAAGCTCGCAGCAAACTATTGGGGTTTTTTTTGGTATGAATGATTTTCTTTTTGTTTAGCTCCCTGAATTGGCTCCCTGCAAATTCAGACAAGCAGAAGGGGAGGGTCATAAAGGCAGCAGGGGGAGGGGGGAGAGTTTAAGCTTTTTGCAGAACCACACCTTTAGGCACTAAATAATTCACCTGAACTAGAAGGCTAATTATCCCTGTCCTCATCCTTCTCCAGGCAGTAAAGCCTCCATCAGAATGGGTTTCAGATCCTAGGTTTCCTGGTATCTCTCTACTGACAGTCCTTCATTCTGGTGGTATTTGACATAATGAATTTTCATCACTGTTATCTTAAACAGAGACCCTGTTGGCTTTGTTTTGAGTTGTGCTGATCTCAGTTTGGGATAAACGCGTTGATTGCAAATGTTTTATCACTGCAAGTGAGATTCGTGGATTGCTGTGTTGCTGTTTAGGAGTGAACTAGGAAACTCGCCTCTGTTTACTTGTGAGGAGGAGGGATTTTTTGCTCTTGACTCTCCTGCTTCCTCTGTTTTGTGAGGGCATCTAAAGTCTGGATAGCTCGTCCTGGGCCATGCTGAGCCCCTAAATTCTACCTGGAGCCCTGAACCTAGTGTTTCCTAATAGGTTTCTCTTACGGCCTGGGGCTAAAGCACACAGAGAGGGGGGTAGCAAGACCAGTATGTAGCCTTGATAAACAGATTTCACAGAAGTCATTTCATGTAGGAAAGTACTTGAGATGGAGCCTCTAGTATTTCCTCTTCTATACCTTTTTGGTGCCCTCCTCTTCTGGGAAAAGGTTGAAAAAGCTACATTCCCAAATAGATAAATTGGCCTTTTTCTTTCTGAGCTCTGCAGAAACTCGTAAAGACGAGTAACTTGCAGCACGGAGAAGCTGGCTGTGTTTGAGAGCCTCTTTTTGCTTTAGAAAGAGTAGACTTAGAAAGACTATTCTATTTTCTATGAAGAAAGTATTTCTAAAACACTTATGAAGAATACTGTGTATGCTTAGTATTGTAATGTTTATGGCTTTTCCCTTTAATCGAGTGCACAAGAGTCACTTTAGTCTTCGAAACAGTGAATGAGGTATAAAAGCTAATAAATCCAGCTGTGCTACTTCATAACCTTGTTTATAGAGCATTATGCTAAATTAAAGCCTGTCTGTATTCCATGAATCTGCACAAGTGATATTTGTCTCACCCTCCTCTCTCTCTTAGTAAATACTTATCTGCATTCCAGTAAACCTCTTTGTTCTTTTTGTCCCCACTGTGCCCAGTCTCAAACTTTATGGAAAACTGAAAAAACCTTAATAGCTGAATTCTCTATTCATAGACAGGTAGATATCGCATCCTTTCCCTCCATTGCAGAAGGAGGCCTGGAGCGGAGCATTAAAGGAGTTTAGCCGAGTGTTGCTTTCAACATTAAGGACAGGGAGGGAACAGGGTTTGATTTAACTGTAATTGCAGGAGGAATTTTGAGAGGCAGAACTTAATGAGGAGCACTGGCACTTGGCCTGGAAGATAAAACTAAGCCCATCTCTTAAATAAATAAATATTCACATCAGTTTTTCTCCAATACAAGTGGGCAGGAATTTAGTCTCACATGCAAAAGTTTCCAACCGAATGGCCTCCAGTTCTTAGGTTCTGCAGACGTTACATCCCTGCCAAGGGGTATCAAGATGTTGACAATTTAAACCGGGAGGCTTTCATTCTCTACCTTTTTTCCATGTGGCTACTTCCAAAGTTAAGCTGGTACCATTAGGGAAATTCCAAGAAACAAAGAGCTAGTCACTTTCTTTTTTTTGTTTTTATATTTTTTTATTCTAGAGCTTCTGACTCTTGAGTTGATTGCAGGGCTTTTGCAGGCGATTGCAGATTGTTTCAGGGCTGTGTTCTGTAACAGAAACCCTGTGCTTATGATTCTGCAAACAGAGCCTGTGCCACAGTACTGACATCTGCTAACAGAGACGTGATGGGCAGGGATGGGCTGGTTTGTGATTTTTGGCTGATTTAGCTATTCCAACAAGAGTCACTAGTGTAAGAGGAGTTGTACTGACAGAACTTCCAGATTGTAATTTTGTCACTGCTTATGTGACATGACCTTTTCCACCCAAAGTAAACATAGTACAAAAAAGCTAAATAGTTGCCTAATAGCCACTGTCTCCTATACAGGCTCCTGAGATTTTCATGTGAATCCGTGGGTGGAAAACAGGCACGGGACTAGTGCTGGTAAATCTCTGTGTATAATGGCGTGCTTTGTTTATGGCCCCATTAAAAGTCTTTTGAAACTATTATACTTCTGAGTTGAATTTTGGCATTCTTTTTACATACAAGTCCCCTGAGGTCCCCTGGTATGCAGTTTGTAAGGGTCTCTGGGGAAACCCAGGGGCTAATCCTCTTCTTTGCTTAACCTTAAAGATTAACTAAAGAAGGGACAGCAGAAGGGAAAATCTGTCTCTGGAGATAATATGATCTAAGGTCTATATGCAGCCCTTCAGAAAAATGCTCTGCTGCTATTGGTGTTCAAAATAGAACTTAAACATTAAGTCATTCGTCTTGGCCTGGCTTCAGCTGTTTAAATCTCTGAAAAGTACAGTTTTTAAGCGTATCATTTTTGTCTTAAAAATGACAACTGCTGAAGTCAAGGTTTCCACATTCAAACTGTTAAAAAATGCTTTTTTTCTAGATCATCTCAACATAGCTATAAGATGTTACCTAGTCATTAGACCTGACCTTTCAGATCTAAGGCTTATATTCCATGATGGAAGATACTGAGATGAAGCAAAATGAAGTTTATTGATAGAATCCCAATAACAAATTTTATCTGTGCAGAGACTGGCACTTCATTTTTGAAATAGTGAAGTGAAATGCTTCGTCAGGATACTGAACGGTGCGGAAGTGGTTTTCCTCTCAAACCTGTTACTAGCTGCTAAGGGCTCCTGGGCATCAAAGACACAGGGAGGTACTTGGGTTGGGGACAGTCATTTGGGGGTAGCTGGATTATCTAATGGTTATTATCATGTGGTCTGGTTTCATTCACTCCAGAATTTTGTTTTCCAGTGATTCGTTCATCTCTTCTGCTAGCCCAACCTCATGACAACAGGTCATTTAAAATTTCTACATCCATGTCTAGAGTGGAGTTTATATGTACCAACAAGATAAGAGTTTTAGTTGACGTACTTTGGAAGGTGCCCATGAACAATGCTAGTCTCACGCAAAGTGTGTAAGTATCTCTCTATAAATTCAGGAAGATGCATCAGGATCTGAAGGTCACGCATCTGTTGTATATATACCAATGGAGTCCGGACTTGGCCTTGTGTATTCCCAGCAACTGATGGGGAGTTTCTGTATGTATTAAAGCAGATGATTGATAAAGTGCAAGATGTAGAGGAAAAAAACTCCTCTGCTTATTTTTCACAAGCATTGCCATGAGTCAGCGGCACATGACTGTGTCCTTCAAGGTTACATCTGCAGGAGAGGACAAGAAGTAGAACAGTCTGTCGGGCTGAGCGTGAGAGCACACTTCCAGCAAATTCCCTGCCCTTATCTTGGGTTGTTTATGGCTCCTCTGGGAGGATTATGACCTTCTATCTCCTTTCCATGGAGGGTGGATTTTGTTTTGAAAACATCCTTTTCTAGTGAAGTGTCATCGCCAGTTGGAGTCGATTTTATAAACCTTACTTCTCAAATGTAGTACCAGCAGACTTTTATTTTTTACTTATAATGGTGACAAATGCAATAACTATGGAGTGCGTTAACATCTCTGCTGCTTCAGTTTTATGTATTTTGCTGTTTGTTTTCTGAATTTATTTGTCTGAATCGGATCTAACCACTGAGAAACTGAAAACCTCAAGTTTAAGTGCAGACTACTATAAACTACTGTTTTCAGGGCTCTTGTACTGACATGCCATTGCTGCAGGGCAAATGTATGTGTGGTTACTCCAGATTATAGTTCTGTCCTTCTAACTCTTGAGGGCTAAATATATAGTTTTAACTGGTTTGTGCATACCAAACCCAATTCCTATGATTTCTATTAGGAGTGGAAGCTATATTCTTTTTTGGAGAAAGTTATGTGCCATAGTTTTCTTTCTGCAAAATAATCTTTCCAACAGAATTCTTTTATCTCAGCTTCTTCCCATGCTGAGCTTCCAGCATCTCTCTTTCAGGACTGGCCTTTAAATTTTATTACAGCTTCTTAGACGTTTTGGCATCTCATTATAACACTGTTTCTTTCTTTATTTTCTTTATTTTAAGACGGGCCTTCTGAGCCCTCTGACTCCTGAAATGCAGCTTCCCATCTAAAATGCAACTTCCATCGTTTGCTTTGACAGTTGCTCTGTGCGTTCCACTGTTTTCTGATGGCAGGTGATTATTTTAAACGGCTCATCCTTGGCCTTTGAGTTTATAATCATTTGGTGATGCGGGCTTGAATTTTTTCTGATTAAAAAAGTTCCTCAGCCTATGTCTCCTAACCCATGGGTAAGTGCTTCTGCCTCTAGACAAGCACACAAAAATATGCTATTGCTGTTACGAATGTGTCCTCCCCGTGCCATGTTTTTCATTGAGCAGAGCTGTGGTTGTTGCTTTGCACTAAACACGATGGTGTTGGTCCCTATTTAAGAGTGCTCAGGGCTGAACTGCTGTATAGGGCTTCTTCTGGTGCTCTGGGACAGAGGTACCTGGTAGCAGGTCCTGAGCTACTCAGGTAAGATGAATAAGTTGTAAAACATAAGTGCATAGATGTAACTTGTAGGGATCGCTCTTTCAGCTAAACACCTACATTCTACAGCAAGTCCAATACATGGTGACTCTCCAATTTTTCATTCTTTCTTGGATAACCAGTTCGGTAGGTTAGGAGAAAAAAAATAGATGCGATAGGTCCCAATTTTAGTGAGGCTTTTGACAGTGTATCTTTGTAGGCAAAGGAGGGAAATGTGGTAAAGATTAAAGGACTATAAAATACGTACCTGGTGGCACTGGGGCTGGGGACAGACATTAATGATTAAAAAAGATGCAATGTCAAACTTGGAGGGTGTATCAAAGGAGTGGTTTTGTAGCCGATTGTGCTTGGCCCACATATGGTGAACATTGTTATTATTATCTGGGATTATGTATTTAAAAGATGAAGTATGAGATTTGCAAAGAAGAGTGAGCTGGGAAGGGCTGCAGATGTCCTTTAGTATGATGCTGGAATTCAAAACTTTCCGATAAATAGAAGAAATATTTAAAACTAAGACACAGAAATTCAGTAAAGCCAAACGCAAAGTGTCAGGCTGAGTGGAGAGAAATACGTGATTACCTGGCAAGTCAGTGGACCTGCAGAAAAGGATGTGGAATTTGTAAAAGTTTTCAGCCCGAAGATGAGGCAAGTATGGTATGTGGTTGCAAAAAAGACATCTTGTTCTGGTACATATTTGCAAGAGTAGCATATGTGGAGATTAGGAGGTGGTTACTTTTGCTGTATGTAAGAAGGTCTTATAAAGAAAACACTGGAATTTTTCTCTGTGTCGGATAGAACAAGTAGAAAAGTAATTGGATTCAATAACTGCAAAGTCGCAAGTTGATTTATGTAAGATATTAGGAAAAATTAAATGACGAGCCTCATGAAGCACTGAACGATATATCCAAGGAGGCTTAGAATTTCCTTCACTGTACATTTTTAGAAACAAATTAGATAGAAATCAATCAGGAGTAGTCTTGAAATATTTATCCAACTGTTGTGCAAGGGAAAGAACTTGCTGACCTTTTGAGTCTTCCTTTTCTATGATAATCTGTCTCAAAAATCAATTCCTGCTATTTTGCCTACAAGAAATCCGGCTTCTAAAATTCTCATGTGCGTAAAGCTGTTTTTGTGACTGTTTTCCACTTTTTTTCTTTTACATGTTTTCTTTGATTTTTGCCTCACACTTGTGTACATGTGTTGGCTTTAAGACATGCATAGAGCTGGATGGAAAGTGATGTTTTCCTATGTTGAAAATATTGAGATTTCTACAATATTTTTATCTGCTTATGAAGAAAGAAACCTTTTTTTTTTTTTTTTCCCAAACAAATTCCATAAAATTTGGGAAAGGTCAATGTAAAATATTTATTTGTATGTGTTTGGCATGTTTTGATGCCCATCAGTAATAACACATGGAGAGACAGAGGTGGAATTAAGAGGGAGGAGGACAAACTTAATGTTGTTATTAGGGCACTAGGTTTATGTCATTGATTCTGAACAAATACAACAAAACTGCTAGTTAATGCAATGTTAATAAGCGCCTGGGTGACAGGCGCAAGTGTGAGAGTTGGGTTTTGAGCACAGAGTTGTCACGTAGCAGCACAGAAAACCACTCCAGGCCGCGTTCCTCTCCGTGCCAGTGCCCATGCTTTTGATGTGGCTGCCACGTGTGCACGTCCTTGCCAGGACCGAATTAGGCAAACATTTAATTAGGAAGAAAATTGTCAGCCACCACTTTTACATGCTTCCAAGAACGACTCCTTCCCTCCATCCCACCCCCGCTGCCAGTACTGTTATGTGCAGGGAGGAAAGCTTTCTAGATAGAAGTCTCATGTCTTGATTGTGTGAGTAACTAGAACTACACACGGAATTTGCCGCCTTGATGATAGCAGTGCTAAGGAGCAGGGCTCGGAGTTTTGTCTCCAGTGATGGGTTTGGGTGCTCATTTTCTGGGATGACAGGCAGGTCTCTTGGTATCTTGACTGGTATTGTCAGACCTCAGGTTAGCTATAGAGTTGACAGCAGGAAGAGAAAATAAATCGGTTAATGAAGTTGTGTGAGTCATGGACGGGTATCCATGCTAGAATAATGCTTTCTCACCCGCCTAGCGGGATACGTGACCTCATATGCCCACAGGAGACTATCTATTGGATTTGTTCCATTTTGTGTAATTTTGAAATTCATGAAGTTCATTGGAAGGATTAATTATGTATAAGGCATGTGTCCGCATGTCCTTTTCATCTGTGAATGTTACCCTGCTTGCAGTTATTAGGGGCCTGATTGGACTGAACATTTTGACAAGAATTCAGTGACAAAAGGGGCCCATTAGTCTTTGAAGTCGTGGGCCAAGGAAGAGGAAAGCAAGTAACATCAGTAATGACCTCATTTAACTTGTGACAGAGTACAACATAATCATGAAAGGTCATTGTAATATAACTACGTTTTACCCTATATGCTGCGCTGCTCAGGTTTCAGCCAGGCTGTATGGCAGTTTTAATGAATGCTGAAATCCTCTTAGGTTCAAATAGAGGAAGGAGGGACAGAACAACAAAAACTGGGAAGATCCTTCCCTCTCTCGTATACGTAAAAGTGAATTAGCAAAGAGCAAGAAACAATGAAAGACTTTTTTTATCTACCGTGAGTTTTTAATGGAAAATTTAATTTTTTACTGAAGGAACGATCTTCTTAAAAGAAAAAAAAATTAGTAGTTTTCATAGAAAAGGTTGTCTTTTCATCATAGCTACAAAGCAAAAAGATTTCTCTTTTCAGTCAAAACTAAAAAGCTGTAGGGACAAACAGTCTACTCAAAATTGCCAGGGAAAACAAAATATAGTCTGCATTAATAGAACATTTCTGTGAACCTCTAATGCAATTATCCAGCTGGTATTATGAGCAGCAGGCAAAGAGCATTCAGTGGCCAGCTTTGGAAATCCATCTCCTTTCTCCGTAAGAGTTACACTAAAAGTAATAAAACTTTGGGGAGAGAAAAGACAATAAACAAACCAAAACCAACTCTGTTGCCTATTTTGTACTCTTTCCTTGTGTTTTGCCCTCTTATGACCCTGTACACTTTTTGGAGCAGATTTATATAAAAGTACACAAATACTATAAACCAGACAATTCTCCTAGTATTTCTGTCCTGTCGGAAGGCAGGAATCACTGCAAGTCTATTGGAAAAAACCTGTGCTCAGAGGAAGCAACTTTCCATGCAGTCCTCAGAGATTTGAGTATTTTACAAAACACTTGGGTCAACATCAAACCTTTATGTTACTAGTGTGGATCAGCTTTAGCTGCGTTTGTGTATTGACACTACAGGCAGTTTCCATGAGATGCTCATAGGCTGTCTTTCTCTCTTCTGTTTGGTTTCTTAGCCGTGTCTTTTCAACAGTTAACTTCTACGGTTTCAGCAGTTTCCACTTGAGGTTTGCAGACATCTCCAGTCAGGATGAACTGTCATCCATACGGGCAGACCTTTCCATCAGGTTTTTTGGAATAAAGTATGTTTTGCCATCAGCAGAAGAAAGGATGATGTTTCCTTTGTTCAGCCCTCGTTGGGAATGTTTTGAACAGACTCAGCTCACAAGGGCTTGATTTCCAAAAAAGAGTTCTAGATTGTGCCATCAGCTTATTTCCCTCCTGTACAGAATTGGCTTTGTGTTTAAGTAGCAAGGAGTCTGACAGCCAAGGTTGCATGCGCAGTCAACTGTGTGTGGACCCGTTCACAGAGGGTGGCAAATCTACCTCTCTGTGGACCTGGGGTTCATCAGAATTGAGATACTTCCACATTGTGCCTCAGAATTAAAGTAACTCTGTAAGAAATACGTAAACCCTCCCATTTTGCACAAAGCGTACCACGTTTGAGGGACCAGTGAAGCAGGAGATGTGTATGATGTAAGGTCTTGTTTATGCTTTATGCACAGCAGACAAAGTTATTTGGAAATCCGCATGCTTTTGTGATTTCTTCATGCTATTTGGTATTACATAAATACCAATGACAGTAACCACCGTGCGCTCAATGTTCCCCATTGATCACATCAACACTGTACAAGTTGCCACACGGTGGTGAGTAAACTTTGCGGATCCCGCTTCGGGATGCATTGATGGCAGGGTCAAACACGGTACGGGTTTTTCAGGCTAATTCCTTCTGCTGGTACTTCATAGTCCTCGTCAAGAGGTTTTGAAGGGATATTTCTCATCCCCACCCCTAAAATGTTGAGCAATGCTACAAATTTTAATTCCACGGGTCTGCTTGAATATCCAAACAGTTGACATTTATTTCACAATAGCTGGATGTTTGAAAACATTCAAGTGTGTAGAAATACTATTATACTAATTTAAATGTCCCACAGTCAAGCCTTGCATTTGTTTTCTTGCAACACGTGTCCCTTACTGGAAGCAAAACAAGTGGGGCTAGTGGAAAACATGTGACTTTATCCATTATTTACATCTCCATTCCACCCCCACCAGCCAACACAGTTTGAACATGAAAGTCACCAGAGAACAGCAGCCTATAAATATTCAGAGAAATCCAGGCAGGGCAAAAACGTTGCAAAAACCTTTGACTAACAGTTCACAGACCCCGAGAGTTCAGACTAACCACTACTGGCCAGGGACACGGGCTGAATTCAAACAAAGACTGATTGTAATTTTGCGGTTGGACATGAACATTTTGCACAACACTGATTGAGGCCACTTTGAAAACTGGGCCAGGGTTGTAAAATAACCTATTTACTGCGGCGTGCATTGTATTTGAAAACACAGTGAAGCCTTCTAGATTCTAACTGGGCTTGGTAGAGACCTTACAGCTGAAAAAGCTCTTCTGGCTATGAGGAGCCTTGTGAGACCTCGCTTATTTTATTTGTTGCCTTTGATTAGGTGAGGTAAAGTGGATTAAACACAAAGCAAGGAATTGGGTATTTTTAAGTTCTCATTCCAGTTTTCCCATTGATTTTTCTCTTTGACCTTTGGCAAGTCACTTAACCCTTTGTCCCTTTGATTTTTTTACTCAAAGAACTGGGATAAGACTGTGGTACTCAGACAGCTTGGTGTGATGACTAATGAATTAATGTTAATGAATTAATAATTGTAAAGCCTGTAGTACATGAAATGCCTTATGTCAGTGGTAAATGATACAGGAGTCTCATGAGTCTGTACGGCGTTGTCTAAGTGTGAAAAAGTCACCTCCCATTGATTTATTTTGGAGCCTCAGTTGAACCTCAGCTTGAGCTTCGGGATTGAACTTGTGACCTGTGGCACTGGCGATGTGATGACCTTCTGCCTGAGGCAGAACACCAGGAGCTGGACTCTTAAAAGTACGTAGGGGTTGAAAGGTGCACATTGGCTATTTCTGAGCTTCACACAAGGGCGTAAGTGCCTGAAGTCCATTGATCTTTGTGGAGCCTCCTCAGAGCCTGTCTGTAGGTCAGACAGTCAACTGCTCCTGAAACGAGATGAAACCCTTGTTCTCCTGTGTGGGGCAATCTGAGGAAACTCGGGCATATCAAGGATGCCCCCGTCTAGCTAAGGGCGTGGGGGAGCAAAGGCGTATCCTCGCTCCTCACGGGAGGAGGCACAACCTGCCTGCCGAGGCTCCCTCCAGTGCAGCAAGGAATAAATGGCTTTGCTTGGCTTCCTGATGTTGTTTATCGGTCTTTTCATTAGGGAGTTCATTTTGTTATGTCTTGCACAGCAGGTCGAAGTGCCTGCCTGCCCTGGAAGTACTAGTGGTTCGAGATCTGAAGGAAGTGGTGTCCATTGAGACTGAGTCTCGGCCAAGGGACTGTCCCTTCTCGTCACCCTACTGAGTTTGTGGCAGGCTGTGCAGGCCATGGCTCCCTCGGCCTTTTTCCAGTCATTCCGGGGTCTGACAGAAAACTTAATTAAAATATCTGCTTTGGTTAAAAAAAAAAAAACAACCAAAAAAAATCTGGTCTTGACTAAATTCTAATAGCAGAGGCAAAAATAGGGTCGGGAGGAGGGCAGGGGGCAGAATAGACGGGTAGATAATTTACTGTAACGAATTTTCTTTCAGATATAACTTAGGCGTAAACAGGTGTAGAAAGAAGCCAAACTGCTACAAATCTGCTCTGCATGATCTGCCTCCATATATTTATATGTCGTCTGTGTGACTTCCACACAGAACAAGCCATGATAGAAATCTTTCATTTAATTAAAATTGATTTTAAAATTCCCTTGATCAATAATGAGTTAAAATTCATCCCAGTAGTGATGGGAACAGCAAACCTTCTGAGAAAAGCTTTCAGGCCAGTGGTTTTGGCTCTGGAGACTGGGTCTTGCCTGAAATTATCCCTGTCTTGGCTCCAGGCTCTGTGGTGCTTGGCACATTATGGTTTACCCTATAGCCCAGCTCGTCAACCACCCATATGAATAGCTGAGACATCCAGGCTAAAGGTCTCTTTCTTTTTCTGCCTTTTTCAATATAGGTGCTTTAAACATCAAACTCTTCATAACGTCTCTTGCCTTCAGGTTGGTAGTTCCTACTAGGCTTCAAAATGAAATTAGTATTTTGTGGAAAATGACCCAATATTTCTTCTTTGATTCCTACACTAAATCCTCTCTAATCCTTTTGAAGTGCTCACTCAGCTGGCAGAATGGGGTAAATTATTAGTAAAATGATATTTAACAGCCGAGTTTAAAAAAAAATATTGCAAAAGGGTCCCTCTGCATTTAAGTTTTATACCCCTGAAGAAGAAAGACCCAAAGCAAATACATATAATATAATAGAACATAGTTTATGTAACCTTTCCTAACAGAAATTTGAGAGATTAATAAAGATCGGCTTCACATGACAGTAATACTCTGTTGTTCACACTCCAGGGTGCTTCCTAATTAATTGTCTCAAGCCTTCAATGAGAGATACTTTACCAAAAGTGCTGTGATCAAGGAAAATGAAGAGTCTAGAGAACTCACTTGGTGTTACTTCTCTCCTGAGAATTACTCATTTGGTCCCAAACCAGCACGTGATGAGAACGTGGCTCCCGATCAGGCTACTGAATCACCCTGCTTGAGTTCCTTTGGAGCCACATCGGCTTGAAATAATTAAATTAACACCGAGGATCTGATAGCAGGATTGGGGCTCTCACTAACTCTGGACTAGAATAAATGCAAAAGGGAGCCCCAGAGTGGTTTAAATTTAAAAAAAAAAAAAAAAGTCAACTGTATAACTAATGTGTAAATAACAGCAGTTTGGATAGTTTAGTACAGAGTGAAACTGAGGTGCTATAAAGAGTACCTTGAACTCTTTACAGAATTACAGGAACTACAGAAAACTGTTCCAAGCAGATAGGTCCAGTGTCAAAGAGGAGGAGAGGAAACGTCAGCAGTAGTAGAAAGGTCTGGCGTGGTCTCTGATGGGGTGGCAAAGGTCTGATGGGGTGGGTGCATGTTACCATTTTATTCCCTTGTCGGGGGAAAATGGCCTATTGAATTGCTAATCTGCACTTTGTGTTGAAAATATTGTGAGATGATTTGCTGCTGTTTGCTGCCTTTTATGGAAGTGCAGCAGGCATAAAGATGCCATGATGAGCAAATGTGTTTGGAAACAGAGAAACAGGCACCCCCCATAGCATTCCCTAGCACGTAGAAAAGGGTATACGGTGCAATAATCGCTCGGTTTAAATTAAGTGTATAACATGGAAAGTATTGTATAAAATTAGTAAGCCTTGTGATGATAGGACTTCTTTTTCCATTTGAAAGAAATTTTAGACACCTTCATGTTAGTAGGAGAGCTAATAAATTCTTAATATGAAGATTTTAAACCCTAAAATATCGTAAATCTTAAGCAAACAACAAAATCCTTGATAAGGTATTTCACTTCTATATCTATTCACAGTCTGCCCTGGAATAATAATAATAAATTATAATGCCTATCACAGCCTCTGTGGCACTTGTACGTCAAGGTCTCAGAAGCCCCCTGGAGTCTGGCGTTCCGTGAGTCGTGCAGTGCCGTGGCCGTGGAGCGGGCTGTGATCCCAATACCTGTGCGACGGATGGGTACCGTGAGCCTGAGGGATGTTACGCCGCTTGCTGGGTGTGCTGCCGCCAGCTGATGACAGCGCCAGGACCAGACTCTGCCGCTCCCAGCTTCCGTGCTCTCACCTCTAGACAGCACCGATCTGCCTGCAACAATTCCTTTGGCAATGTTTGGTGGTTTTTTTATACCTACATCATCACATTCTTACAGAGCCAGTAAAAGCAGCCAAAGATAACTCGTTTTACTTTGGGATGAGAAACGTTTTTCACAGCTCTGCTTGGTAATAGAATTAGATGCTTGATGCTTTTTCAGTCACGCGGGTTGTGATCGGGGACTCGTTCTGCGCTCGCTGCAGCGCAGTTTCTCTCAGCATCTAGGATGCGTTGCAGGAAAATTCCGCTCTGGCCCCCAGATGGGACCTTAGGCCGTCTTGCTCTGTGGTACTCTGTGTTTCGAGGTACTTGTTGTGTGAGAAGACTGGAACTCTTGCCTTCTCATTTTTCCATTCTCCCTTTCCCCCATCTATCTGCTCCCAAACAACTAAAAAAATATTGCAGGTAATGTGTTCTGACTATTGATTTCTTCTGCTTGTCTTCCTTAGCCCTGGAAGTAGTAAAAAGAGCCTCTTAAACAACCAGTAGGACGAAACACAGATGGCTTTCTTAAATTTGCTCATTTACGTAGAAGAAAATTCAGTAGCTGTTGGAATTTTTGGTTTTCTCAAGTGGTTCCTTCTGTGGGGCATGTTCTGATTGGACACTGAGCACTAGTTTGTATTTCTTGTGGGGGAAAAAAAACTGTTGTCGGAAGGACAGGAAAGAATTTACTGTGATTTTTTTTTTTTTCTTTCCACTCTCCTGATACAGTATTCCACAGTGGAACATAAGGCTGTTAAATCCTTGCTAATAATGTAGTTCCAGTGACTGTGCAAAGAAATGTCAAAATGTTAATATAGTCATCAAGAGCTCCCATGTTGCCTCAGCTCTTTGAATCTATTTCAGAAAGAAGAGAGTTCAGATCAGAGGAACAGTTCCTCGCTTGAAGTTTAAATATGCTTTATTTTCTGTGAAGGCATTTTGGAGCCTGTACCTTCCTTCCTAAAGACATATTTGGGGGAACATTTGTCAACTTAACCCTCATTTTCCCTCCTCAACCACACACCTGCTATTTGTTTCTCTGCTGCTCCATCCTTGTAATTGTGCCATTATAGCTGTTGCTCGTTGCCACGAGGGAACGGGATGCGTAAGTCTGGGGTAATTGAAGGGAAATGGCAGACAGACAAATGTCATTGCCTGAATTTTCATTTTGGCTAGTATATGCTAATGAATAGGTATGAAAACAAAAGCTTCCATGTATTTCAGGAAGAAAAATGGCCAGTGCCTGGATTTCCAAATGGCTTGAAGAGCAGGACCTCCGAACAGCCTGATGCCACCCCCCTCTGCCGCAATGGGGAGCTCGGTGAGCCCCACTTCAGAGAATAGAGACTGGTGAGTAACCACCACCACCTCCTGGGGGAGGAATTTTGTCCTGTTTATTTTGTCACAATTTTATTACTGAACATAATTTCAAGTTTCCTAGGCAAGTTCATTAAAAGATACATGTTTTTCTATAAGAAAACCAAGAATATGTATCATCTTAGCTATAGAGAAATGGTGGTTATTTCCTAATCTAATTGTATTTTGATTGGAGGTGAAAATGGACAGTGCTTCCCAGAAGAAAGCTTGACCCTGCACAAGACAATATTGGAGGCAATTTAGGGATTATAGTTTGTGTTTTCTGAAATCATAGTCTGTTATGTGGAAAATTCAGTTTCAGAAAGTCCACAAAATTGGCCAGAGATAGAGATAGTCCACTACTTTCAATCATCAAGCAGTTGGTGTAGATGAAAGACGTTGTTGTCTTTGTCTTAGAATTTCTGCCTCGGCCTTATTGCTGGTGAGCCATGGACTTATTGTCTGTAGATCTGAAAACGGCACCAAAGTCTTGGGAACTTATTTTATTTGGTGTATCTGGTGTGTAGCGCGAAAGGGCTTATGGAGCTTACCTGCTTCAAAGGCACAAAGCTTTAGACAATGGTTTGAGAAAGCTGAGAGAGAAGAAAACCAGCGGTAGCTGCTGGATCTGGTTTTCTAGTGTATCCTTTTCAGGGGTGTTACCAGGTCCCTGGGACACACCGTGTTCTGTTTCTCTCTGGAGTTCCCTTGTGGTTGCTTTTTGTCTCTTCCCCTCAGGACCCTTTTGACCATCTGTGGCTTGTGGAGAATATGAAAGCTCCTTCCTGTGTCCAAGATCAATAGCTTTAAAAAGGGACCACAAGAAACCACTAATCATCTTTTCCACCAGGCATGATTAATTTCTGAAGTGCTTCAGCTAGTTCCCTTTGAAGTTCCGTTTCCATTTTTTTAATTTTTTTTTTTTTTTTTCCAGCAAGTGTCCAAAACTTGGAAGCCCACCCACATGTGTCCTGCAATAGGCCGGGGCTGGCGACGACTCTTCCAGAGTCTGTGCTGTTTGGACGTGGGTGGGCCATAGCACTTTTTGGAAAGCTCTTCCAGATCCTGGAAATAAGATTTCAAAAGCCAGTTGAGATGTTTCCCAAAGCACCCTGACTTCAGCGGAAAGCAGCGCTGCTTGCCTGTCTGAATCTTGGATTAAGAAAAGAGGGAAAAGGGATGGGAGAAAAAAAAACCAACACAAACCCCAAACATCTATTCTACAAACTTAAACTGAATGTGGTTCAATTCCTCAGCTCCTCTCCAACTGAATAAGAGAGTGACTGGGAGAAGCTACATCCCCACAACCACCTCCTCTTTATGTGAGTAAATAAGACGTTCCAGCAGTGCTGAGGCTGGGCCAATGGAAAGATATATTTTTTTATTTTAAAATATTTTTAAAGTTACTAAGTCATCCACAAATCCACCTGGCCTCTCTTCCTGCTTCTGCTGCGCTCCGCAGCAGCGCCGAGGGCTGCTGTTACTACGGCATTACTTGCAGGAGGAGCGATTACATGTGAGGGGTGTGAACTGGTTCCCTGGAATTCCGAAGCGACACAAATTCAACACGGTTGCCTTTGCAAGGACCAAAAAAAATGGTGTTACTGCCAAATGGGTGATGTGGTATTGGCTCACCCAGAAATGCGCACGCCAGCGTATCAGAGTGGATACGTACATGAGCCTCAACAGTGCTTCCAGTTGTGTTTGGCCAGAATCATCTACTACATCTTTGGCATTCAGAGATGCGCGCTTGTATACAAGCCACTGACGGCTGACTTGTAGCTGATTGCTGCTCGGCTTGTAGGTACAACTAAACACACGCACAGATTTCCTCCTTTGCCCAGAAGCACTTCTAATCATCAGATTTTGAAAATGTGTTGTGTTGCCTGTGTGTCTCAAAAATACACACTACTCTTGTAAGACTGGCACGGAATGCTAGGTAAGGAAGGCATCCATGATCCATTGCCAGGAGATCCCTGTTTGAAAACAGGAGCTGGCTATCATTTATTTTTAATATATTGGATTTGTTTATTTTTCTTTCATGTGCATCTCAGTCATAACCACTTCTGGCTGCTACAGAAGTGCTGAGGCTCTACCAAAAAGTCTGTTTTCTTCATTTTTGCAGCATTAGTTAGGATGGAACTGAAATGTAGTGAGTAAGCTTGAGCTGGCAAGGTTTCTTCCCCAAATGTATCAGCTTATGAATTTCTGGGCATCTGTGCTCAATATGAAGCACCTGCTCATGTAAGGTATGTTCTGTAAAGGTTGGATGATGGCCCAGTTGGAAAGGAAGATTTCCCACATTTAAGAAAAACTACCTGTTGAAGGCACAGGAGTGAGCAGAGAAGCACTTGGCTGTACAAGACACAGGGATACCAGGGATGGGAAAAAAGTCTCTACGACAGAAAGAGAGAAATGTACACACGAAATTAAAACGTTCTGTAGTGATTAGAGTAAACTGCTAATGTGCAAAACAGAGGAAAGTGGTTCCCTCTGTGTTTCGGGAAGTGTGAAATGCATTTTGTGCTGTCTCTTGAGGGTGACCCACATATAAAGCAGTTGAATGATGACAGTAGACTTCAGTGAGGCTAAAACTAAATAGATACAGCTGTAGACATCTTCATATAAGAGAATCTCCCAGGAAATAAGTCTGCTAGGGAATCCTGGCCTTGTTCTTAGTTAATATTTAACACAGTTTCTCCTGGTCTTACTTGAGGTGTGTGTTTGTCAAACTGAGTATAAAAACTATGCTCCGTTTTATTCCATTCTCCCTTGTTTCTCTCTCCTCTGTCACATGTAAGGAGGCTGTTTCTGTTGTATCTCTTAAGATTGCTTTTCATCTCCCAGAATGGGAGGAGATCTCTGTTCTCTGGGCACTTCATATTCCAGGGTTTCACAGGTAAAGCTCGTGCTTCTGGTGTCACCTTCCTTGGGTTGGATGTTATGGGAGGATTGTTGTCAATGTGGTTTGGAGTATACGCATAAACTGGGGGTTTCAGTCCTTGTAAGCATCAGGTGGCAAAAGACAGCCTTCATTGAATTATGTGATAAATAATAGAGAATTTTTTTTTTTTTAAAATATTTTAAAAGGAAAAAAAAGTATTAGCATTGGCTTTTCACATGCTGGTCACCCAGTGTGAAACAAAGTTCCCTGCAAGACGGTCCCTGATCTCTATATTAATTTTAAATTAATTTGGCTGATATCCAAATAAGGACTTAAAGTGAAATTCTGTCCCCAGGAAAGAAAATGGCAGCGTTGCCAAGTCTTGGATTGTCGCTGAGACATCTCATGGATTTATTGCTTAGGAAAACACGGGATTTGGAAGCTAGCTGTTAATGCGGAGACCATTGGAAATCATCGACTCCAATTGCTTGTCACTCTCCTATTTTCAAAACAGGCATGTTATTTTTCTGTCCTAATTTGGAAGCGGAGAAAATATTTGTTTCTGGTGCTGTAAACTTGTATTAAATACCAATTTTAATTCAACTTCAAATACTTAATGAGTTTTGACCCTCTGAGGCTCACAAAGCCCCACCCTTGAAAAGAGTGGAACCATGTATTTAGAGAGTGGGGATGGTAGTCTTTAGGAAAAGACTGCCAACCCATTTATTCCCCTCCTTCTCCTTGTATGCTATACAACTATTCCTTAAGGTGTCTTTGCACAATAGATTTTACTGTTAATTGTCCGTTTACTGCAGAAGCATCCTTGCACCTGCTGCAGCAGCTCCTGGCAAGGAATTTGGAATACAAATACTTCTGCTGAAAGTTGTAGGGTATTTTAAGGGTTCAGTCTTCTCCCGGTGGAGCTGCATCACAGTACGCTTTTCCCGTTATTTTCCTCCCAGCTTATGTGCCTCAGCCCACAGAACAGAGGTTGGTTTGTCTCACCAGGGCTGAGGACCTAATTCACAGCTAGAGGCCTCTTTTATGACTTTTTGACGTGTTGTTTTGCCCCTTCTGCCAGAGCAACATGGGCACAGTGAGTAAATGAGATTCTGCCTAATCAGAATAGGGGCAGCATTTCCCCAGTCTGCCAGGCGATGAAAGGTGAAGGGGCAGAATATTAGGTCTAACATTGGCTTCTTGGATGATATTTCTTTACTATAATGAAAAATTTTAAGGTTTTTTTTTTTCCTTTTTGTTTTTTTTTTTTCCTGTCAGCCATCCTTTACAAGTTTTCCTTTTCCTATTTTTTGGGGGGTGTTAGCGATGCTGTGGTCTAAGTGAAGTTGGTAAGAGCAGAGTTTCATCACACCCGCAGAAATTATGGCTAGTGGTGCACTGTTTCTGTCCAAATGTTTCACTGAAGCTGTAGCCATTGTATGAAGCTGCATTTTCTCCCTGAATGGTCTCAAAATGGTTGGCAAGAGAGGATTTCAGGCCCTTCAAATCTCACCCCACTCCCCCCCCAAATTAATGTTGCTATTGAACATTTTGGATGGAAAAATAATGCTTTAAAAGTAGCTTCAACAAACTATGAATGTAAAAATGTTAAGAGGTTTTCCCTGTGGTTGTTTAGTGTCTTAATCTTGTGCCTGTAAATGCTATTTTGGATGCATGTGTGAAATGGCGGGGGCTTCCCCCCAGCCCCGTAAACAATCTATTTTCTTTTTTGTGGAGAAAGAAGCTTTGCAAAAAGAAAGGAGATAAAGAGAGGGCTCCATCACTGTAAGGGGTAGATGATGGAGTGCTAATACTGGCACACGTACAGGTCTGTCTTTTATTTGTGGCTGAGTGCATTGTGCCTCTGCCTCTGTCAGGCAGCGTCTGCCTTGGCACAAGAGCTCCCTAATATTCATGAAACTTATAAAGCACACGAAGATACATTTCCTTCTCTTCCCCTCCTTTCCCCCTTCTTTTGAAACCTTTAGGTGTTGACTGGTGGCTCACTGTAACACTTAGTATGTTACCACCCATTCACACCTCTACTTGTCTCCTGTCCCCACCTCCTCTCACACTTCTCTTGCTGTAATGATGTGTTGCAGAAATAAATTGTGTTGCACAATGAACGCGTAGAAAGAACAAGGGGGTATTTAAAAGCTGAGAAATAGGAGAACTAGGGTGGAAAAGAGAGAGAGTGAAGTGCTTTTGGCACATTGAGCTGGTAGTGTGTTATAATTAAAGCTAGATGATTGCTGCGCTGGAGTGATTGTAACATTGATTTGAATGCTGGAAGTTGAATTTAACAGGAAGGGACTGGGAAGGCCAGGGCTTGGGGTGCTGCTTGAGAGTCTGCGAGATTAGGGTGTCGCTTCTCTACTTTGCTCTAGGATCCATATGAGAAAGGATTTATTGTGTTGTGATTTTTTTTAAAATTTGTTTTGGGCTTGTTTTCTTTTCCCCACTCACATCCGTACCCAAAGAAGATCCTGGGTAGGTAGTGCTGAAACGTAGATCCTTCAAAATCCCATTCAGCACCTTGGAGATTTTGCTTTCTTTTCCTCGGTGTGAGGGATGGGAGACTTTCTGAGAGAAAGAAATGAGTTGAAATAAACATTTAGTGTTTCAGCCATGCAATGGTAACACTTTCATGTAATTCCACAACTCTTTGGAAAGATTATACCCCTTGATCACGCTTCGAATGAGCCAAGGCCGCGCTTTGCATTCGCAGCACGACCGGACGCCAGGCAGCTTTCGCATTCCACGTGCAAACCTCCTTTGCTCACTCCTCGGAAGCTGGTGCTGTGAGAGACGGCACAAAACTTTATTATTTTCCTTCCAATTTCGTTAAATTTCAGTGAGCTCCCAATCTGAAATGATGGCTTGCCCTTAAAGAGCTGGTTGTACTTGACAAGTGTGTGGCAGTACTTCATTAATTACAAGCAGCCCTTCCCAGCACAACCTCACTTAGGTAGAATATTTGTTCAGCGCACATAATTATCTCTCTTTCGTTCTCTCTCTCGTATTGATTCATGTGGAAAAATATGATTAAAACATGAACATCTACAAATGATTCAGAATAACAAGAGAGGAAAGGCCATTGTTTTTTTGCACTGACTATACCAGATTACTATAATTACAGCTGAATGGTTATACGTTTCTCTGTGCCCCCCCACAAGACTGTAAGCTGCTTCACAGCCTCGATGTACCATTTAAAAGTACAAACGTATAAAAGAAATATCCTCTTAAGGATGTTTCTTTGACCCATTAAGAACCTTTACCTTGGCACTCGCGCATGTAATCTCTGGCATAAGGTCATGCGAAGCGGGTGTAGGGATAGGAAAAGAAACACCAACCCTTCAGACATCTGTTCTGGTGTTTCGGCCAAGAACGGGAGGGGAGGCTGTGCCAGTTCGGCAGCCGCTCCCGCAGATTGCAGTCGGCTTGCTTTTGATGCCAGCGTTAATAATGTGGGCTTCCCGCTGAGGGGGTGGCACTGCCAGATTCCTAATTAGAATCCACTAAAAGCTGCAAAGGGTGAAGTGGTCATTTCTTTCCACCTCCCACGTCTTCATGTCTTCTCCTGGTAGATTTGTTTTGCCTCATTTTTATTTTGGCCACTTAGCCCAACAGAGAAGAGCGGGTCAGGGTCCTGTGTGCTCTTGCCTTGGTCTTGAATTAAACAACTGGAAATTTTGATCTGCTGAACCCCTCAGGAAGGCCTGATTCACTGTGGTGTGTGTGGAGATGACAGAACTAATTTCACACTTCATCCATTGTGCGCAGTGGGTTCACTTGTTGTTTGCTCTTGCAGCTGGTGCCATCTCCTAAAACAGGACATCATTTTCCTCTTCTGTTGTGATACGGACTACGTTGGAAGAGCCTAGATCAGAGAGCAAGAACGTGTTAGGTATATCCTAGTGGCAGTTCTTCCTCCCTCTTAAGTGGCTCTAAATACTATTCCAGAGGTCTTGTTTGCTCCTGAATGGCTTCAGGCCACTTTTGGGTTAGTTCTGGATCAATCAGCTGATTAGGAGATCTTGAAAAGGTTCTGGCAACTGAGGCTGAGAAAGAATTGCATTGTAGGATTGTTGGCATGAATTGTTGCTGGGTACATGTGCCCACGTCCTTGGGGAGAACAAGCCTGGGAGCAGGCAGGACACAGAGGCCCAGCTCGGAGAGACCAGACCAGAATAGCACAAACCAGCCTGGATGTACTGTGGCCATCCTTCTCGGATGGGGTGGGGGCACTTCCCAGGAGCTCTGCCTTAATACAAAGGGTGACGAGTTTGATGGAAGGTGAAATAACAGCTTTCAGGATAAGGAGTTTTTGCTATTTTTTTCCCCCTTCTCCCTGCTTACTCTTCTGTTTACTTTTCTTAAGAAGAGGCCTCGTAGAAGTTTGTTATAGATCTGCTTCTCTCTGGTTGCTTGAGAAAGGAATGGGATTAGTGGTATGAAAAAACAGGTAAAAAGCAACCTGCAAAACATGGGCCAAAGAGTTCAGCAGGAATCGCAGCCCTGAGCCTGAAGTGAATGTCTCCGGAGCCCTCATAAGGAACGTGCACCGCGCTTTTCTTGACACGAAACAGGGCATTTGGCTTTTGCGTGTAAGATTTTGAGTTGCAAACCCGGAACTCAGGCTGCACAAAGTTGCTTATGAATCAAAATGGAAGAAAGGAGTCCCGTGAAGCCTTGCCAGCTGAAATTTCTGACTTTTCCTTGGCTTTACCCATAATTTGCTGTTAGAAAACCTGTGAAAGGTTTTAAGACCATGAGCCAGAAGCAGCCAACTAATCAGGAGCCTTTCTCGTAGCCTGATTAAATGAAATCCTTCATACTGTCCTGCCTTTTGATCAGCAGCGCAATATGATGCATATTCCAGTAATTGTGAATGCAGAACAATGAGTCTTCTGCCAGAAGTATTTTAACACAACTGCGCTGCCCACTGCAAATAACATTTGAGTAGCTGACCTTCGTGATGGAAATTCTCTTTCTTGATGTCCGTGAAATACTTACCATGAGGCAGTAAATACCTTCTAGTTTGCATGTTATTTCAGTTCCTCTCTATTTACGTCCTATAAAATACAACAATGCCAGCTCTCTTTTTGGCTATCTGCTAACAAGGACATAATATTTATAATAAATATTTTGGAAAATTCCTGTAACATATGTATGGATATAAATGAGAAAGAGCTGAAAAGCTGAAAAAAGTCCAGGTTTCAGGCAGGGTGAGACAGAAAGGGAAAGAAAAAGATTTTCTGAGAGACAGTAAATGTGTATCTTTTTGTTTGGTAATATGGTATCCGTGTAATGTCTCTGAAATGGCCACAGTTAAAGTTCATGCTACATTAGGAAAGCAAAGTGGTTTACATTGAAACTTAATAGAAGTCAATTGTGTTTGAAACATCTGATGCAGAAATAAAACACCTTATGTTTTATGGGAGCGAGGAGCTGCATATTTGGCACTCGTTCTTCTTTCTGAACACGTGTGCGCTCTCTATCAGTTTGAGATAATCCAGGTCTGGCTCCTGCCCAGTCGCTTCTACCCAGAATTACGCGAGACCGGCTGCGGTCCCAGTACGCGTGCACACACAAACGCGCCCACAGAGGCACGCACTCCCTCTTGAGCCACAGACTACCTTGAGTGAGAATTAGTTGGCATCATGGACAAATCTTCCACCTTCCAAGAGAGCATTATTAACGATGGATATCTCTTCCTTCATCAATGTGATATTACTCATTTGGGAAGAGTTTGGGTTTTTCCCCTGTGTTTTTTGCTGTTACTCAGTGGTTTCCTGATGCAAACTTCAAACTTTGGAAGTTCTCATCAAAGTGCAATCTATACAGGGCTGCTGCTGCTTTGTTTGATCCACTCAACTAGACAACCAGGAAATGCAGTTTCACTGACAAAACCACTCTGTTTTATAGATAGGTACAGTTAGGAATTGATGCTCCAATTGAACTAAGATTTCTTGTGGACATCTTCCAACTTCTGTTGCCGCTTCCACTTAATTACATACTTATTTTCTTATGCCTGTAGTTGACAGGCACAGATTTTTACATTTTTGCATTCAAACTGAAATGTGAGCCTCTGTTCTTTGCTGCATTAGATGTGTGCAGGGGGATCTAAACGCAGTCTGTGAAAATGTAATCTATAATTTACAAATACTAATACATTTCTGCGCCCTCTTGCTTCGGAGGGTCTGGAAGTCAATTTAATTAGCTATTGCAATATCCTGTTTGGCAGATTAGTTAGAATTTGGATTTTATGACAAGACTAATGTTTTTTTTCCTACCAGGTTGTATGACAACTCTACAACAGAACTGAAAATAATAACCAAAACTCCAGATCCAGTGTTTGGTTCGTTCCTCCTTTCTTTGCTTCATACCTCCTCCCTTTAAAATTTGACAGTGTTTTCACTGGGAGCAAGCAGCAAACTTTATCCAATCACATACGTATTTTAGATGCAAACTAATTTACTCAATAACTTTAAGTAAATGACATGTTTGGCTTTTTCTTGTCTAAGGTAAGCTAATGCATGAACATTTGTAAGAGACACTGTTAGCAGCCAAGAAAAGACAAAAAAAAAGTAAGCTCGTTTGCCAGTGTTAAGATTGTATACATTTAGTCAAACCTTCCACAATAGTCCTTTTATTTTTAATATAAATCTAACTTTTGATGGACAACTAGGTGGAAGTAATTTGTTGAATAAATTCTCTTCTTTGTTTACTGACAGAAACAGAACACTTTTCAGTGGGAGACGTAGACATTAATTTGTTTGGTACAGCTAACTGTGGTTAGACCTAGCAGTGTTTTCTATGCTTTCAGCACATTTTAGTTTGCCGTTAAGGACAGAATTTGGATCGGCCCTTTGCAATTCACATGTTCTATTATGTGAGTTTCTAACTTGACTTTTCCAGTTGATGGTATGTTATTGGAAACCGGGATTTGTCTAGCATCTTGATCTGTGCAAGGCGTGGAGATCAGGTTGTTATGTTTCACATACCAGTATATTAAAGCGTATTCCCCTAACAGTTATTTCTAATAAATAGGAATCAGTTGCTTTTGTACTATGTTATATTAGGCCAGTTTCATAAATAGGAGAACAATATATTTTGTGAAACAATCTAAAGTGTGTGGAAAACCTCATCCCAAAGGGGAATGTGATAAAGCAGTGAACTTCTTATGTCAAATTTTTAAACTCTGCTGTAGCATTACCTCTCCTTGGGGATTAATTTCCATGGCACTGAAGCTGTAAGTCACCTTCCGTTACCATGCTTTGTTTTTCTTGGCTCTCTTGGAGGTTTTCCTTTTTCTTTTGCAGAACTTTGGTGAGTATGCGAAGGCAATCTGGTTAGCTGTGCACGAAAGCGTGAGGAAGGCAAATCTGTCTGTAAAGAGGAATGGGTATTGTTCTGCGTGCTCGGGTAGTACCTTGAATAGTCAAATATTTGTCATGAGTAAGGAAACAGACTCTGCTCCAGAAAGAATTAAGTGCTGAGCACAGAACTGGAAAGGAGCATAAGTGTAGAGCTAATGGTAGAGCGTAGAGCTGTATTTTGAAGGATAATCCTTTCTGAATTCATCTTCAAGATTCAAAAGTCTACAATATAAGTTTTCTTCATCATTTTAACTACGGCTGCTCCGAGCTTTGAGTAATTGTTGTGTGGTTGGCATTTTTTGGGGGGTTGTTTTGGTTTCTTTTCTAACACAAGAATGATTCAGTTTGGGGCTTCCAGCTTTTCCATTTCTATCCTTGTTTGTCCACCTTTTTCTTTCTCTTTTATAAGAACAACTCCAAAATAAACAAGGAAATGAAATAATAAGAACCCTCCCTATGTTAATGCAAATTTAAAACCATTTGAATCCGCAGCATAAGGCAGGAAATGCAAGTTTTCTCACATCAACATTAATATTGTCACAAAAACCAGGCGGTGCTGTGGCTGAATGTCAGTCCTACCTGGGTTTTCTCAATACTTTCCCTAAAGCCACAGTTCTTGGCATCCTAGAATTAGTTGAGTATCTGGTCCTCCCAGATGGAAGAGAAAATTTAGGAACTTGAGCAAAAATAGTGATTTAAAGCTTGTAAAGAAGATATGTGGCTATTATTTTTAAATTGATGTGTTTTTTATTTTAATTTTTTTTTTCAGATTGGCTCCCTCACCTTTAAGTCCTGAGACCTGATTTCTGAGTGCTCAGATTTGACAGTCCTGGCGTAATCTGAAGTGGAAAGCCATTCCTGGTCGGGAAGAACTGACCCAAACACCCCGGTTCTGCCGCAGTGTTTGCTCTGTAAGTGGGCCCAGGGTAAAAGCGAGACTTAATATCGCCCTGTGCCAAAAGCCAGAGGGAGAGAGACATTCACTGGACAGTGGGGGCTCTCGGCGCAGTCACCGGGACGGGAGTCCTTCCTTCCCCTAAACTCCTTGGACATATGGTCAGCTTATGTGTCAGCCCTCTCCCCGTGCCCCCGGGGGCTGCTGGCTGGGGGGGAGGCGATGCGCTGGCCCCGCAGCTGGCCAGCATCAGTGCTGCTGTCAGCAGCAGCCACTCGCCTGGAGCACACACTGCTCCTGTGCGCTGGAAAAGCCAAGTCCCAGCGTGGTTCCCTGGCCCAATCTGTTGAAGCCAGTAAGTCTCCCTGAGCAGGGAGCTTTTGTCTTTGCTCCCCTTGATCATACTGACACAACTGATAATTGCAAATACATTTCATGTATGATGTCTGTGGAATTCGTACAGCAGCGCAGACCTTAGTGTTTCCTGGCTCTTTTAAGTTCTCAGTGTTAGCTTTGCATTCATCTAGGAAAGTCTATCTCTTCCCTTCATCGCTGCAGTTGCAGTAGGGCAGGAAATCCTCTCTTTTGGGCCCAGTCATCACCGTCTCCTTCTTCCTCTTCTAGCCCCACACTTGAGCAATCCTGTTCCTTGATTGCTATCTAAATTGTCCTTATCATATGCCAGACACTGAAAGAGCTGCAAGGCATCATTTCCTGCAGGGCAATGCCAGGCACATAACATATGCTAGACATCTACAGGCAGATGGGGTTGGTTAGGGCCAGCGAAGCATGAAAAAACAGGAGCTTTGGTAGGAAGAGGCTAAAGAACTCCACAAACTGGTTGAGTGCCATATCCCAAGCAATGTTAACAGCTCATTAACATTCCCTGCAGGGCTGGCAGGTCAGCACAGGAGGTCAAAAAAATTAAGAACTATTTTCTTAAGGAAACGGGAGGTAAAGAGGGTTAGATACATACAGCTGGTGTAGGACACGATGGAAGGACTGGTCTGAGGGAAGGCAAAGGGGGACGCTTCGTCTCAGTCTCTGCCTGCTTAACTAGGACCAGCCATCTGTCCATTTTCTACCTGGGGTTTTTCCCCATGCTGAGCTGAAACTTGCTTTATTATTCAAAAGCAAACTTGCCCAATGGCACAAGATGTTGGCAGGCAGCTGATTCGTGACCTAGCCAAAGACATCAGGAGGAGGGAGGGAGGTTTTCCTTTGAACCAGGCTCTGTAAGCATATGGTAGGCCTTGTACTTCAGGACGTGATCCATATGCTGCTCTTCAGTGCCCATATGCTTTCTATATTTTCTGTATTTATTTATTTTAATCAGGATTGAGTCTGTGATCTTGGTTTTCCTTTTGCTGCTGGCTGTAATTACATTTGGTTGTGCTACTGGAGGTAAGGCAACGAGGTTAAAAATGAACACCAGAGTGCTCAGTTGTGTCCTTTTAACATTGTCTTGTCCTGTGCATTTTGTGGAGAGAATTGTATTCTGGGTTAACGATCTGTACTGCTATTAGTTTACATTTCTTCTTGTTGCAGCTCAGAAGTGGAGCTTGGTTGACTTGGGGTCAGAGGGAGAGACAAGCTCCAACAATAGAGTCCTATGAACGTTAACTGATATTTGCTGTTTCTGGTGGGGTTAGAGGCTATAAATCAGTGTGTTCTTATTTCACTGGAAGAAGCAATGGAATTGAGTCTCCATCTCCAAGCAGCGTGTCAGAATTTGACCTAAGATAGTTAAGATTTATAGGTACGGGATGTTTTGGCTTCAGTAGGGCAGTATTTCCCAGTCTCTTTAGCTCTCTTCCTGTCCCATAGGCTACACGGTGGTGACAGACATGGCTCCTTAGGTCTCAAACCGAGCAAGAACGGTGCTGCTGAGAGCCCACCTCCGCCCTCGCAGACCTGAGCGAAGTGTTACTGCAACCAGGGCGTATTAGCCTGACTCAAGCCCAGAGGAGCAACACCGACTGAGCTCAGCAGTGGGGCTGTCCTGGCCTACTGTAGCTGTGTGCAGGGTCCAACCGCACCGGAACTCCGTTAGTGCTGGTTCCCTCCTCCCGTGCCCCTGGCATTCCTCGTCCAGCCCTGCAGCAGAGAGCAGGAGTCAGGGGCTGTCGGAATAGCAGGACTCCTCTCTAGCACGTCCAGCCTATACCCCTCTGCGGAAAGTCCCTTTGTAGGCACAACAAGTATTTAGAGAAAAGTGAAAGTGTGGTACAAAAAAAGGAGCTACATTTTCACATATTTAGTTCTTCGGCCTGCAAAAAGTCTTGCTTTCACACTGCCTGCAGGAGGGCTAGGGCTGAAAACTGAAAGCCATTTCTCGCGGCCAAAGGGCTTTGTGGCCCAATTATTTTAACCATGTGCTTTTTTGTTTTCTCGTTGAACCTGCTAAATAATTAATAATGAAATCTGATTTCTTTTTCATTTCCCCATTTTTATCTTTATAGGAAAATAACTCCTGATGAAATAATTCCTCTTTGGCTTTGTGATATTGGTCAGGAGAATATTGGGGTTTTGGTATATGTTTTTTCTGTGGGAAAGCGTGCACTAAACTATGGGTCTAGCGTCAATGAAACCATTCTCTTTTGAGAATTCACACCAGTAATTAAATGCCTATTCCTCACTTTTCATTGCATACAAATAGCAAATGAACAGACTGGGTATTTCCTGCATGAAGTGATAACACATATATATTACTGGGAATGCTTAAATCCATTATCACTGTGCAGTAACTCACATTAAATTATTTAGAATCAGTGACAGTTTTGTATGAGCAAAAACTATGTCCTGTCTTCTTAAAGGCTTTATCATTGACTTGTTTTACCACCACAAAATTCTTAGACGCTGAGGAGATCCTATGATGTCAAGGACTTGGGACAAGCAAGGGCTTTCTTGGAAGAAGAACCATCTCAAATCTTCATTCGTATCTTGTGCTGAAAAGTTTTCAGGTAAGAAAAAGTTAGCAATATTTATCCATAAATACCTTTTGATTTCTTATTTTGGTGTTACTGGAGAATTGGAAGTGTCAAAATACTGCATGGAAATCTGTTGTTTCTGATCTCAAAAGGAAGGAGGAAACATTATAAACCTTGCATGAAAGCCCGCTTTTGTGAGAGTTTGGAGATCCTTTTCCAGAACGACACTTTAGAAAGAAAACTACTTAGGAGTTTTCTGCTGAAAGCCTTTTGGTAGAAAATAAAGTTTTTAAAAATCAGAGATTTTTGCAAGGGAGGTATAACATGTTCCTTAAAGGAGAATGGAGGCCATGCAACATTGAACTCCAACTCTTGTGAGGCATCACAGTGTTTGAAGAAGATGCATTTCAGCGTTGAGTGGAATCTAAAATGGTTCTAACAGGGGATATTAAAACACCCTGTATTAACAACAACAACAAATTTTCTATATTCTCGAGTAAAATTTGCATTGGAACTTTCTGCTCCCCCCTTTCCCCTTAGCAAATATTTTTATTTTCATCTCAGTTGGGAAGGAAAATCAAATGAAGAAATACTGGAGTTTCCATAGCACATGATTTCTAGTGTTTCATGAACTCCAGTTACGAAAGGTAGCCTTTGCAGGGAAAATATAGGAAAGGATCCGAGTTCCAGATCTTCCAAGGTTCAGTCATTTCTCTACTTTAGAACTTACATTATCACATTAATATAGGGTCTCATTTATTCAGTTTAACAATTTTCTGAGTCGTAGAATAGAAACGAAATCTTTTAGATTATCACAAGATAATTCACCGTGCAGTCTTTCCTTTCTGCCATAAGCACCTGGGGAATGAATGTAACAACCTCAGTCGGCTTTTCCAACATGGGGAGTTAGGCTCTGCTTTCTTACCCTGTGCAAGTCTTGGGATACTCTCAAATAAATTCCTGATAATGATGGTAATCACTGCTCTACTGAGGCCTAAATGTCAGTCTTCCCTATAGTTCTGGAAAGAACATGATTATTTCGCAGCATATTCTGATAAAAATCACATTTTAACTCTCCTGGAGAAGCCGTGGAAAGTACTGATATGTTTTATAGTAAGCCTTGGATGGGAATTTCCAGGCATAAGTAGACAAGAGAGGGCAAAATCAGTCTTGACTGAATTTTAAGAATCCATTTGAGGCAGGGTATGTCCTTGATACAGAGGAGAAATAAGCAAGATCATGAACGTTCGCTTGAACGTGTTGCATGCTGAGCAAACGGTGCTGTTGGCCAGGAACACTTTGACATTCTGGGCTCCAGGTAAGAGGAGAGCAGAGAAACACCTGCCTTGTACAGCTCCAGGGAAATCCATCTTCCTTCTCCACCCTGAAGAGCCAGAACAGGGCAAGAAGAGGGGAAGGTCTGAGACCTAAACTCCATCTCTCTGGATGGGAAATACTATAATTTTCTCTTCTTTCTCCCAGTGGAATTTCGGTGCATCTGTCATTATCTCTTCTTTCATCATTTAAATCATGAGAACCAAACAGATCTGCAAATGTCTCCTGCATCTTACAGCAGTGAGCTGTGATTCACACTTCCTTTAATTCACTGCTGTGAAAAATGGGCTGGCATCCTACTGTGAATTTAAATACTCCCAACCCAGGAATAAATGGATCCCATGGCTCATTTATCTTTCAGCTATTAATTAATGGTGGTTAATTGTAGTTATGAACTGTAGCATTCTAGTCTCCAGCATCGATACATTTTATTTAATATATTCTGATTAAGGTGGAGTCAGCGAGTTGGAGAATAATTAAACCAACTCCTAGCCGTCATCTTCTTACAAAATTTCAGCTTCCTCGTGAACTCCTAAGATAATTTCATCTTCCCTCTTTTAGAGAGAGAGCTGTTCTGGGACTGAAGCAGAGCAAACCCCGTGAGAAGATCTATTTGAACACAGTAGTCATTTGCCTGTCCTTGATGTCACAGACCAACCTCTTACCACCCTTCCCAGCATCGCAGTGACGGGATAACATTGCTCATCTGCCGTCTTTGTTCTAGGACCAGAGGAGGAGAACAGTCTCAACTCTTACTTCTACCTCTCCTTTAAGCAAAGCAATAGTTAATAATACGAGTAGGGCAATCCATGTCCGTGAGACTGCAGTTGGAGATAGTTCCATGAGTGGCTGCTTCTGCATTAACTTTCTCAAACCTGTTGCCACCCCAGAAAGGATGGGTCATAGAACAGGGCTAGGACAGGGGTTTGCTTAGATGGACAGCATTTTCTTAATTCACAATTATAATTTCCTTTTTCTGGAGACATATAAATAGTATTTTCTGTTCTTTATTGAGATTTCATTTATTAGTGTTTTAATAAGTAGATTTTAGGCTGACGGAAATGCGAAATGTCATGTCTTTGAATGTGTATTAGTGAGCTTTGGTTCCAAAGCTGACACACACACCCCCCACGCCACCACCACCCCCCAGTTTCATATTGAATGTAGACCTACGTTTGAGTCATTTTACATAGCTCTTGGCAAAGTTGGGGTCCCTGAAGACTGGCAGGTGTTAAGGCACATACATTGCAAGCTTTAAGGGCCGTTTCCTGAGAGACTTCCTCCTGAAGGCAGCTATTGTTTGTTTAAGAGAAAGCCATATCCACTCTGCTCCCAGTGGCATCCTGAAACATACTTGTAACACAGAAAAAATGATGACTCTAAAATTGATTTGATGATAAAGCTTCCCCCCACCCCTCATAAATGCTTGTGGCTGAGCTCTGGCAGGGAGATGTCCTGTTGGAAATTGAACTTTGTTCATCTCTGCTCTGGTGGGAACCCTGTGTTCAAGATAAACATGCTAGTGCTCTTTGAAGTTGTTTGCTCACCAAAAGCACAGTTACTTAGTTTGTACTATGCTTGATATTCCCGTGAGATGTAGTTCAATTTATGGTATAAAATCTTGGCAAGAGGAAGGCGGTTGAAAAAAAAATAAATCCCCTCAAAACGAAACAAAACCCCCTTTACACTGTGGGGAAGGTGGGAATATTGTCCTCAGAGTCCATCGTGTGTTTCTTTCCATAGTATTAACAGGCCATCATTTATATTAAAAATCTTTCTCTTGCCTCCGATACTTTTCTAAGTATTTTGAGGTAAGTTATAAGTAAAATCTCTTGAAATTTTAAACTGGGCCAGAGACTGGGGTCTCTTAATAAGGTGGTAGTTACTTCTTTTATGACCTTTGACTGCCGTTGCTGTAGGAGTAAAAATCCCTCTGTGGGGGCTCAGTCATTCGCTCCGTCTTTCCCTGCATCCCATAGGATGCAAGTTACTGGTGCACCTTTGATGATAGCTTTTAGATGGTTTCGTTTCCTTCTAGATTTTTAAATGTGCATATATACAAATTCTGAGCTAGGTGAAATACATGTCACATTTAGAGCACCAGGAGGCATCATGGAAACGTGAGAGGTTGTACCGTTCCTAGCGAAGGCATCATCCCCACATGAGCCAGGATACATGGTCAAATATTAATGACTGAAAGTATTTGAAATGTATTTTTATCAAGCTTATATATTTCATTGCAGTTTTGTGTAAAGAGAAGAGTGTGCTCCATTCCACTGCCTCCCAGCCTTTTGGAGCTGAACTTCACCAGGTAAAACTTTGTCAGTCCCTTACCTGTCTTCATCTCATGGACTTGGTATGAGTTCCACTAAGCTTGGGTTCTGGAAGCCCAGCGTGCTTCACCTGCACTGGGGTTGTTCTCACAACTGGGGTTCTCACAACTGTGGGGGTTTTTTAAGTTCAAACTTACCTGCAGCCTTCTAGGAACCTCCTCTTGTGAACTGTGGCATCTGAATCGCAAAGAGATCATTTTCTGAGGCTGACAATTGAGTGTTCACAACCGAATGGAATTTGAGTTGTGGCATGTTTTGCTTGTGGCAAACCGTCGTTTAGAACTTTTTATTTTCCTCCGATCATAATTTGAAAAACAAAACCCAACCAAACAAAAAAGTTTTAGAAATAAGCCATAGTAATGAACTCCTGACTCTAGAATGTAAATTTGTATGGTTTGTGCAGATATAATCATGTAATCTCCAAGTGTGACGAATCTGTGAGTGCCAGCAATTTATAGCAAGAAATATAGCATATACATAAATTTGTGTATTTATATATATTTCTTTACAAGTGGGTAAAAATGCATTCTGAGCAGTCACAGCTGAACTGAGAGAAGTTTGTCATAACTTGCTAAATGCTCAAAGAAAATAGGAAAGGAATTGGACTTATTTTTCTTATGCTGTGGGGTTTTTTTCTTTGAGAACAGTGTTATATTCCCTGTCTGTCTCTCTTGTCTACATTAATGATAATTGATACATCTGAAGAAGTACTGGTAAATTAAATATAATTTTAAGCTTCTGCATTGCCTCCTGAGAATGTTAAAGTAATTTGCTTTTAGTAAAGAATTAAAGGAGGATGCCACTGTTATGAAACCGGCCATCATTGTAACGATGATAATTTTTTAAAAGGCGAGACATCTAAATCATAGAAAAGCTAAGCTCAGGATTTTCAGAGTGCTCTAAGTACATCATTTTTGTGGTTGCTTGCTTTGAGATTGCTTAATGTAGTCATCTAAAATTCAAGGCTCCTAAAATCACTCCATGGAATCACTCCATCACTACATGGATTTTGCCCAAGATCACAGTGGGAATCTGTAATAGTGCCGGGCCCAGAACCTACATGCTGATTCTGACCTTGCATAAACTAATCTTAAATCTTCTATAGCTATTAATGTCAGTAGACTTGCTTTTGATACAATGTTACTGTCACTAAGATTAAAATTCAGATTTCCAGACTTTGCGTCCCGTGCTTTAGCTCAGCAGAAAATAATTCTTTCTCCATATGCTATTTTTTGGATGAGCCTTAAAATCAGATGCTTATCTCAGTCTCTTCTTTTGGCAAAAGTGAACTGGAAACCCCAGCTGGAGTTTTCTATTCTGGTTGTGTCAGAAATGTCTCAGGAGCAGCTTTCTCTGCAGTGTTTCGGTGCTGCTCATTCTGTTCCCATTCACAATCTTAGGAAGCAGAAAACACAATATACATTCTGGTGTTTTAGACTTCAGAAAAATATTCTGCTTTATTGGTTTAGTGGTGGCTGAAAACATTCATATTTTTAAAAGAGTGCTGCCTAGCTGGAGACGAGATCAGAAATGATTTTTTTGTTTTCTGTGTGTTTACCACTTGCGCGATCCCAGAGGTAGAATTTTATTCTGTAATATTTGATACAGGTTGTAAGTTCGCACTCAGTCATGTGGCAGCCAACACAGGGCATTATGCATAAAACTGTTTTGTCTTTCTCATTCTATCTTTATTTCTGTGTGCATACACTGGTAGTGGCGATGCAAGGAGGAAAAGTTCAGTTGCGTACACCTCCCAAGTTTTACCTGCTTGTACGTAAAACTATCCCTTTCCAAACAGATTTGACTTCCTGCTTGCCTAGCCATGAGTTTCTCGGTTATTGTTATGGCCTTAATCATTATTTGAAAGATGTTTTAATCTATGGAGAATGCCTCCTCTTTCCTGTGTACGAGAGATGCTCAGTTTTTTTCTGTGCTTCATAGCTGTAATTCGGTACAAGGAAGCTGAGAGAATGTGCTACTTTTGCAAGCAAGCTTCACCGATGATTTAAGTCAAGGTATTATTTTAGGTTCTTTCAGAGGCAAGTCTTTACATCTTCAACAAGGACCTCCTGAGTCTTGGTTTATCCTCAGGTATTTATATTGACAGATAATTGGCTATGAGCGTGCATTCTCCTAACGGGAGACAGCGCGAGATAGCCTGGCTCGCTCCCCGAAACTGTGTGTCTGGTCTGGTTTGTGCTAGTATCTCAGCTTGTTTTACTTTGTGTGTCATCTGTGAGGGAGTTGGCTCTGAAATGAAGAGTTGGTGGAAAAAGCTTCTCTGAAAAGAACAAATGAATGTTTCCTATCTTCTGTCCATATAGACTGTTCTTGGACAGCCCAGCTCCTGAGGTGTGTGCCATATGTAAGCACTCTTTAAAGACGGTTGTTCTCTAAAATCGTGACCTAGAGAACAAATACTGTGTTGTTGAGCGGATGAGTTGCAGGTTTTTTCCCTTTTCTTCTTTCAGTATTTCATAATTTCTACATTTGTTTTGGTCCTCTGTTTTTATTTGCATGTGACATCGAACAGACCTTTTGATTCTGTACTGTGAGTCAGTAAACACAGAGTTAAATCAGGAGGGAAGAGCAAAAAAAAACCAAACCAAACCATTGCCTACAGTTGAGCAGTTTGTAAAATACGCAGCTATGAGAAGGGCTGGAGGCCTGTTAGGACCAGCCTTGGGTGGAGGGGCTCCTCTGTCCTCTTCTGCCAGGGAGGGCAGATGTGGCAGCATATGGTCTCTTGTTCTGCCACCCCTGAGGGATCAGCGGAAGAACCAGAGGAGTCTTCAGAAGCTGGATCACACGTGGTTTAGTGGGTTGACTTGTCCTCCTGCATCATTCTTTGGCCCTGCAGGTTTCCTAATAAAACTGGTGTCAGCAGAACTCAGCAAACAGGGATTCTTGCTGCTCATGGCAGTGATTGCTACAGCTGACAAGCTTTCTGGGTGTGGATTGAAGCTTTTTGCAAAACAGTAATTAAAAAAAAAAGTACATATTTTTGTTTTAAAAGAAGGTTGAGATTCTGACCTATTTGCTTGATTGTGGAAATTAAGATTGTACTCGTTTTGCCAGGAGTTTAATTTGTTGTCCTGGAATTTCAGCTTTTGAAACACCTTCTCGTTTACTGAAGAGCATCCTCGTTTTGTTGTCCTCCAGCGCCTGCCACGAGGCCCAGCCACTCCTGGTTGCGGTGGGCGGCTTCAGGACTGTTGAGGGGTTTGGTGCTGCGTTCATCTAGTAAAAAAGGGGGGATGATCAGTCTCACATTGTCCCTGGCTGCCCTGGCCTGCCTCCCTCTTCCTTGTCAGTTCATTTAGCTCATTCCTTCTCTCTTAAATTACTCCCTTCTGCTTAACAGCTTTCACAACTTGTTTGCAGCCACCCGCAGTCACTGTGGTTGTGTATTCTTTTCTGGGGGATATATTAGACTGTTTATTTAGCCTGAAAGCTGCTAAGGGAAGGTTTGCAACTGTGTTTTCCTGCTGTCTAGCACAAACAGAGCCTGACCATTGTTTGTTTCGAAATGCGCTGCAATACAAACAATGGAAGTTGCATGCATTAATCAAAAAAGTTATAACACGGTTGTAACCAAATCCCTTCATTTATTAAGTTGTCGTGCCCCGAGACTCTGTGAATGGGCCAGAGAAAGGCAAACGTGGCCCACAGCAACTTCAGCACGTGGCGCGGCAATTGCTGCTTTGAAGAGACCATTTCACCTGCTCTCTCCTCCTTGCTCATTCCTGTCGGCATCTCCTCTGCAAGCTGGTGCTCAAGGCTCCGATCAAGCGAGCACCCAAATTCCTAGAGGTACCATTTTGCAGCAATATGAGCCTAATTGTTTCTAGATTGAATATTTTCATGGGATATCAGTCTTAGCGTTCCTGGAATTAGCATGCTCACTGAAGGATTGAAGATGCTTATCGGGCCCGACAGCTTTAGTGTCAGCGGGATCGTCGACAGCTCTGCGAAACTTAGCTGGGCTGGCGACAATATTTATTTATGCGGAATGGAGACATATGGCCAGAATCATCCGCTCCCTTTCCTCAGTAATTAAAACATCTGGGAGCACAAAAGGGCCGTAAGAAGAAAAAAACCGCGCTCTCTGCTAAATAAAACAGGAGCGTAGTGCCTTTACATAATTGCCGAGGCTTTCTTCTGCAGTCGTGGTGGGCTCTCTGGAGGACCAGCCTTCTCTAATGTTTTTTGAATGTGTGACGGTCAATAGAAACGCAACTGAACTGAGCACAGTGCTCAAACTTTTTATTAATCCTGTATCTTACTCTATTTTCCAAAGAACAGATTTTAATGCTCCTGAGAGGAATCGAGGATTATTTAAAGAGCAGCAAAAGCATACTGAAGTCATCAGCTGTTTTACAGACCATGATTACACAGCGATAGCTTTCTCTGTCTGGAGTATTCTGTAGATACATCTTTGATAAACACTATTTCACTGAGAGCTTTGAGGTTCAAATTCAGACCAGGGCAGTATGATGACAGCTGTTATCATTTGATGGATATTCAGTACAGTTTGTGAAGTGTGTTTAATACAGTTTTATGTAATTTTCGAAGATTAGGTGTCCCAAACACAAAGCCAGTGCAAAATGAATTAATTTTCTAACTTCTTGGCCCTTGTGAAATCCCCAGCTGAGCTGTACGCTCTCAGCCTTGCGGGGTTGGACTTTAGAGAATGGATCTTAATTTTGATATATAATGCTTCTAAATCCTAAAATCTGTCGTCTGCAGAAATGGGTAGCCATTTTGAGAATTGCAGTTGTTTTATTACCCACAGGGCTCACACTGTACTGCTTTATAGAGACTTTACTTATATCTTATTCTTTGTTTTTTAAAGTAGAGTAGGACCATGATTTGAGTGGGGTCTTCAAGTACCTGAATAACATCCCATCTGTGTTTTGCTGGCAGCAGTGAATTTACCCTCCCAGTATCTCCTGTAGGAAGAAGAAGAAACCGAGGCAAAGAGACGGAATAGAACTTGTCTACAGACACGTAAAAAGTCTGTGGCTAACCTGGAAATTGAATCGAGCTCCTCTGAGGCTCTTTGTGTTTTGAAACCACAGCCGAGCAATCTGCAGTGCTCCCAGCGAGGAACCTGACCAGAGGGTTGTGATGATCTTAAAATCTGTGCAAGTAAAAAAGCCGCTGTCATTGAGGGATGATACAACACCCACTTTCTGTGAAAAGTGCTCTTTTGTCAGTGCCAGTCTGTGAGATCTGCACCTGTGTGTGAAAAAAAGTTGGGCCAAATGAAGCCTGAGCTGGTAACGAAGAGATTAGTGCACTCACCTGCTACGTGGGGGCTGGGGATTAAATCTCCTCCCCGCCTGGTTTAGAGCAGGAGTTTGGTGCTGTCTCCTTTGTAGTTGAGGAGACCAGCTTTTTGCATGTTTGCTTGTAGGTGTCTTCTGTGTTTAAAAAGAAATGTTTTCAAGCAGTTGTGATGTTTGGGTACTTACATCTCCAGTGCTCTGGGAAGCATCTGGCAGCGATACAGCGGCAGCTCTTGGCATCTAGAGACTCGGTTTTTTATAACTGCTCCAAGGTAAGAACTTCTCTGCAGGTAGTTATGGGGCTGCAGGTTTTCCTGCTGTGTGAAGTGGCATCTCCTGCCTCCCATCTCTCTTTTTGAATCATGCGTGGTGGTCCTTAAAGCCACTTCAGCTTGCTAGGACTTGTTCTTGTGGGGCAGGGTGAGGTATGGCCCAGGGTCTGTGAAATGGGCTGTGCTGTTTGTAGGCAGTAGACTTGATGGCTCCACTTTCAAGAAGGGTGGTACGGAAGGACGTAGGTTGAAATGCTAATTTAGGAAAGTGGGGAAAATGGCAGAAGAGGGGCAGTGATGTTGAAGAGCACGAAGTCCCTTATTGGAGATTTAGGAAGAAGCATGAGGGCCCAGCAACTGGGTGCTGCTGGTATTTATTTTGCTCTTGACACCCGCTATTCCTTCCAGCAGTACCCAAGCGAAATAAATTGGGAGCTGTTGGCAGTAATATCCAGACTAGCTTTAATGTAGTCCTGGAAGCCTCTGCCGTGCAGTACACCTGCACTAATTTAGCTCTTTGTCAATAAAATTAGCTCTTGTGGAGTGCTGTGACATTTCCAGTAACCGGGCTGGCTCGTTGACCTGGCTGGGCTGTGCCGTGCTGCATTGCGCTGGGGGCAGTGCAGCTTGACTCAGAAGTGAGGCCCGTAAGGAGGGCAACGTAGGGAATCTCACTATCCATCTTTTTGGCTTGTTACTCCTTCTCCAGTTACTTTGTGGATTCTTCTAGCTGCAGGTAGCGAGTCCTGGTGTGTTAACAGCTATTGCATTTAGTAGAATGCCCTGAATAATGAAAACAAGAGAATTTTTTCCTAAAGAAATCTTATCCCAATAGAGGTCCAGTCCAATATATGCGTGTGACAAACAATTGAAGTCTTGGAAATGTCTAGCTAGCTCAAAGATTCAATTAAAGCCAGCCCAGTTCTAGGTGTACTTCCTAATTAAAGTATTTGACATCCACGCAGATATAAATATTTATGCTTGGTAGAACTTACCCTGAACAGCAAAACAAATTACTCTGACAACATGGAAAACAGGAATGCTCTCCATGTGATGGCTCTATTATCTGCACTAATAGCTTCAGTTTCAGCAGGTGTCATTTTTACAAACTGTGGAAGGAGCTGTCAGCTGTGTTTGGAAGAAGGCTGACACTGTGGGGGAAGGCGCTAGTTTTAGTGGGAAGAGCACAAGGAGTCTGCAAGCAGCACCTTGGGCCCGATTCTGCCCTCGCTTTCTTAGGCTCAAAAATCTGAGCCGTATTCTCAAAGGCGCTGGTGTGCTTTTACGCTGCCTGTGTGCCACAGGAGCCCTGACGGTGCACATAAATGTGGCAACAGGTCGTTTTTTTACCTTGGGAATCGCATGCGAGTGTGTGTTTGGTGGGTTCTGTGTTGCTGCCTCTTGTGCCGTGGCCAACGCCCCCAGCCAGCTGCGTGCTCCGCTTGCTGGCTTCCAAACACATCCAGAAACCATCCAGGCCCTAATAAATTCCAGTGTTATCAACCCATAATTCCTTCCACCCCACAGTCTAGTACAGACAAGCACTTAGCAAAATATTTAGGGGGCTGTGTTTTGCTGCTTGCTTTGGAAGATGTAATTGCTGGCATGAGTGGAGTTCTTAATTTATAGCATTAGTTAATTTGCCCTGGAGACTCGGGATCCTAAACTGTCCTAATTCTGTATTTCAGGCCTTATCAAATGGCATAATGAGGGTGATTGTGATTTAAGGTTGTTCTGCGTGGCATAAACAAGGGATCTTGGATTCAAAAAGACCCCACTATTCAAGCAAAAAAACCAAATCTCAGAAGAATGTTTCGGAATCAAGATGCTTACAAGATGAGGTGCTTCTGCTTTGTTTATCATCCTTCATTTAACCTCTAGTCTTCTTTTTCCCTTGTGCTGGACTGATAAAAATGGGCTTAAAAAAGCCAAGCCCAAAGCTGTTTCATAGAACAGAAAATACTTGCGTTCATTTTAGTTATTTAGGAATGAACATCTATTTTTAAAGGAGTCAATAATCACTCACGTCCCTGCTTCTAAGCAGGGAGAACACTGATCATAAATAGTGTAATAGACTTGGAGCCAGGTGAGCATTTACATATTTTTTCCATTTACCTCCCTTTGTGCTAGTGATTTTCCAGGGTCCCAGAAAACCAACTGTCTTCCCACCCTCCCCTCCGCTTCCACAGTCACTCACGAAGCTGCCACCCCTTTATCCCACGCACCTCGGCTCTTCCCTACATGAATATCCTGACCTCTCCCGTCAGCCTCTGGTCCATGTAGGAGAACGCAGGTTGGGAGCAAGGCCATGGAGAGGGGAGAGACAGGGATGTTCTTCAGGGGAAGCTCTTGTTGTGTGCCTTCTCCCCAGGCAGATCTCCGTCTGAAAGAACACAGCGTGCAGACCCCTGTGGAGATGTTTATCGGAGTGCAAATGGTAGGATGGAGGAACCCACAGGCTTACCACAGCCAGCATTTATCGGACTTGTTACTTGGGAGAGAAGCCCGTATTTCCACTCCATGGTTGTGTAGCTGGTTAGTGTTAACATTGCCTCCGTGAGCAAAGGGGGAATTGCAGTAAATCTTCCAAGAATGGAGAGCTAGTTTCATCTTGTTTGACACGTTGTTTCCTGATAAGAGCTGCTGGGAAAATACTTCAGTTTTCTTGTCAGCCTGAGCTTGCAGAGTTGCCAGGAGAGACTCTGGATCCACAAGGTCCTGAAAAAGAAATTTAACCAGCCAGGCTGTGCAGGGAGCAAACAGTGAACTGCAAAATGACTGGACACCAGGGGCAGCTTTCTGAAATACAGGCAAACGTAAAAAATCCAGGGAAATGTCTCAGTGGCTCTGCCTGACAAAGAAAAGCAAAGCTTCTCATTTTCTCCGTGATTCCTGCTTTGTGCCCATTCCTGGCTGCCCCTGGCTCTGCCTCTGCGTGGAGCTGAGCTGGTTGGTGCTGGTTGAAATAGGCAGTAGCCCAAAATGCTACCTATGTGGGACTTGTTCATGTGGGGCAACTTTGGAGAGTCAAGGTGACTCAAATGATGCCATGTAGTTTAAGGCCAAAAAAGGAAAAAGGCCACAAAACCACTACAAGGATGTTCTTTTTTTTTGGCTGAAGGGGTTTGTGCTCAATGTAGCTTAGTCCTGCTGCAGATCTCTTCCTTATGTTGTAATTGGTGTTCCCGTGCATTCTGAATTCTCTGATAATCCTGGTGATGCTTCTTGGAATCACAGTCTGTATTGCAAATAACTTTGTTTTGAAAGCGTGTGTGTGTGCCAGCAAACGTGGAGGCTTCTGTTCTGAAACCCCAAAGCCTGGGTGATTCTTGAGCTCTTTTTGCGTGCATGAAGTCAAACCTCACTCTAGTTTTTGGTGGAAAACCCGCACTAAAATTTTATGTCAACCGATGTTGCAAACCACAGGCTGTGCATGGGCTCGACACGGCTTGATTGCTAGTTTTTGCCTAAAGTTCTTTCAGACTCTGAAATTCATGGGTTGCAAGCTCAGATAAAATAAAACAGACTTCCCATGAACCACAGTGAACTGAAGCCACTTATTTTCAGCAGAACTCCCGCTGGGTTGTGTTCAGCCCTGAACTTCACCGGCTCCAGCAGAGGTAGAACATTTGCTGGAAAACTACTGTGGATGCTTATTTTTAGCATCTCTGAAAAGCCAGCCACGTGCATAGGTGTCTAGTGAGGATTTATTTGCCACCTGAACTGAAAAGTATTTCCTGTATATCCAGCATGGAAAAAAAGCCAAAACCTGAGTGCAGAGAGGGATATGTTTGGAGTATTTTATCTGTGTGAAGTAGGAAATATCCGTACATACCTGTCTGTTCTCTGTGAACTTTTCAATCTGAATTTCTTCCTACAAGAAAGGATAAGCACTTGTGGAAGAGCACACTTGTGACAGACACACACAGTGACAAACTTTTAAAAAATACATGTCCCTAATTTTCTGAGCAGCTGTTTAAAACTAGATACATGTCAAAAATTACCCCAGTGATGTCAGCTCAGCCTTTTGCATTTTTCACTACCTGTCCCTGGGCAAATTCTGATCCATCGCTCTGCACAATCGGAGATGTGCTCCTTCTACAAATTGAAGTAGTTAAACAAAATGGGAACTTGCGTAAAAAAGGTTATGAATTAGCTATGAAGTTCTGTAAACACGTTTGCTGCTTTCTTCTAGATTTAATTGCAACTCTAAATGTTTAATTTGGAGACTTCAACAGCAGACGTAGCTAAGGATTCTGCTGGAGCTGCTGCGGCGCAGTCTCCTGTCTGTCAAATGGACAGTGCTCCCAGGAAAAGCAGCCCAGATTCCCCCATGACATCTATGTCAAATTGATGATGAGCTTGGCTGGCATCTTAGAAAGATCTTGAGATGACAAGATTAACCCTCAAATGCCCTGGGAGGCAAAGGGCATGCCATTTGGAAAGAGGGGCACACACATGACTTGGCGGATGGAAAAAGCTGCCAGGCTCAGCTAAATGCAAGTTTTCTATCACGAACGGTAATCTCAAAACTGGAGGAGGGGATACAATGAATTCTGTTGGCTTTCAGTGCTTTTTCTTGGAGGGGTGGGGTGGGATATATTTTTTTTTAAAATGTATTTGCTATGAAAATAACTGCTGTGGAGTGCTTCATTGAAGTTACAGACTGGGTAATATTTTTCAGACGGTATTTTGGGAGGTGCTGAGCATCTTCTTGCTAGGCTTGGTGCTTGCTTCTTGGTGCTTTTCCCCCGAACTGGAGATACCCTTCATAGCAGGCACTTGGTGCTACTTTGGTGCTCTTGGATACTAAGGAGCCACCTAAAAAATTCAACAGTAGGTCCTCGATGTTTCCCTGGAGAAAAAAAAAATAAACACGAAAGGCAGACAATTGCCTTGATAGTGACGGGAGAGCTGCTGGCTGTCTTTGAACTTGTGTGCTAATTGCTGCTACTGTGGTGTCAGCAATGTGACTCCTGGCGCCAGTTCCTCCACTGGTGTAAACTGGTGGGTCTCTGCTGCAGTCGGTGGAGCAAGATTTATTTACACCGGAGGAAGAACTGACCTTCATAAATTGTAAACAGTCCTTGACAGAAGTATGTACCTGCGGCCTTGTCAGCTCTCAAAGGTTTTGTCACTGTTGGTCTACTGGTAAATGGATTGGCAAACTTCCTCCAGCAAAGCCAGCAGAATTTTGTCCTTCCTGGCCTTGTATTCCAGTGTCTTAAAGAACTATCCGTCCAAAACTGGATTTTGCTGTTATGGCTGTATCCTTGGCATGGTTGCGTTGGTTAGAAATTGCGTGTCGCTGTGTTACTGAGTGGCTGTATTCTTAGCAAAGTTGTGCACTGTAGGTGTGACGATGTATGTAATAACACCACTGCAAGGGTGATTGGCTGTCTCGGAGAATTTAGCTTAATTCCCAAGGCATGCATATGTTTCTAGAGCCATGAAAAAAAAAAAAGATATATTCTGGACTTAAATAGCTAATCTCTCTTTTAAAAATACTTTTGGATCTGCTAAAGATGTAGACTGAGGCAAAGATTTTTGGGTTTTCTCTCCTGATATTCATAGGTCTCAGTTTGAAAGCAGCCTTTTGAACCCAAACATAAATTGTGTGCAAATCTTGTATTGCTAGTGGTATTATGAGAGCATTAGAGCCCCCTGTGCTTTCCCCTGTTTCCTGGGAATTAATCAAAATGTGCTCAAAACTTTATAAGGGATCAAAACAGGTATTTAATAGTGGATAAACACTGAGGGTGTTTTATTCCTAAAAATGAGCAATAAATTGCCTAGAAATAGTCACTGCAAGTGTAAAAAGTATTTTTTAGGGAGAAACTGGTGGACCTTGAGGCACTTTATTAACAATTAAGGAATGTGGCTCCCACACACTGTTGTGATTGATAGGGCTGTCTCCAGGTACAGATGTGAAATACTAATGGAGGCTTCGGAAGAAGAGTTAGGACTCTCCTGAGGGTTTGTCACATTGCTTTAGACTGGTGAGAAGCAGAAGTTAGCAGCAAGTAGCAAGTCATTTAAGGGACAACAGTTTTATCGAAGAGAATGAAGAGGAAACGGCCTCCAAAAACATAAACTTTTGTGAAAAAATCCACTTGGAAAAATTTGAGGACATCTGAAGGCTAGGTGGGGCCTTTTAAAAGTGGAAATCCTCAAAGCGTACAAGTTTTGGTTGGGGTGGCAGGCTGAGATCAGGCTCTAATAGGAATTAAAACTGTAAGTGGGGCTGGTAGACGTAGCTATAGAGCTGAGCCTGGCTCCCTGCAGCCTTTGGAGAGCCCTTCCTACGGTGGGGATGATGCCCAGGAGAATCATGGCCATGACTGAGATCCAGGGGATGAGTAGCAGCCACTTAAGATAAATGCTTCCTATCTGCCTGTTCACTAGGATCGTAAATATAGGTGACCAGCGTGTTAGCCTTAGATCTAACTCGGTGTGAGGACACCCACCGTCTTTGGTTTGCCCATCATTAATATCTTGAAGTTCTAAACTGGCACGGACCACAGTGGTTTACAGCAAGTGAATTAGATCAATTAATTTCCAAAGCAAACCTAATGGGCATTTTAGAAGAGGATTTAATGTCTCATTTACTCTCTACAGCTATCTTGTTAAATGCCAATTAAGTATCTAAATATTTCCTACAACCTTAATGAATTACAGTATAATAAGTAATAAATGATCACAATTTTTTGCTAACATGCTTAAGTCTGCTGTTAACTTTAGAAAGTGAACATTAAATTTTTCTCGCACACTTTTTTGTACCAGCGAAATAATTATTTTTACTAACTGGATGCTTAAGTAACATAGTAACTAGCAGAATACAGACATTTTGTCGACTAGGATAATGTCAACAAGGAAAAGTCGAGATTACCCTTAAGGGTTATATATTTGAATAAGTTTTTAAACTCTTTTTTTTTTCTCCTAAATTGTGCAAATACTTCTGTTTCTTCCATTTAGTTGCTTATATAATTAAGCCCACTTTCACATGCAGTTGCACAGCTAAACTGAAAATCTGGCCCCACGTTTGCTCACGCTGATGAAAATAGTATATTTGTAATAGATATTACAGCTATCCTTTTCCAGGTGTACTTGGTGTCCTCCAAAAACATCTGTGGGTTTGTGGTTTTTTGATATTTTCTTTTTTTATTTGCAGTGAACCACAACAGAATATATATGAGCATGCAGGCACAAATAAAATACTTGCAGGTGATTTTTCTTTTCTTTTCCTCTCTCTTTATATTTGAGCTCCATCCTTTCCTTCTATTATTTGTGAACCATATGCAAACATCAAGGAGATGATTTTTAATCATTCCTTTCTGTTATCTTCAAAGAGAAAGAAACCTTACTTGTTGTTCTGGACAAACTGGTTTATGTCAAGATAAGAGGTGCACAAAACTTCAAAATGATGCAAAAGGGGTCAAGTGGGCTGATGCAGGGGACAGGACTTGCACACGCCTGTGCATAACCCATGGAATAAAACATTGACTGAACAATTTTGGCAGCAACGTGCTGCTGTTGTGTTTTGGACTTATTGCGAGTGGGCATCTTGGTCGTGAAAGATGTTTTATTCTTCCAAGGCCAACCCAGGACTTTGGTCCCTCTGGTGACGTGAAGGTGAATAAATTAATTCTTCACAATTCCCTAGAGTTGGAAGAGGCATCCCCCCCGCAATTACTTGGCCCCCCGTGCAACAGCAATCTCACTTTTCCAGCAGTGTGAAGTGTCACGGTTGGCACTGGGGTTTTTGAGACTGTTCCTGCACCCGAAGTCAGTGTTTTGCCCGGGCTGTGCTGAGCTGCTGGGGCGATGGGTGCTGTGCCAGGCACTGAGCTCCCTCCAGTCACGCCTGCAGCTTTCTGTTCCTCTATGAGCGTGGTTACACAAAGTGCCTTGTGGGTTTTTTCATGCTCTGTCCCCAGACCAGCGACTCTTAAGACTGTTCTTCAGGTATTATTTCTAAGCAGTGTCTCTGTACGCTTACAAAGAGAATGCAAAGATATTTCATCTCCTTTGCTGTATTGAAGAGAATACAGAGGTATTTTAAGATACTTCTTTTTTTAAGCAATGCCCTCCCTATTTATGTCAGCAATTAGTTTATTCTTAAAAGAAAGGAGGAAAATAGGAAAAGCACTCAAACTGTGCAGCTCCCTAAGTGCTTTTTTTCCAATTTATGAAACAAACAAAACAAAAAAATACCCTCCGAAGTTAAACTAATATGAAACAGCCCCAGCATTTGAACTTGTCGCACGAAGCTGGTTTAAATTTTAATGTGAGCTCTGGAGTAGATTTGTGTAAGGCAAGGTAAAGCAAGTCCCATGAAATATTGATTCTGTACATTTTCTTATGAATTTTTATACTCCAATTTAGTAAATTTTTCATCTCTCCTGCACTTAGAGGTTGCCTATAAAGTCATTACTACCAATTGTATTAACTGTTGTAAATAAATCATCTTGGTTTGGGCTATTTGTATGAACATGGGCCGACAGGACCCGGTTTTGTTTGAGCCGTGGCATGTTATGGCCTTAGTCTGAAAGGGCTAAAAAGGGATTATCAAAATTTAAAATTCGCCGTGGCGCAGCGGCAGAGATGCAAACCCCATGAGTATCTGTCAGAAGCAGCCACCTTGCTTTTGCATTCCCCAGCTGGGTCAGATAAAGCAGCAGTTGGAGGACTCTCCAACAGAAAGGTTCTTTTGTTTCATGTCAGAAGAAAATGGGGGGGTGAGGGTGGCTTTACACCCTGCAGGGCTTATACCTGTAGATCAAGCCATTGAAGATACAAATAAAAACTATAAAGGTTTGTACCACTTTAAGTATAGCCTAACTTTGCAAAATAGCCTTTTCTTTAAAATGCCATCTGAAAGGGGACATTGGAACACCTGATTTAAGGGAAATCCCTGTGTAAAGATTTTTCATTTGTCAGTTTCAAGCATCTAAATCTCTATATTCTCTATACCTAGAGCTTTATCTGGAGCTCACATTCATATCCTACATCGAACCTAGCTTAGATGTTCACACTGCCTCCTTGTCTCTAAATATAACATATTAAGTGGGCAGGTAGGCAGGATTCTGTCCTGCTACTTTGTATTGAACACAGTGAAATGTAGGTTTTCTGAGGCCTTGCTTTTTAGAAGTATTTCAAAACAACTTTTAAAATTTTACATAACATTCAGCTGAAGAAGCTTAGGGATTTCTTTTCTGGGAGCTGTACCATTGGTAGGTTTGACTGCCGAACTGCTCAGAGCAGCGCAGCACGAGAGGGGCTCAAGGTGTTTAAGTGGTTTCCTTTATTAATGTTGAACTAATATCCAAGGAATGGATTTTTTATGTGTGTGTTATTGTTTCTTATTTGTGTTTTTAATCCCCTTTTCTGTTAAGACTCAGACTCAGCAAGTTTCAGCCAAGTACTCTTAGTTTAAGGTTGGTCAGGTCCTAACCCTGTTGGAGACACAAGTGCAGGCTGTGCACTGTTAATATCGGGTAGCTCTTGGGATCATAAATGTCAGCAATTAGTCGCTGAGGACCTGACTCGAAGAAAGTATTTGCATGTGCGTATACCCTGTAGTCTTGAGTAGTGCTTAAATGAGTCCTTAAAGCTAAGTATATGCCTCAATGCTGTTCTGAGAGTGGATGACATGAATGTGGCTCACTGTGGTTGATGTATCAATAAGAACAGATGGTTTTTCCTGATTCCAGTTAATGGTATTTAAACTCTAATTTATTATTTTATTCTGAATAAATCTCCATTAAAATTCTGTTTTTGTAAATATTCTGAAATAACGCTTTTTGAGAAACTCTCGTGAATATTTGAGCTATTTTGAAATGAGCCTTATGGTAATTTGACAACAAAGCATACCAGATGCCCTTTTCCGGAGTTTCTGTTGTCTCTGTATAATTTTCCAATTATTTTTTAGTTCTCCTACCCATGAATAAAGACTATAAGTTTATTTTCACAATATCCCTAAGCACAACTTGTTTCAGAAAATGATCCTGTTAGTAAAATAAATTCTTAAGGGTTTGTAGGTAACAGCAAGACGATTCATAACTGATGGAAATTCACTCGAAATGTTGCGATAATACTCTGTCTGGCTTTTCCCTCTCCTCTCCTTCCTTAGTCTTGCTCAGAAACCAGCTGCACTCTATTCTTTCATGCGTTGCTTGTAGGTGTGTTTATTGAATACGTTTAAAGCTCTTAAAAATATTAAGAATAGCAATGGTATTAGAAGAAAAACTGAAATATTTTCAAAAGGAGCAGCACCTCATTAGTTAAATGGCTTTCTGTAATAATCGCCTCGTATTCAGTTTAATTTGCCCTGCGTCGCTAAGGCTGACCTTTCAGCTGTCTGTATATTTTAAGTGTTTGTGTAAACAGCAAAGGATCCCGTTAATTACAGAGCCTTCCTCCCATTCAGCAAAGCGATGTCCGGCCTTCTCTGATTGCGAAAGCGATAGGAGAAGCCGCTGGGAGACAGGAAGGAGCTTGCAGAAAGGGAAAACGGCGGGCGGGCGGGAGGCACATGGAGCACGCCCTTCAATAAGGAAAAGTGAAATGGAGCAGAGCGTGCAAGTCGCATCTCACACTGGGATCTTAGGAAGCTGCCAAAGGGATATGTGTAATTACAGAGCTTAACTCTCTGTCTGTGTCCAGGTTACCAGGGTTATAGCACCAACAGGCTCGGCCCTCAAAGTTCTCACCGAAGGTCGGGGTTACGTCTTGTGCTGTGTCGTCCAGTTTGTGCTGGACAATGGGCAGGCTGATGAGCTAAGGACTGATCCGAGTCTTTTCTCCAAATGCTTAGTGGAGGTAAGGGGGAGCAAACGAAGCTCCCCTGATGTTTCAGCTGCTGCTGAGCTGCAGAGGAGGTTGTCCTCTTCAGATACAGGTCTCGCTTCTTTGAAATCAGCCGTTCCTTTACCCTGGTGCAGTGTAACTCTCTGTTCCACTTTGTGATCTTACACAGAGAGAGCAGGTCTTGGTTTGAGGTGCCTTTTCTCAAGGGACATGTGCTTTTTGCATAACGATAAAAGGAGTATCACTACAGAAAGAATGAAAGCGAGGCCGATGGTAAACCTTCATGGAAGAGTCATTTCTTTAGTGTACAATATCAAGCCTTGAAAGCAGAATGAATTGTAGAAGGAAAAACAAAGTTGCTTAGTTTTTCCTTTATGTATTTATTTTTACAACCCTGACTAGTGTCAGTTATTCTGAATTTCCATGCTCATCAGCTTCATCGTAGATATGATGTTGGGATGATGGTGACGGTGTTTTGCTGGTTTGGGATGGATGGCAGCCCTGTCTGGAGCTATGACATTTGGAGAATCTCAGATGCGACTCTCCCACTACAAACCTATATATTATTGATTAATTTTTTTTTCAAAGATGCAAGTAAAATCCTGCTGTTTGATTGGAACTGACAAAGTGTAACTCAATCAGTTACATATGAAAGCCTTTTGAGGGCAGCTAGAAACCAATATTAGATAAAGCTTGGATATTTAGGCTTTAATATATATGCCAAAAGCCATATATTTAAGTTTTTAAAAGTAATTTAGTTGTAATAAGATCCTGAACCTAAAACTTTTATTTTTAATAGCTGCTAAATGCATAATTTCCAAATATTGTATGTGCAAACAACTAAGATGTGGGCACAGTTAATTAATCTGCAAATAAAGTATCAGAGGAAGGAGGACAGCTGAACGCAGGAAGGCAACCTTGCACGTATTCAACTGAATTTTTAATGTCTTGGATATAAGGAATTTTTAATGTCTTGGATATTGTAATTTTGGCTGTGATGCTGCCTGGTGTCATAATACACAATCACTCTCATTAGAAATGAAGCCGAGGGACAGCTCTGTGGTCACGTAGGGACCTGTTGTTCAGACATCAACTAACTGAGCCTTCCAATGCTTACGTATGGTTAATACTGCTAAAATTAATGCTATTTTTTTTCTCATCTGTTGAGTTAGAAAAAGGTCTAACTCTTAAACCTGGTCTCCTTCATTTTGCATTTGAGGTACAAATGGAAGCACTGATAGCTAGCTACTGCTTGTGTGTTTAAGTGGAATAATGAACATTTAGGTATAAGCTCCTCACGTAGGCATCAGCTTTGGCATGTATCTGCTTATTTGCTGAGTTTCCTTAACTCCTCATAACTCACTCTGAAAAGACTCGAATGTTACGTGCTGGCAAGTTCAGCAGAGAGCAAGGTCAGACCCAAGGGCCCATCGTTTTAAGAGAGAGGAGCAAATTAAGTTCACCCTTCAACCCTCTACTCTGCGAATCTGCCACTCCTGGAAACCTGTTTTAGCCGTAGTCCCCACAAGCCTGCCAAACAGAAACCAGAAACACTTCAGTATATATTTCTCCTGGAAGGAAGGGGCGTCAAGAAATGCAATTTTGTTAGATGTCCGCATTAGCCTTGAACTTTTCAGACAAATCTAAATGAAGAGAAAGAGTTTATTCTGGCTTCTAGAAACTGATGGGAGCCCTGTGGGGCGTAGGTTCAAATTTTTAAATGTTCACATCAAATCAGATAATGGTATCCACCCCCTCAAAAGCTCAACGGGTGGAGAAGAAAAGAACATACCAATAAGCACATGCAATCCTTCAGAGTTCATTATACGGCAAGTGTGTTTCAAAGGACCTTGAGAGCATGTTTCCAAGGGAGGGGTAAGGTCGATGCTTGGATAGGAGAAGCCAATTGAAATCAATGGGAATTGATTTAGAGTCCGGGGGCACTGTGTTAAAATCTCCAGTCTTACGATACAGCTTCATGAATATTAACAGGAGCGGGATCAATACGCAGCTGATTTTCAGATGTACAGCTGGCTCCTTTTCGTCTGTAGATTAAAGAAATGGCGAGCTTTCTTTCTTTAGATAAGATTCTGAATTTCCAGAAAAGGACTTGTGACTTTAGATCCCGTTCTCCAGGACTGTTTGATGAGGTTTATGGTATTTTTCCTACTTTTTAAGTGTGCGTTTTCCTACTTGCATTTATCTCTGGTGTCTGTTTCAAGGATTTTGTGAAAGTAATGAAGCGGAGCGGGTTTCTCTTGGGCAGTGAGATGCCTCTTGTGTGGGTGGCTCTTTTCTATGGTTGCAAACTTGGGTGTTGGGGACACCCAGTGCGACGGCCCTCCCTGCCTCCTGCCTGCCAGCAGATGGCTGCCGCTCTCCTGTGGAAGCGAATGGCTTCACTCCACGGTTCATCTCTAGAAAGTCACCGAGTGCTGCAAAATGCTCCGTTTGTATAATCTGTGGCAGTCTCCAAACGTGTCATCCACCAAGCTGAGCCCCGAAATGCCTGCCACCGTCCGCTTGGAAGAGCTCCGGGGGAGGTTCAAGTGGCAGCAACCTGCGCCGCTCCTCTGCCTGCGAGAGAGCAGCTGAACCTCCGCGGATGCTGCCCGAGCTGTGAAAGTGAAATCAGGCTTGCGAAAGTTCTCCCGTAACAGAGGATGCACATTATTTGAAACATCCTGAACACTTTTGTTTGTTTGCTTTGAAAGCGCAGGTCAGGATCCAGACTTGGCAGCTTGTCCCAACTTCCTCGAGGAGCTGAACAAATGCCCCAGGCCCAACCAACCTACTTAAACTCGGGGAATGTTTTGTGTTTTGGGCTCCTCTCTATAGCAGACAAAGATTTCCGTGTTCAGGCTGCCTAATAACAAAAAATCATGTCTTCTTTTTTTTTTTTTTGTTAAAAACCCCCACAAAACGAACAAACGAACCCCCCCCCCAAAAAAAAAATAAAAACAACCAGAAAACCCGAAAAATAAATACTGGAAACCAAAAAGCTTCCTGTAAATGGAGAAGGATTTTGATTTAGTTCTCATAAATTTGTTTTTGCTGTGTTTTCTTTGTTGTCAGGAGCGTCGCCCCAGGGCAGCCCGCCTCGGCTGAGCAGCGCTTGGGGGCAGCCCCAGCTTTGGGGCAGCAGCAGCTCGTGTTCCTCCAGCGCTGCCAGGACTCAGCAAGATCAGCAGCAGGTTCAGAGGGGTTTCCCTGGGGTTTTTTGGACTCCTAGCATGAGCAAGCCAGATTTTGGGTGCTGAGAAGTGTAAGGAGGGGAGAGGCCCCCCTGTTCAGAGCAATATGGGGCAATTCTGGTGTTTTTTGGCAGTTTCCTGCACTCGGAGCCAGGGGTAGCCACTGTCAGTTCTGGCTACGAATCTGTTGGCAGCCTGAAGTGTGTTATAAGGACTGATCACTTGTTGTCTTGTGGCACCAGAAAACATGCTCAGGATGTACCTTTCTGTACCAAAACAAGGTAAACGCAAGCCTTGATGCATAGTGTTAAAAAAATGCCAGAATGCCCTAAATTTCACCTTGCTGAGGGACCGTGGTGGATTGGGTGGTTTAGTTTTATTTAAAGCAATGATAATTAAACTGTAGGTCTACTTAAGGGGTTTTGAGAATCCTTCTGTAATGTGATGAAGGTATTTGACATGCAGGTTGTTCAAACAGCGCTGCTGAGGTGGTTGGGTCTCAGGTGGACCTTTTAAATGGTGGAGCTGGAGCAGTAGGGGCTTCTCCCAGGCTCTCTGCCGTGAAAGGGAGGTCACAGCCACTGAGCTAGTCTGGTAGCTTAAATTTTGCTTGAATCAGGTTTCTAAACACATTGCAAAATACTTATGGAAAGCTGAGTATGTCTTAGAATTTACAGATTTAGTGTATAGCTTTAGTGCTATTCCCTGCGGTAACTTCAGGTAGTACCTGTCAAACTGCGTATCAGAAGATTGTTGAAAATAGGTTCGCTTTATTCCAGTTTTATCACTATGGCTAGTGATAAAGATGTACACAAATGCAAAAGATACGCACGTTATCTCCGGCATCGGATACCAGAGTAAGTGACTGGAGTTCAGCAGTTCAGCGTAGAGCCCGTGTGCGGGCTAATGCACTTGAGAAACATGGAGTGAGGTTTTCCTTCAGCCGAGGTTTGCTCTATCCATAGTGCTGCTGAGCTTTCCTGGTTCCAGTAAACCAGTGTTTATTCCAAAAGTGATGAAGTTACCCCTGTATTGAACTCTAGTGATTGCTAATGCCTCTAAAGGTGTCAATGCCTTTGCGTGCTCTGCTGCTTTTGTGTTTAAGAGTGTGCTGGTTTGGGGACAATTTGCTTATATTGGTTATTCGCTGAATTCTGCAAAACAGGACTTTGGAGGTTGAGCTGATGCTTGTGACAGGAAAAAAATAAAAAAAGAAAAGCTTGGAAATTTAGGAAGAACACTGAAAACCCTGATTCCTGTAATTTTTTAAAGGTCGACATAGCAGTGCCGCAGTGGGTTTCAGAACAGTTTCTAAAGAACGAAACGGGTGGGGGAAGGCAATGTGAACAATGCCAAACAAAATGGGAGTAAACTTTGAGACTTCATCTTTCTATACATTATTCATTGCGGCTAGTGAAAGGCAGCTTGGCTTCTCCTGTGTTTTTGATGGCCAATTGGAAATGGTGAAAATGTTTGTAACTTCTATTGTGTTTTTTTTTCTAATTAGACAAGGCAAATAGTTTATGAAGAGCAAGGACAGAATTAATCATGGGCTCTTGCTCATCACAGCTGTGCTCTGAATGCCTGACAGAGCCACTTTATGGCATATAATTCAACATATAGAATACACGTACTACAAAAGACATAGTTTTGAAAGCATTTTCAGTGGCGATCCTGTTGTTTTGCAAAGTCCTGAGCACAACTGGTTACAATTGAACTGGATGAGAACTGAGAGATGCTTTGGAAAGTGAAATCCTTGCTGGCATTTTCAAAGAGGAGCTCTGAATCTGGATTACAGCTCTTTATGCAATTTGGATATAATTTTCATGGCTAATTTGGTGGCTGTATTAAGCATATTAAGTGATTTTGCAGGCAGTTGTTTACCTAAGCATCCAACTATCTCTTTGGGTTTAAAAGCCTAGGAATCAGAAGGTACTGAGGGTACTTTCAAGCCACATGATTGAAGTCTTCCCCCTATGTCAATCTTAAGACTAGAAGCTGTATTTATATTCCATATGAGCTGTATGTATGTTTCTTTGAATGATCTGATGCCAGTAGCAATTGTACTCAATGCTTGTTATCAACTTCAAAATGTATATTACTTAGTATTGGCTTTTTAAAGAAATATTAACTAGTTTGTTTATTGCTCTTTCAATGTCTTTCTTTTCTATTTAACCAAATCTGAAGTACTTCCACTGCACTGCTTCTGTTTTAAAAGCCCCCTCCCACTTTTGCTTTAGTAAGAGTGCCCACACTTGAGAATAACATTACCCTTTGAATTGAAAACCACTAATTTAGGTTTATGGAGTGCAGCTGAAAGTGACTTCTCAGTCTTTTACCTGATCCAGACTTCAAAAATGATTCAGTCGTTCTCGCTTGCCAGTGGATGTTTGTCTGCCTTGTACCGATGTATTCTGAATTACTGACCTACAAGCGCAAACCCTATCTGGTCGTGCAAATCCCATTCATTTGCAAGTTTAAGTGGTTGTGTCCACACTTTAAAGGTCTGGTTTAAATCACTTAGAGCACACTACTGACAGATATAACTGTGAATGTAAATGTTAGTTCATAAAATGTCTAGCATAAAAGAAAGGGTATAATTCTCTATTACATCATTGTTATATTGCAGCGATGTCTGTAATATCCCTGGCGATGTGAAAGCTGAATTGAATGAAAATGTGGCTTATTTGGCTCTCAGTTTGGCTATTGTTAGGACAAAATGTTCACAGATTTCCATTTTATTTTGTCGTGTTTGTATATAGTGTGCCAAAACACCTAAGTTACAAACTCTTCTGCCAGCTCTGATTGAAAATACCGAACACATTGCAACTACACAGATGACAGTTTCAGAGAGAACAGATAAGGGTCTGATTATGTAGGTGCTTGGTGAAAACAAACCTGGTCTTTTCAAATCTTTCGCAGTTGTCTCATGTGGTGTGGTGTAAGCATGGTGTGGATGTTGGATCAAATACGCTTTCGGCTATTGATTTTTAAAGCACCAGTTTTCATGGAGTGGAATGATATTCTGGAATCGATTATTTGTATTGTAAATTACAATGGCTAGTCTGTTATTAGCAAACAGATTTCAATTGTGATTGTCTCTTCCACTGCCTGATAGCGCATGCGCTGGCGTTTAGGAGAGTTAAAAATCTTCATAATAATAGCTCACGGAAAACAAAAATGCTACTCCTTACTGGTATTTGAGACTTCCTTCAGTATATCAAATCAAAGTTTTACTGGGTTCTGAAATGCCAAAGCAGCACATTTTGTACTCCTTAAAAAAATATCAGCTTCTGGAAGTGAAGAACATCTGCATCTAAAACACGCCAATTAGCAAGAAGACACGAGTGATGCTAACGCTCTCAGTCTATTTTTGGTCACTGTCTACGTGATCAGGAAAAAACAGAATGCAATGGCTTTCATTAACTCTTCTCATTCCTCCTTTAAAAGCATTTCTTCTTATTTTCAATAGCAAAATGTTGATGAACAAAGCATGCCTATGAAGATGTATGAATATGGCTAGAAGAACTGAGCAAATACACGGTAATTTATTTGATGTATTTATTAAATATTCTGCAAGCTACCAAGTACGATACACTGTACCCTCCCATACAGAGGGCCAAGAAAAGGCCTATATATTTATGTAAGTCATATTTGTATAGCTAGAGCTTGAATTTTCACATTTGCAGTTTTTATTTAGTTTTGACTTCTGTCGTCTTTCGTGACATTGTCTTTTAAAACTGCAGTGACAGTAAGCCAAAAGAAAATGTCAATTCAAATTTCAAAATAATTTGAAATCATCTTCAGTGCAAAAAATAGCTTTGAGGTCAGTTTCCTGATGCAGTTCTCTCCCTTGACAGCAACCATAGACCTCTGGATTACTTGGTGCTTGTCTACATATATCTCAATGACTTCTTGATTCAAAAGGGACTTCTGCAGACAGTGAAAAACACTGCGCTTGTCCGTGAAGTACTGTGCCACACTGGGAAATACAGAAAGGTTTTGGTGTGTGGTTATTTTTTCAGTTTTAATTGCAAAAATGTGATCAGATTCATAGCTATTGGAGGGTGTGAGGTTAATGTGACCATTCATATAAGTCATGCTCAGCTGCTCAAATGTTAGGTGAAGGCAATTTCTAGAGGAAGGTAAATGGTGAAAACGAACCCGCTTGAAAATTGGCGCAGGGTTGCAAATGTTCTTCATGTTGTTGAAATGATTTCCTTACAGTTTGATGGATCGTGTTTCCAGGAACGTCCTGAGTTAGTGTTTGGGTCTAGTACAAGTAACCACGAGAAAATGGCAGATCCTGGTACCTTCATCTCTAGCAATGGGTCGTGGGTTTTTTTTAATTATCTCTCTTTTTCAGACATTACTGCTCTCCTATTCCATTACTTTAAACAAAAAAACCTTTTGAAATATTGACCTGAAAAAAAATTGTGGTTTCTTCCCATGAGCTTCCTTATTTCACAAGAAAGTGTATGTTTGTTTTTTTGTGTGTGAATTGTAATGCCAAATGCACTCATCTTTGGAGACAAAGAGTCAGAATCGTGTAGCGATATTTTATAAACAAGACAGAGAGAGAAGGGAAAACTGCTCTAAAACTACCTGGATTTAAAATTATCCAAGGGAATAAATTTAGTTGTCCTTATCCTCCCAGAAAACTTCAAGGGATCTGTCATCCTCAGAAAAGGCAGGACCTCTGCTCTGTTTTGCTGGCCAAAGATGAAGAGCAGCCCCCTGGTGCAGTCTGGTGTCGCTGTGTTGCTCAAAGCACTTTTAAAAATACGATCCAATGTCTGGATATGAAGTTGCTAAAGACTTGGCCTTGATCCCTTTTGAAATTGTTGTCCTCCTTTGTGATTTGCTAATTTATTGCCCTCTTACCCCATATTGTTCCTTGTTGCAGCCCTGATCTCTTTGGGACTATGCATGATGAGATTTTAAAACAGTAATTGGTACCAAACTGTGTTGGCAGAAGAAATCTGAGTAGAATCTGTCAAACTTTCTTTAAACTGTTGACTTTTGGTGAACAGAGATGTACGGTTAGCATGGACGCATTTTTAAGGTGAGTTTCTTATTTTTAGTAACTTTGTTATAAGACAAATGTCTTCTTTTCAAAATCACTTGTTGAAAAGTCTATTGAGAACATCCTTCAGGCTATGGGAAAGCACAAATTTGTAATATTTTGTAATCCTTTAGTTCTTCAGTCTATGTGTCTGAATATTTCACAACCAGAGAAGTATAGCAAAAGGTGCAGCTTTAAATTAATCACGTAGGTTTTGCCTTGTCCATAACAAGGCAGAGCAAACACCTGAGCCCTCACTAAGGACATGACAGACGATCATATTGATACTGATTATATCAGTTGGAAGGTGAATTGGGTTCACAATACATATAAGCAGTAGCAAATAATTGTTACTTGCTGTTTATATGAACTGTGGCGGAAGTTGTTCAAGGCTTAGTTTGAGGACTTGTGTGAGTTTGCAGGCGGGCGCAAAATATAAGGAGTATCTCGGCTATGCATGTGCTTTTTCTTCCTTCCAGAGATCAGGTATTGTCAGCACGTGACACCTAGCACAGCCTTTTAAATGGACACCAGTGGCCATTCCTCAGTGAAATCCTTGATGGCCTGATTCAGCCCCTTTGAAGTGCAGGTGAAAGTTCCTATGGATTCTGTTGGATTCCAGGAGAAGGGATAACAGGCAGAAACTGTAACACAGGAAGTTCCACCTAAACATGAGGAGGAACTTCTTTCCCGTGAGGGTGGCAGAGCCCTGGCCCAGGCTGCCCAGGGAGGTGGTGGAGTCTCCGTCTCTGGAGACATCCCAAACCCGCCTGGAGGCGTTCCTGTGCCCCCTGCTCTGGGTGACCCTGCTCTGGCAGGGGGTGGGACTGGGGGATCTCCAGAGGGCCCTGCCAACATTTGCCATTCTGTGATTCAGACGGAGCCATTAGGAGTGGTGAAGGCTTTGCACCTGCTTGGTGAGTTGCAGTTTGAAACCATACCTTCATAGCTTTGAAGCCAATTTACAAATATTTTAGGGTTGTTTTATCTCCAGTGTTCATCAGTTTTCCTGGTTCTGCAAGGTAAAACCACCTCAGGAGTTAATTATAGTTATTTGAAGTATAGCATATGGGGAAATAAAAAAATATATTGCAGGTACTGCAATAAAATTAAATCCTAATTAGTTACTGGGTAACAACTGACAACAAAAGAGGGCACCAGTTCTCCACAGAACCCAGGTTTGGTGTGTTTCATAGGTTTCCTGCTCTGTAAGTGTGGGGCACTGATAATGGAACAATTATCTTTTTGGGGTGGAGTGAAATCTGTGTTTACTCATATTTGCAATTTCAGTGGAATCCTTCCAATGCTATTTATGAGACCTTGAATAGACTCTGAGATAACGAGTAGGAGAGCTCATCGCGGAACAGCAGTAGCCTCTATTTTAATCCTCCAGACCAGCTGTGTTGAAGACGTCTATAGTCTCCTTGCTGCAATGGTATAATAGTTGCGACTTTTTAAAGGGACCACTTCAGTTAAGCAAAACTGGGCAGAATAGGGCAACACGCACCATCAAACCGAGAGTGGGGTGAGTTCGTACCATGCTGGAGTTGCAGAGACCTCCCCGTTGCTTTCACAGGCTTTGTTCCAGAGTCCACTGAAATGAATGAGCTGATGCCTTGAAAACTAGATCATGGTGACTTTGTTGGGTTTCAGGTCTTGTTCAGGAAGCTCACAGCGTCTTTTTCCATGCTGCCAAGCAGTGAGTCTCATATAACCTCAAAATGTTATCATTTGGGTAAGCAAGAGTTACAGATAATGACTAGCTCAAATCTGTGGAAGAAATAAAGAGTTAGAAAATAATTTCCACTTTTTTTTTTTTTTCTGATTGTTCAAGATCCATGGATATTCTGCTCTACGCATTTTGTGTATGTTGGCTCTGTAGCTTCCCTTGGGAAAGCAGGGGGATAAGTTTGTGCAGCACTGGAAAATGCGATAGCAGCATGGGTAGCTAGTTTAAACCTAGCTCAGCTAAAGTATGGGGATCCAACACCTTTGGGATCAACCTCCGAAGGGCTGGCGTAGAGCCGGTACGGTCACACTGCTGTCGCAGGCTGAAGCCCTGAAATGTCTGAACTCTGCTGTGAACTAAACATCCCGAAAACCGAGCAGTGGATGTGTGGGTAGTACCACTGCTCAAATGGTCAGGAAATGAAGTGCATCATTTATCTATCAAGTATAATCTTGTTCCAGCTATTTCCTTTGTTCCTGTGTTTCAGCTTTGATGTAAATAGTGGTATATTTTCTAAAGATAGCCAACAGGTAACCCAACAAGAATAGGAAATGGTCTTATACATACTAGTTATTCCATCTGCAAATACAAATGATAGAAAAAATTAACATCACAGTGTATTTAACATTGTCATTTTGAAATGAAATAATGTACATTTTCATGTGCATTTTCAGCATTCCACATTCCTTGAAATTAAGAAATGTACTTGCTATTTATCCTATAACTTTTTAAGTTTCTCACTTTAGTGCCTTTGGTGACCAGTAGGCTCTATTTATATTAGGCTCCGTCTGTCAGTGTAATTAAAGTGAAGCCAGTGATGTTGCTTAAGTTTCAGTGGAAACATTGAAATCCTCTGGCTTAAACTCTGAATTTAGGTCTGACATAACTAGATAATGACTAGGCATCAAATGGTTTAAATACCTTTGCATTATATTTGATCTGTCTTACATACCTATCAAAATTTCTTTCAAAATTTAAAACAGCCTGAGGCTTTCCCCTTGTAAAAAGTGGATCTTGCCTTTCCCAGATTTGAAGAGTTGATTCCAGAGAGGTTTGCCAGTGTTTGGTTCCTCTTAAATGTTTGCTATTTCTGTACAATTCCCTGAAGTGTATGATGGTTTATTCAATTTCATTAACATTTGGAAAGGATTTGAGGAATTGCATGGTTTGGTCACTACAGTAAAGAGATAATAATGCTCTTGGGAGAAGCTGAATGTGGAAATTGCATGTGAGAAGTTGCGTGTCCATCCTTGGAGGCTGTAACAGCCTTTCTCTATGGTGTGCTATAAAGTTTTAACTGCTCTAATCAGCAAGGACCATCACTACCACTCATGTCAGAGGAATGGCTCTCTTCTGTGATAACATCTGAAGGCTGCTCTCATTAATGGCCATGCCTGTATATCATTTTTCTAAGCATGAGACCATGCTCAGGTCCAAACTTGTCGCATATTGAAATAATTTGGAGGGAAGGCCACCGTGACAGGAGGACTAGCTGGGATCTGGTGGTGCATGGGGGAAGCTTGAATTCATGTTACCGAATTCACGTTTCCATGCGCTCAAGCATGCCTATATTACGGACAGAGTTATAAAGCCATGCTCTTTACCTAGTTTTCTTTTACCAGCTACGTAATGCCATGCAGTGGTGTCGCGCTGCCAGCAGAGCAGGGGAATTGTCTCATATCCTTTCTTAAAAGAAATGTCGGTAGTAGGAAGGCAGCAGGGGGCTGGAGGCAGCTGAGCTACACGAATCTGCTCGCTGGCAGTGACAGTGCACAGTGTGCTCTGGGCTGCTCTGCAACAAGCACTTTAAGCCATGGTCCATGGGAAGTAGCTGATCAGTGTTGGTATGACTCCTGTCTTTCAGCAGCACGTTACAAAGGTGTTTGTGGGGTCTTGCGAGTTGTTTCAGTGAATTTGGCAGGGATGTTAAAAGGACTTGTGGGATGTGGCACAGTTAAAACAAGCGCATGTTGCTTGGTATTTTAGATAGGTTTTTGCAAGACTTCTGAAGAGGTTGCAGTGATGCCGATGTCATAACTTGCTGGCAATGGTTTGCCCCAGAGACCTCCCAGCATTGCTTGCAGCCACGGGAAATTACAGTTAAAAGAGGTTGCTATCGCAGCAGCCCAGGCTGACAGCAAGAATGAAATAGCGTGTGGCCTGCAGCATGTTCCGTGCTTGGTATCGCTGCCTGTAAAACAGCAAAAGGGCAGGAATACTACTGTGGGACTATTGAAGTAGTCTCTCTCTTTTTTTGAACTTGGACCTGAGGGTCCTTATATGTTAACACAGTCATGTATGTGTTACCCGGCTCTTTGGGATGAAAATACAGGGTTTTATCTCAAATCTTTAAAAACTGCTTGCTTTGAAGTCTGAAGTGTCGTATATGATGTAGCCATTTCTTGGGAGAAGGGTTGCACTGCTCTAAATGAAAAAGGAAAAACTTGATTTTATTTTATTACTTTTTTTCTTTTAGAAACAAACTAGTTGTCAATAAGGCATAGAAAAACTTACCTGCTTACTGTGGCTTGAGAATTCAAGCTGCAATTTACATCCCTCCCTCCTCTCTCAGCTCTTCCCTCCCCACCTCGCCTCCCTGCACTGTACATGTGTTTAATCTTAGACATAGATGTAAACCTGTCTATCCCTTATTTTGCATCCTTCGAGTATTATTATAATCAGGCCAGTTTATTAAGAATTAATGCCCCTTCGTGAACTGAGGATAATGGAATGGCCACATTTCCTCTTGTGCTGGACTGTGATTTACTAATAGGAGCTTCTAGGGAAAGGATCATAAAAGAGTGAGGCCCCCACCTCTGGATTAATATTTAATCAGGTGTTAAGAGAGCCTTGTGTTGGATCCTAGAGTTGCTGGCAGAAACCTGCAGGGGAAATGAGAGGGTCCTGCATCTTAAAGGGGCAATGCAGTTATAATTAAAGGCTTGATCCAAGGCTCATGGACATAAATGAAAAGCTCCTGTTGATTTGAAGATCATTGGATCTGGCCCAAAGGGAACAAAAAAATAATGAATGTTCTTGCATGTGAGGCAGAGACAGACGGATGTACATTTTTTTATTATGATTATCTCAACGGTATCAAACAAGGTTAAGGTGCATGGTCTAAATTTAAAAAGAATGGGATGGAAAAGGTCTGCTGCTAAAGACACGCATCGAACAAGCTGAGGGCCAAACTGTTCAGCGTTTTTTAAATATGTGAATTCAGATGGCTTATTTCTTGTATTTCATAGTTAAATAAGCTACACTGAGAGAAGTGTGGCAGCTGAGTTGTTCTAAGTCTCGTTATGGTTTGTGGACTGTAGATCAAAAATCTGTTTTTAAGTAGGAGCGTATCGGTTCTCTTCAGTTTACAAACAAAATCTGCCCTTGGTTCCTTAAACCAGCTGTGGCCGCAGTCTCTGCAGCCCTCTCGGCTGGCGGGAGTGGATCAGGTGTGGTGGCACAGCCCTGCAGACCACCAAAGCAGAAAATGTGGATAAGCCCATCTGACGATGTATCTCGTAAATCTAATTTCTGCAAAGTGTATGCCTTTTTCAATTACTGTACCATGTTCTCGGTACTTTTAATGGGTTATTTCATCATAAAGCTTGGGCCCATGGATTTACCAGGCCTTAAAAAATGTTTTTGATTTGGAATGGGGTATTTGGGGTAGTGGGTTCACAGAATCACAGAATCACAGGGTTGGAAGGGACCTTAGTAGATCATCTAGTCCAACCCCCCTGCCAGAGCAGGGCCACCTTAGAGCAGGTTGCACAGGAATGCGTCCAGGCGGGTTTTGAATGTCTCCAGAGACAGAGACTCCACCACCTCCCTGGGCAGCCTGTAGTTGTTGGTCAGTATAATTGACTACTGTGTTTTAAACTTTGCCCTATAAGGAAAAGCTCCAGCTGATATGAAACCATTGATAAGAAGAAAAGAGGCAAAAAATCTGGGTTGCGCTGGGGCTGTCCTCTCCAGATGAGGTGGGAGAGGAAAGGCTGCTCCGCTCTTGCAGTGGCTGAGCGAGAACAAAGCTCGACCGTGGCAAAGCTCTCTTCTCGCTAGAGAGAATACGTTGCCTTCTGGTGAGTGTGTGTGTTACGAGGGGCTGCCCGGCTGTGCTGATTTCTCTGATCTTGTGTCATCCTTTTAAATTGCCCTTTCAAACCAATATCCTCAGTATGTATGAAAATACATTAAAATTGCCCGGGAAGATGGCACACATATTTGTTCAATGTGGCTTAGCGGGACCTATTGTATTTCCTTTCAGGCTGCCGCGTCCTTGGTCACTGTGTTTCGATTGATCTGCATTTGTATCTGCTCTCCGTCTATGCTGGTTTTGCATTTGTGCTAAATATAACATAGATGAGGGACAGCAATTAGGACTGTGTTTGTATCAATAGATCTTCTCTTGTTCTCCGTGTTCATCCTCTGGATGCCTTGCACAAGCTTGTGCAGTATAATATTGAAGGATAACGTGGTGCATTACATGTAGTTAATTTAGGAAATCTGCTGCTATTCATTTGATTGATTTTGGCTAGTTGCATTTAAAACAGAAATAAATCCTAAAACAGAAGCCCACAGTTGAAATGTTTGTATGAGTGATAAATCCTTTAAGAGAACTTAGGCTGGACGTTTTCTGTTCTTTCTTTTGTGCTTTTGCAAAATCCTTGGGTATTAAATTTTAAGCGTGAATTCTAGTTTTCATGCAAAGTTACAGCTATTTCTAACTTACGCAGTTCAACAGAGAACTGCAAAGTGGTACGTCTTCCAGAACAATAGAGGAACTGCGTTTCTTTAAGTCACAGACAGGTTCTCGAGAGAAACTTTGTCCTACAACTCATTTCTCATCTTGTTTAGGCCAACCTTCCTCCACTGAGGATGGTGGCACGCTTCTGTGGAAACTATATTGTGTGCTGAATGCGCAACAGGGACATAAAGAAAGTAGTGAGTGTGACTGTCAGTGTTTGCAATGAGCACTGGCAGCCAGAAAGAAGAGAGAACCAGGCAAGAGTAACGAGGCAGTTCCTCCCGTGCCATCAGTAGATGTTTTGAGGGCTGTCGTCGGGTCCGTACGCTACTGCACGAGCAATCCCGCTACATAGTTAGGCACTAGGTAAAAAAATGGCATGGTTTCAAGGAACTAGTTTTGGGGTGCCATGGGGTGTGTTCCTCATGTGGAGGCACAGAACGATGGGGGTTTGGTGCCTAGCACTTCTGAATCTCTTCACAGATCAAGAGTATCACTGTTCATTTAAAAAATATAAAGCACAGCAGAGCATTTTGTTGCTCTGAGCATACAGCATCTTGGCCTTCAGCTGACTTCACTTTTTTCTTTTTTTTAACTGTTCATTGAAAAGGCACCTTTAAAAATAAACAAAAAATACCCTCCTGTCTTGTTAATGCTACGCAATTTTAAAGGGACTGTTGGAAGGAGGAGCTGGAAGAAGATAACTGACGTACAGAACAAGACTAGATTTTTCTTCCCCATCCATTAGGAAATAGAGGCCTTTAGAGAGAAATGGATGGATACTTGGGAGCTAGTTGCAGTTAGTCCTAATATAAAATTCTTGTGAGCTGTATCTAAACCCAAGATATTTGTAATAAGCTGCTTCACTCCTCTTTCCTCCAGCCATCTCTTTAGTTCACATGGCTGCTTCTGATTTCATTGGAGAAACTGAAAAACATTTGAGCAGAATTTTTAAACTACTTGTTTGTGGTACTTTTTTTTTTTTTTTCCCTCCCCTTGGACTTTTGGAATCAGAAATCAAAAATAATACTTTTAATTTAAGAATCGAGACCTGACTGCAGCAGAATTTTTTTCATCTCGGATTTATACTGAAAAAGTTGATCTGATTGTACCTTAGAGTTTTCATGATCTGAAAGCAAATAGAAACAGGCTGCATGGTTTTGTTGGTTTTATATTTATCATCTTGAGGTCTTTGCAGCTATCTCAGGCTCCATAAAAAGATAGGATGTCCAATTCTTGTGTTTTGAAGTATTGCAGTACAGTCAACGTCTTTGAGGATCGGCAGCAGAGAGGTGCAGGGATAAAGAGGGCATGTGCAGAGCAAGAAAAGCAGGGAGCAGAGGTGGATGTGGAACCTGCATCTACTCAATCTTAGCTGGGTTCCTGAACCACAAAGCTAAATAGCCATCTCTCTCATAATGATTGCTCACGGAGAAAGACTTTCCCTGAAAATCTCTTTCTGACGCCATCTAATAGGCAAGGCTTATTTCAGAATTTTATTCCAGCTCATTTAAGTTTAGGGACCTTCCCTGTTGCTCATTAATCCAAAGGAAAAATGCAGATGAGAGAAGTTCAGTCGGTGTGCAGCCACTCTAGGTGAATCTGGGCAAGGTCTTTTCTTTCCTCCTGCTGGCTGAAGGTCAGGAGCCATGGCTGTATTAAAATACCTCAACAGAACAGTACCCAATTACACAGGCTCCTGTAAAGGCTGGAGATTGCGAGACCATTACTATTGGATGGGAAGAGCTGGATCTCCCATAATTTGGTGGGAGATAACAAATGATCAAAGAAAACTGACTGGTGTTTGAAATGGAGTAGGGAAGGGACTTTTGCTTTTAATGAAACAGTATCGGCTGCATTGTGATTCAGCCTGCTGCCCTCTCTTGAAAATAGTACAAAATTCTCCATTAGTGGCACATAGCACTGCAATAAAACTTATGAAAATTATTTATTGCTTCATTGAGCTCTACAGTTCTTTCTTATAAAGCAAGATACAGCAGAAATGGGGTAAAGGGCAAGCATTTAGCATTTAGTTCCCAAATACTAAGGTTTTACCTAATGTGAAATTTATCCTTTGCAATTAGGAGTAGAAGATAATGAAGTTTATGACCACTCATATCTTTTTTTCCCAGGGAAAGTTTGGCAGTCTGGGGCTGGCCACAAAGCAAGCTCCAATTCATGCAAACCTCAGCTTTGCTGAGAAAAGCTTCAGTCTTTTCTCAGAACATACCTATTGACCTCGATTTCTTTTTTCATTTTTTTTTTTGGTTTGAGATAGAGAAAAGTAATTTCTTACAGATGTTGCTGCATGGGAGTTTGTTGTCTGTGTAATCTAGCAATTTAGGAGTGTCTCAATCAACGAGTCCTTGTGCCCTCAGTGACTGAGGGCTTCAGTAGGCAACGGCAGGTAGCTGATCTGATCAGGCATTCCCGTGGTCAATGGGAATTTTGCCACTGACTTGTTAGAATCAGGATTTCATCCCTAATGTTCTCAAAGAGATATTGATTATACATGGTGGAAAACACAACAAGGTATTTTATCAGAAAAGCAAGCACAAATGTGCAAGTAAAACCACAGAGATAATAAAGGTCAAAGCTATTTAATAGACCTCCATAAAGTTATGTACCACTTAAATCCTAATTAACTCCTGTTTGGGGCATTTCAGCGGGATTTAATAAATAGGCTTGTGGAGAAGCTCCGCACAGGGCTGAATTTCAACCTTCGCAAAGAAAATGGGAGGAGGTTAGTTTACATTAGGCATCTGTGTATTTTGTTCCCAAAGTAGCATTTAGGAAAATGGCCGCAAACAGCACATGCTGTGTTATAGCCAGCAATTTAATCGGCAGGCACGAACATATAAATTCCATGATAGGATGAAGCTTGCGTTGCTGTGAGTGTTGTATAATGGAAGTACAAAAGCCAGAAGGCTGAGCAACAAGTGGCATTTCAAACCTCCGAGTTTACCGCAGCCTCACGTATTTTGCATGACGGGTATTTTTCTTAGGTTTCTTGTGTTTCAAATGCTTTACTTCTCGTGGAAACAACGAGGCTGCATTAGCATGGGTGGAGCTGAGTGGTGTTACTACAATGCAGGGAAAAAAAAAAATCAATTTATTCTGTGGCTTACAATTTATTTCATGGTTGGTGAAATTTCAGTTCAAGTGATGATTATGTTACCCAAGTATGTGGTATACTGTCTCTGTGTCTAATATAAACAATTACTGTATATGGCTTGCATGTGTGGTTAGCGTGTGATGGTGTGGTACTGAGATTTTTATCATGTTTGGGTTGGTCACATTACTCACCAATTCAGACTTTCCCTTTGGTCAAAATCTTAATATCTCGGCAGGTCATCTGAAATGAATGCGAGCAAAACATTTACACCACAAGTCTATCATCATATATTCCACCGTTTGCCCATATTAAAGAAGTATTTTATAGATGCAGTGTTTGCTGAGTCCTTAAAAACACTTGTGGGACTCTACCTGGAAGGGTTGACTTCTTAATTGTCAAAAGACCCATGGAACAAACTGTTGAGGGAACAAAAAAAAAGGTAATTTCTTTAAGAGCTTTGGGGTAGTATTTCTTTATGATGAAATAGCTTGGTGATTTTCTGTGTCATCTCAAGATTTTTTGGCAATGTAGGCATAAGTGGTTTGAGCTCCTTGAAAGCGAACATTTGCTCTGTTCAGTAGCACGTTTAGGTCACAAGATACTGGACTCTAAACCTGCCACTTTCTGGGCTAATCCTGCCATCCTTGGCATCTGTTTTCTAAATCTGTGCCACAGAAAAATTAGTTTCAGACTTGCAAAATGTGGAAAATAAAAACACTTCTACTCATTTCAACCTAATTCCTGGATCCTAGTGCTGCATTTGGAGTTGCGGGGTCAAAGACCAGGGGTGGGATGCCTCCGTGTTGTGCCTGTAAAGGCAGGTGGAAGTGCTGTCAGACTCTGACCGTGGCTTTACGTGCTCCTGACGACCCTTCGTGCCCCGGTGCAGTGTTTGGCAGGCTGACAGCCAGCCAGGCTGACCCTGACGGGGGAGCTGGGACAGGTACGACAAGCGGCCCCGGCGCAAGGTCTCTGGAAATAGTCAAAGCTCTGCTTCTGGTTAGTTAGGGGAGGCAGGAAAGAGGAAGGGATAGGACAGTTTTCCCTTCCTCGCAGGCAGATAAGCATTACTATCTTAACATGGCATTTCAGTCTTGCCTCTTACTCGAGTTCCCTCCCCCCATTCTCCCTTCAGCTTTAATATCTGGGTTTGTCTGATTTTAAACTGGGTTATTTGAATGTCAAACTTTCAATAACACTTTAATAGAGGTGTCCATTAACCCATGCTAAATTACAGCAGAACATCTCTGGAAATACATGTGACATCCACATGAATACCAAATGAATTCATTAGGATCAGCGCTATTACAATGAATACCAAATGAAACCCGCAATGATGGGGACATCATCTTTCTGTGAATAATCGACAGCGTTCTTTTGGCACTAGTCAAACACATCAGCTGTTTGTTTCTGCTGATGAGAGGTGGCAGTCTAGGTTTTGGTTAGATAAACAAATGATGACACCAATAATCACTTAGTTGGTGGCTGTAATGCTTAATAATCACATCCTGATATCATGCATACGAGAAGCAGTGCTGCACTTTTTATGCATAATGAATCCCAAACACTTCATAAAAGGTGATAACTTTCTTTGACCACTGAATATATTATTTATAAAAGTGTTCCATTCCCTTCCCCCTCCCACCCTTGCAGATCCTTTAATTTTTTTTTTTTTTTTATCCTGTAGAATACACTGGTAGCACATCTTAGACTATGAGGTCTCTGCTTATACATAATTTATAAAACAATTTACAAGTGATTTATTTTTAGCAATAAGATAAAACATGGTGTGAAGGGTTTTGCCAACAGAGAGATAGACGGTTTGGGAGCAATACTTGTGGAGGAGCCTGGGGTCAAGTGAAATCTATTTTTCTGTTTTCCCCTGAGGTGAACTTTCAGGAGACTGCCTTTGTGCTCATTTACATAGTGCACTAAACACACACACACTTCCCTAAAACTACATGACGTTGTGTGGCACCATGTTCTAGATGGCCTTGAAAAATATCCTTTAACTGAACATACTGATAGTTAGATCTTGTTGATAGATACAACATGAGGGTCCTTTCCTGGTGCTGTTGTCTTGTCTGGTTTAATGCCTGGCTCTTTCTGGCTGAAGCCCCTACTGCGTGGTGGAGCTGCTGATGTCTACAGAGGTGATGTCAAGTCCTAGTTCATAATACACAACTCCTTGATGAAAGAGGAAGGATTGTGTTAGCTCCTCTCTCCCAGGAGATGGCAGTGTTTAAGAGCAGTAGCAGAGCTGCTTGCACGTCATTAACCTCATGTCCTTGCACCAACCCTGGTTCTCAGCAATCAGTAATTCATGAATGTCATGGTAGGAGCCTGATGGAAGAAGAAACATGGGTTGACCCAAGGATGGAGAGAAGGCTGTGTTGCAGCAGAACCTCTGTATGTCAGCTGTGGTGGTCTTTGATTTGAAGTCGTTGATGTTTTGGGCTTGTGCATAACAAGTTGTTTGAAGATGTTGACCTTGTAGCTTTGCTTCTGTCCCAGCCTGAAGCTGTAGGGCTTTCTCTTAGACCAAATCTTATTTTACATCAGCCGTGGCTTTCTGCGGAAGTCCATTTCTAAAGGAACGTGGCCTTGGAGTGCTGGTAACCAGCACAGCACAAAATGCGATGAGCATCAGTGCTCATCCATGTGCTTGTCCAATAACCATTGAATTAGGTTCTAGCCATCTCTTCCCCATTTTATTCCAAGAGAAGTCAGGAAAATTTGCCAGTTCTCATTGGTTATGTAGAAACACTGGTCAAAAGTGATCCCTACCTGCTGGGATCACCAGCTGGTGGCTTTCAGAATTGAAGCTGTAGGCTGGGTTTCATAGTGTCCTGGGTTGCACAGTCATTTGTAACTATGCGATATGTCACCTAGCTGCCATGCTGGTACTCTGCTGGGGTGCCTTAAGAGATTTTTATTTTTATTTTTCCTTTGTATACAACTGTGTAAGACAATGGAGAACAAGATTCCAAATCTCCAGTCTCTGTTTTTCATGTAACAGACCGAGCTGGTTCTGACTGTCGGCGTTCATGCAACAGAGCTGGAGAAATGTGTAGCTGCTGTGGGCTTCCAGGTAGGATCAGGGCATCCGTACCTGTGTGCCTAGAGGGAACACCCTCCTGGAAGGTCGTCTGAAAGGGTAAACATACTGCTAAAGAAACTGAAGCAGAGCCGTGCCCATAATGGTGCTATCTCCAGGCACCGAAACGGCTGTGACATAGGTGAGAGCACAGAAATTGGGGATACTTAGCCATGTGGGGAGGAATGAAAAAACCTGAGGAAGAAGCTGGAGGCACAGCCTGGGCTATTCTGGGGTCTGCCTTGTTGCGGAATTCCTTTCCTGCGTCTCGCCCTGTGCTCCTGGGCTATCACCAAGGTCTCCGTTGTGCAATCCTGGCCTTGAAACAGTTCAGCCTTCCAACTCCTAGGCAACTAAGTTCCTAGTAATCTATTTGTTTAAAATTAGTATCTATAGAGTTAACTCCTTGAACAGCCTGGACTTTGATTCGGGGAGACTGGGGACACACACCCTGGAAAACTGTAAATGCAGGCACTGCTTTCCTTTGCATCCAGAATTCAACAGAGCTGTCAGATAACACATGAGAGATGGTTAATAATAAATTAAAAACATCGCAGCCACAGGGAAACTGCATCTCTCCCCTCCCCCCAAACTCCCCTTCTCTTTTGCTTTTTTCTACCCCATGGGCTTAATCAGCATCAAAGAGTAACAAATCCAATAAAATGTTTCCCTGAGCCAGGAACCAGCCTGAGCTGGAAAGGCGAACAGGCTCCAGCCTCTCTCCTCTCCCCTCACTGCCAGCCCCTTTGCAAAACAGCTGATGGTGGAGGTGAAGATAGAACAAAGGAAGAGATGGGGAATGGTAAATCACAGAGACACCCCCCTGGTCTCTCATCTGGCGTTAGAGAGCTCTAATAGTCCTCCTGTGCTTTTAGGCTACTGGTTCAGAAAGCGCTTTTCCAGCTCCTGACTTGGTTTTTATCCCACTAAGATCAGAGTTTCAGGGGGAGGGGATAAAAGAGGGAAAGCATACGTTTATTTCTACTGATTTTCCCCCCTTTAAAAATTGAATTTGAACAAAAGCAGTTTGTGCAAAGTGCAGCAGGCCGTATGTACACCTCTGATGGCTTTATGGCCGTGGTGCTCCACAAACACCTGATGGTGCCTTGCTGGGCTGGGAGCGAGCGATGCTGTGCCAAGAGCGCTGGCAGGACCCGGTGAGGGGCCATGCCGTTTCCCCCTCCCCACCCTGCCATTGCAGGCTCCTCCTTTGCGGGGATATATCCGTTAGGTCACTCCTGAGCAGAACGAGAAGGTGGTGTTGGGCTGGATCTTCAGGGGTGAAAATTGACTTTGGGTGTATCTGGAGTTAATGGGCTGACATGGCTTTTCCATAGCTGAAGATCCAGCCGGTATCTCCACCTGTCTAGCAGCAGTGTGTGAGTGCTCCACTAGTGCTTATGGCTCCAGGAGATTAAAAAAAAATAGATTTAAAAAGGGTTAGCAGGAAGAACTAAGGAGAATGTAGCCTCAGCAAGTTCTTCATTCTGTGCTGCTCTTTGTGGATTGCTGTTCTGGGTATGTCTAAGTGCCCCGAAGCTGTAATATCTAAGCATTTCCTAGTTATTAATATTGTGAGCTCATCTTCTGCATAGTCTTGGAGAGAGAGTTGCCATCATGTCTGTCGTACAGATGAAAACTGGAGCACAGAGGAAGGAAGGTTTTGCTCGTGGCCATGCAGAAAAGCCTATGGCAGAGTTAAGAAATGAATCCACATAACTCAAACTCTGCTATATCCGATCATAGACAGGAGAACATCCTTGCCTTTGGCCTGTCTGTGTGAGCCATGACGCTTTTGGGTGAGTTGAGGCATCGAGTCCATGCAACGTCCAACTTCCTAAACCTGCTATTCTATGCTAGAGCGTAACCATGCAAAACGTAGTGATTTCAGGTAGCCGACAGACCGCTTCCTCTGCCAGTGTAACAGACAGCTGGACAGTGAGCACTTTGTAGCTCAAAAAGTTTTACTTGCCCTTCCAATCTGTCTCGCAACAGATTGGTTGTGCACAAATGAGGTCCCAAAAACCTGATCCTGTTTGATGTACAACACAAGAAAGGTCCCTTGGCATTTTTCATAAGAACAGATATTCTTCTGCATTTTCTATTCTACAATAATTCTCCCCGTGTGTTGCTGTGCTGCGGGTGCCGTCACCCTCCTTCATACCTGTCTCCCAACAGGTAGCTACTCTGTGATGGAGAATTGCCTTGTTTGCGCAGGTTGGTGTTGGGTAAGAGGAGCCCGTGGCTCCTCCACTGACCCTCTGCGTAGGGCTGGATCACATCTCTGGCACATCCAGTATTAGTCATGAGAGGCACGGTAGGAGGTTGAGGTGGTGCTGCTGATGAAGTCAATTCTACCGTAGCACTAGAAAATATTATTTTTCTTAGAGAGAAAGTGTCTTGGATCCGATTTCTCTGTAAGGAGGTGCAAGTCTGCCTGTGAGAAGCTGTAGCACAGCTGGCACTGTGAACTAGCTGGGCTTTAATGAATGAATCCAAAAACTACCAAAGAATTCCTACGGAAATACAGACGGCATCCGCACTATGGCCATAACTAATTAACCAATCAATTATCCTGATGAATGCTATTTTAATGAATCAGTTGCAAATCATTTTCAGTTCCTATGGTTTTCATTGGGAGCACATTAATCACAGCAGACTCTTTGGGTTGCAGAGGAATGCGGGATGTAAATCCAAGACCCGAGTACATCTTTAACAGAGGTGAGCCAGATTCTCAGCGATCAGATCCAGATGCAGGTATGGAAAGCTCTTCTGAAGGTCAGAGGCTCTTCAAATTTGGAAAAACAGAGCTGGGACATTATAGCAATTGGCCCAGAGCATGAAACAAGAAAATCTGAAATGACCCAGGACTGGGATGGGATTTCAAACACTTTCAGATATGGACTTTCCTGATAATTCTGTTTTTACTGGGAAGAAGGTAAAATAGTGCATAGTGACTATTTGTTAAATGTTGGATTGGCCACACTGGTTTTGATTTTTTGAGTTTGTTTGGTTTGCTTTTCCCTGAAGTTAGATTGGGATTTCACTCCCGTGGAGTGCTTGCATGGTTCCACCAGAAGCACCAATTTAAGTTAATGATTAGGCTTAAACCCTTGGATGTAACGTCATTATTTAACTGAGGTGTTGCTAAAACTTACTGATGGCTCCTGGAATTAGCCAGGAGACATACTGACTGAGGCTGGGTGGTTTGTTTGGGTGGTTTTTGCCTAAAACCCCCTTAGAGTTGGAGCTGCTCCAGGGAAGTGCAGTAGATACAACACTCACAGCATTGACGTGGAACGACACAGGGAGCACAGGCTTTTCTACTGCAGGAAATAGGGGATTTGTGATGTGGCTGGGGATTTTATTTATTTATTTAATTTAATTTATTTTAATGAAGAGGGAACTTAAAACCAAACAAGTAGGGAGGGTTGACATGAGGGAAAGGATTCCGAACCAGTTTGAAGACTGATAGGCTCTGCATTTCAGGGCATTGTACTGAATGGAGAGAACCAAGATGGAAAAAACCTAAACCAGTTAGGAAATATGTTCAGTAATCCACAATGTCAAGCTTGAGCCTGAGGTAGTTTTATAGTCATCATAGCCATATAAGCATTAATTTAGGAATTGATCTCTGCAATGTACCTATTATAAATGGTGCATTTCACTTGTAGCTAAGAAATACGTAGATATCCTTCTTGCATCATGGCTAAGGGAACCTGCTCCTCGTGAGATGGAGTTTGTATATTTTATTACATTATTTCTTCTCGCCCTGTTGGTGTAGCAGGTCGGAGTGGTAAGAGGTAAGAAGAGTAGTAAGAAGAGGTATCTTTATTAAGTTTAATGATATGGGTAGATAGAGATCTCTGGAAACTTTTTTTGTAAACACAGATATTATAGTTCAGATAATACGTTTGTCTTTAGAGTTTATTATACGTTGCAGTCTAAAACGCACAGTTTTGGCAAATGCAAGCCTAATATTTGTTTTCTAAAGCTCTACAAAAGTATCTGTTGACTTCTGGAAGCCCTTGGAAAATGCTGTCTTTCGATGGGATGTGGGCACCCAATTCATGTAACAGATACAAAAGCTCACGAGTCGTCCTGACATGGCTATATTAAAAAATGTGGGGAAATATTTGTGGGATATTTTTTGGAGTCTTTATACTGCTTTACTGGCAATCACATGAATTTTATATCTGTCATGAAATCTCCTGACATTTCCACCAATATGTTGCAAGGAGGTCATTAGAACAATTACTGAGATGTGGGAAAAGAAGTAGCATTCCATAGCATCAATTGCCAGCAATGCCATCTCTAAGCAATTAAAAACCATGAGAACAGAAGTTTGACATTTTTCTGGACTGTGCATCAATAGGGTGCACTCACATTTGTTTTTGAGGTTTGCTGCACTGCTATAGCACCAGACTTACGTTCTTGAAAAAGATGAAGCTGTTTTGGAAAAATTGAAGTAAATTGAAAAAAAATCTCAAGGAAACTTTTTTTTTCCCCATCCATTAGAACTCACTGACTTGATACATTTAAAGATTTTATAGAAACTATTCAATTTTGAGAACTTCCCGTGGGAAACAAACAAGAAAAATCGGGGTTTTTTTGAGGTTCCATCAGATTTCGTTTCAATTCTTTGAGAACTTGAAGCGGAGAGCCAGCCCTCTCCAGTAGTCGCAGTTCCCTAAGTCACTGGGCTGGCCAGCTCGGGTGGGCTAAAGGGTGTCTGGGATCATCATCCCGATGTAGGGCACTGGAGCTCGGGGTGGGGGAAATGGTGTTTCTGGGCTCCCAGCTCCTCACCCGCCTGACGCATTGCCAACAACCCACGGATTTCGCAGGCTTTTGGATCTCAGAGGTCTTTAATTGCCAAATGGCTGCGACAAACTTGAAAATGAATGTGACTCTTTTCAGCACGCAGTGGTAATGGCAAAATTACTGAGATGCTATTTCACCCTTGCTTGGCAGTGACGGGCAATGCTGAAGCCAACACAAATTTTGTCAGGCTTGGGCCGTAGCAACCAAGGCTGTTTCCCTTGCTCTAGTCCTCTAGGAAGGTATTTAGACATCTGAGAGATTGTAATTCGTTCTGGAAATGACATATTTCAATATTAAAGTTGAATTTCACTTCCATAACATGGAGCTGATTTCTGACTCCAGATGGAAAAAATTCCCAAACTTAAATAATTGAATGGAGCTGATATCTGGTTTCCTGACCAGCTCTATTTCTCATGCAGCAATAAGCTAGAGTTCTTGAGAAAATAGTCAAGTATTGAAAGAGCTAAGGAATGAGTGTATCAAAAGGCTCAGCCAGTCTCCCGCTGTCAATAAGGCACGTAGGATTATTTCCCTGGAGACTCAGAGCAGAGCCTGCTGACGGTGTGGCCGTTAATAAAACAGGAAAAATACTAGTGAGGTTTATCCGAGACCTGCTTTGAGTTTGTGGAAACACCTTTTAGTCTTCCTGGATCCAAATCTGTGATTTATTCCCCTTAAGTCCTAAATTTAGCAGAAAATATACCAGACCAGGCTTTCCTCACTCAGGTGAGGAATTTCAGTATCTTATGTTGCTGGACCTTGGTTTTGGACTGTTGGAACATGGATTAGTTCATTGATCAGCACGTCCTCACCTTCATGATGCTTAGGGGACTAGAATATCTTTCTTATGAAGAAATGCTGAGGGACTTGGGTCTTTTCAGTCTGAAAGAAGAAGACTGAGGGGGACCTTATCAATTCTTATAAATACTGATGGGGNAATTAAAAGTCTGGACAAATAATAAAACTGCAGCTGGGTTGCAGAGGTTGGGGAGTGGTACGGATCTGGCACCTCCTGTTGAGGCACAGCCGGGACGCGGGGTGGGAGGCTGGTGGAGCCAGAGCCCTTTGTGGAAGCACCTGCTCTCTCTGGTTGGGGTGAGCCCTTTCTGCCTTCACCCCGGCAAAGGGGTCCTGAGCATCCCCGACCCAAAGCCCTGGGGACTTCACTACTGTTGAAGAGGCGATGGCTTGCACTTTCCCAAACAAAGCACAGCAATGTTTCCTGTAATTTGAAACAAAGAGACAACTTGCTGCTTTGTAATCTGTGGGTGGGGGAGGCTCTGTTGAGTCAGGAAGCCCCCAGAGGGTGCTGGCTTTACTGGTTTCAGCTGTGAAATCAAAACATACGCATGAGTCAGGCCAGTGGTTAAATTCTGCTCACTTTGAGGCCCTGGCTTTGATTAAATTCATGTGTCATTTTCAAAGGTCCATGTTTAGCTTGGTTTTAGATCATGCTTGCATAATTAGTTTATTTAAACTATGTCTCATGTTAAATCAGATTTTGCCTGTGGACTTAAGTACAACTATGTAATAAGATATACCTATTAAACAGATGTTTAATCTTAATGACTATGTTCTTGACAATCAATTGAAATCGAACATCTAATAACTACACTGCAACTAGGCATATCTCTTTGCATTTAATAAGATACTATAGTAATATAATTATAGTAATGTAGGATATTATAAATAACATTCATGGCGATATACCAGTGTTTGCATAATACACATTTTATATATATNGAGTGGTACGGATCTGGCACCTCCTGTTGAGGCACAGCCGGGACGCGGGGTGGGAGGCTGGTGGAGCCAGAGCCCTTTGTGGAAGCACCTGCTCTCTCTGGTTGGGGTGAGCCCTTTCTGCCTTCACCCCGGCAAAGGGGTCCTGAGCATGACCCAAAGCCCTGGGGACTTCACTACTGTTGAAGAGGCGATGGCTTGCACTTTCCCAAACAAAGCACAGCAATGTTTCCTGTAATTTGAAACAAAGAGACAACTCGCTGCTTTGTAATCTGTGGGTGGGGGAGGCTCTGTTGAGTCAGGAAGCCCCCAGAGGGTGCTGGCTTTACTGGTTTCAGCTGTGAAATCAAAACATACGCATGAGTCAGGCCAGTGGTTAAATTCTGCTCACTTTGAGGCCCTGGCTTTGATTAAATTCATGTGTCATTTTCAAAGGTCCATGTTTAGCTTGGTTTTAGATCATGCTTGCATAATTAGTTTATTTAAACTATGTCTCATGTTAAATCAGATTTTGCCTGTGGACTTAAGTACAACTATGTAATAAGATATACCTATTAAACAGATGTTTAATCTTAATGACTATGTTCTTGACAATCAATTGAAATCGAACATCTAATAACTACACTGCAACTAGGCATATCTCTTTGCATTTAATAAGATACTATAGTAATATAATTATAGTAATGTAGGATATTATAAATAACATTCATGGCGATATACCAGTGTTTGCATAATACACATTTTATATATATATATAAAATCATCTGAGAAATGAGGAGGCTTTAGCTCAGTTCATTGTTTCCCTGATGGGAGAGAACAAAAAAAAAAAACAAACCCAAACTCGAATGTTATCCTCTTACAGAGGAAGCAATTTGTATTGGCACTTTGCACGGCGTGTCTTGCAACATCCCTGTGTCCGCAGGTCACCACCGCGAGGAGTCACTCACCCCAAGTCATGTCCCAAGCAGCGGTGTCACAGAACAAAGCTCAGGTCTGTCTTCTGGTCTGTGGCGACTCTTGGGATGCTTTTGTCAGACTCAATAGAAAAAAAAAAAAAGGAACTAAGAAAAATATAGAGGAACAACTATTGGTGAGGAAAGATTTGTTGAAAAAAAAAGCCTACCAACTCTGTGTCAATCCTTACTGCATTTGGGCTTCTAGTTGCGTGTAAATATGACACTTTGCAGTTTGACACCCAGGTCTCTGATTTGTGCTTGTAACCATACCATAAATGAGCTGTTTCATTAACACATCCCATGGAATATCTGATTGCTCCACCAGTTTGATCTGATATTCCTGCCTCCAGAGCTTTATATTCTGCTGTTAAGACACATACAAATGACTTGGTTTATACCCCTTTGTTATGCTTCTGTGCCATAAGTGTATACTGATGGATATTTAACTATAAAACCAAATAACAGATTCATAATGTTCTGTTCAGAATTAGCAAGTATGTGTCAAGTAGCCTATTGAAACAATTGAATATTTTGGTAAATGTGCGGTATTTTAGGATTTCTTTTCTTTTTTTTTTTAAGGCCTTAGTTTGAGGAGGCATCGAAGCCCATGCTAAAATCTGTCTTCTCATCAAATGTGTTGCACATGTGTTCAGTATTAAGTGCATGCTAACTAGAAATAAGCTGATTAACTTTCGTCTTATGGTTGGACCTAGTATTTGTTGGACTCTACAGAAAATTTTCCACTGAATCCAATGAGCCCTGAGCTAAACAGTTTAAAAATGTGGTGGAAAGGCAGGGAGAGAGGGTGGGAAACAGGTGGGTTAAAATTAGACTTTGGATTATTTGGTATCTTTTGGGCTTTTAAATATGTATAGAATGGTGCTTTTAATGCAAATTACAAACGTTTTGGAATCTGTTTTATAGCACATGTACAGTACAGTGATGGACTAGTAACATATGAAAGGCATATTGATCATAGTAAACATTAGCTCAGCATTCTGGTCTCCATCATTGCTCAGAATTGGGGGATGGGGGGAAGTCTTCCAACTTTTCATGTTCCACAAAAATAGTTATCAAGGTCCCTTTTTGTTCAGACTCCCAGATTCCTCTTTAAAAACTTGCTTGGTTTCCCTCAGCATCTCTTTCCCAGTGCATTATATTTTCCCCTGCCTGCGTTAATTTTTGTTAATATTGTTGTTGCCATCTTTACACTAAAAAATGCATGAGGCGAGAGAAGTGGGTTTGTGTTCTCCCTTCCCCCTATCCTCAACTCAAGAGACCAGGGAGGGGTGGGGAGTGGGGGAAAGCCACTTATCAATTTTTTCTTCTCTCATATGCCAGGTTCACAGTGTAAAACCAGTGAATTCCCCAGAGTGAAGGCCTGTTTTGATGGCCGCCCTGTAACCGTATTACTGGTGGGCACCTCCAGCTAAAGCCGCACCATGGTTAAATTAGGCCTAGAACTTGTCAAGAGATTACTTTTACTACCGACTTTATTTAGCCCACTTTACTCCCTATTTAGTCTGGGGGAGGATGATGCTCTGTGTTTTGCTTTGAGTGTTGGTTTTTTTTTATTATTATTATTTTGTTTGGTAATTTTTCCACACACCTTTATTGAAGACAGTGATTGCAAACACATTTGACTTGATATTCAGCTCACACTTTAACTTAACAAGTAGTTCAAAGATTAATTACCATGTACCTTGCAGTTCATAGATTCTATTATGATACAGCTGAAGCAAAGAGAACAGAGGGAAAATCGAGCTGATTAGCCTGTGTTTATGTGTTAGCCTGTGCTTGTGGTCTTTGGTTGGTTGTCACTGCGTGATGCAAGAGCCGCTACGTGGCTATGCTTTCCCATCTATATTAATTTTAATGTAGTTGGTGAGTTTCTAGGACTTAAAAAAATATTAGCGGCACTATTTGTCAGGTTAGTACAGTTAAAACTGTTAATGCTTAAATAGGTGAAATTAATCTCCACAGCGGAGTGAGGGAAGTTTTTAGTCGTGTTTCACATGCGGCTCCTTGGACTGCGGCTCAGCTAACGCTAATAACAGACTTGTGCGCTACCCCATCACCCCAGGTACAAATCTGAGCTGGGTCTGCAGTTCTCCTGACAGCTTGCTGGCTCCAGGAGGGACCATAGGACTTCTTGAGCCCCCTGGTTCAGGAAGGAGAGGGAACTGCTNCTTCTGTGATTCAAGTGCTTGAACAAAGTCCAGGTGGACTTTGAACCTGCATGGTGAGGCTGTAGTACCATTGTTGGTGGGGCTTGGTGGCAAAGGCAAGTTAAAAAGGGATTTTGCTTTACCCTACTTGAAGAATGGATAGTTCTTAATAATTTTGGATGAGTTCACTGGTGTAGCTCCTGGTTTGGCCCGGCAAATATTTGGTCTGGAGCAGCATGGAAAGCAGGGTGCTGTAGGGCAAGAAGTGTGGGTGAGAACCAGTAGCACAAAGATGCCCTAAGGTGGCACTGCCAATGTCGCAGGGAAGCCCAGCCAGGGTAGTACTGTGTCTGTGGCACTCCTGATGTGGTAACGTGCAGTTTCGCAATGTGCAGAAAGCCCCAGATGAAGAGTTCACCCCGTCGTCCCCCTGTTAATGGCCAGAGTTCTGCATTTTAAGATTTGTCGAGTGAGACCTGTCAGAGATGTGATTAGAATTTGCTTTCCGCTCTGTTCTCACTGCGAGCAGCTCACTGTTCCCCTTATTCTAGAGTAAATCGATCAAGACTCAATAAAACGCACGGGGAGAACCCGCTTGTCACTTCTGAAATGTCTCAGCCTGTTTGGAGACTTTGTCTGAATCCCTGAGCAAGTGGGAGCTCTTTCTAGTGTGAATTCCCCACATCTATAGTTCCCCTGGCTAACAAGGGAAGGCAATATACATAGGACAGAACAGGTTTCTATTCAGCCGTGGAGAAAGCACTTGTGAATGTTGCAGGAAATGAGATCTTAAGTCAGTGCATAAAACAATCTAATCCATCACAGCCCCTAGAATGGCCCCTCATAACTCAGGGGCTGTCATACCCCTTTGTGTGCATGAAGGCAGTTGTGGAAGAAGTGACGAACTGCGCACATATTCTGCTAAATCCGTTCTGGCAGCTGAGGTAATATATTTTCAATGCCAAGTCACATAATTTTACTTTAGCTCATTTGACTCCAGGCTACAAAGCTATTCCAGAAAACAAAGGGATGGTGTTTGAATAATGAATAATAATGAATTTAATTCCGTGGGCTTGTGCTGGGCTGAAGCCTCTAGGAGGTTAAATGCAGATAAAATAATGGAAAGCAAAAGTTTTACCTTACAAAATAGTATTATTTTACTCCAGTCATCTTGACTTCATTAGGCATTGGTACCTTTGGACAGATGCATCTGGCATCTGAATTTAAAACTAATACATCATTAAGTATGATTTACAGATTTACACCTACAAAATAGCATAAATTACTCTCAGCCTCTCCTTTTTGCTTTCTAGTGTTGTTATTTTTCTCATCCTGTTATTTTCTCTTGGTATTGATAGCTGTAGACCTTCACAGTAGTTGCAAGGAAATCTGAGCATATCCTTGCACCGTGACAGATACACACGGACCGTTTTTTGGTGTCACCCTGCATCCTCAGATGATAATTCAAAGCTTTTCGAGGAAGAAGTAAAGCAATATTCCTGTAGTTCACAGGGCAAAGAGATGATGCCTACCTCTGCTTGTACAACCCCTAACCTGCACTAGGCCTGATGCTGCTTGACACTTTTGATATTAGTTTAATATTAATGGCAGGTGTGCAGGCAAGGAGAGGGATTCCCCTGTAGAGAGATCCTGGAAGGCAACTTCAAGGAAGACTTCGGAATTTGTTAATTTGCCAGGGACAGGAAATTAAACACCACGGTGGCATTAAAGACCACTGAGCTCCGGGTGCTAAATTCTACGTTATGTCTTTGAAAATCCCCTGTTCCTTTAGCATTTTAAGGGAGCATGGATATGTTTACAAACTGTTTGGGTTGTTCGTGGAGTTGCTGAAGACTCTTAAAGATTCACACAGGCAGATCCAGGCAAGCAGGAATGCGGAGCAGTGCTACAGATGGTTGTCTGGGAGGTCTCGCCCCATCTGGAGAGGAAGCTGGTGAATGCATGCACAAGGCTGCCTTAACCTTTGGGTTTCTTATACGGCACGCGTACGGAGTCATGCTCAATCCGAGATGCTATTCGGATCAGACGCTTCTTCTGCGGGTGGGTCTTTCACTGCAGATGGTGTCCTCAGAGCACCACGAGGGCATGCACAGAGGTACATGCCCAGATCCTGCTCTGAGAGGAGAAGGATGACATTAAAGAGGGAAGGCAGGAGCAGAGCAGTAGTAGCAAACGGCGACAGTGGCTGTATGCGGCTTCCCTGAGAGCTGCCGTAAAGCCCGAGTGAGGTCCTACCCGGAGGAGGTGGAAAAGGTCCATGGTGGAGGGAAGGAAAAGAACGGGACTCATGGCTCCCCTGTGCTGGGGGTGTGATCGATGGGTAGCCAGCAAATGTGGGGCACGTGCTGCTCTGATCTTTCCTGTGTTTGTCACTTTACAGCGTGGTGCTACTGAAACCACTGTGATGCCAAAGATTCGGCGTCATCTATTAATTCACGGTAGAAAATCAGCCCTGGAAGTGGAAGTCAATTTTAAAAACAATTTGGTAAGTAGTGAACTTCTAAAGGGAAAAAAATTAAGAGGCTTGATAGGCAAAATGGGTTTATGGATCTTTGGGAAGAGGTAAACAGCGTTTTCTGATGCTATTTATGAAGAACGATTTATAGAACATCTATGTGTGGGACGTACATCCTTTGTCTGCAGCCCGAATGTGGCAATACTTTGTTAATTTGAGAGAATGAGAAAGTGAAGCTGATTATTAGCAGAAATGAAAAGTCATTCAGGCACCATGTGCATGGGACTTCTAGCAAGCTCCACCGGAGGTCCAGGCACTGAATAGTTGCAGGATTATGTGTCATCTCGTAGATCTGTTTTCACATTCCAAGCCATCTGGCATACAGGAGTAAACAAACAGAAGAAAAGATAATAAGTAAACTGGTTTTTAACTATTTTTTCCCCAGTCTTAATACTATAAAAGAAAAGTACTTCTAATCCCTAATGCAGATGCATTTTAGATTACATCCAGTATTAAGTGGAACAGTAAAGGTAACATTTCCACCTTACAGGAAGGCAATCTGCCGTTTCCTTTGTTCACAAGGCTGTGCGCGTGTTTCCTCCCAGCGCTGGCTGTGGTGAGAAGGGCTGAGCACGCCCCTGCCCAAGGCTGCTGTCGGGTCTCTCAACGGATGCTGTTGCAGCTGGATAGTGGTACGTACCCAGCACGAGGGCAGGCAGCTCTGCCTGCGACTCTTGGTGTTTCCAGGAGAAACTATGATGGTTTTACTGGAGAATATCCGTCGGTTAAGACTGCCTCATCTGGCAGCAGCAATTCACAGTTATTGCCCTGTACCACTGAGCACAGAATTTCAGTACAATGAGGGAAATGACACTGACTCAAACGTTTTTCTTTTCCTGGTTTCACTGAGGCAAGCCTGGTAGAAGGGCTACAGCATCGACTTACTTGAATTCACCACATTGGTTCCGAGAAATAATATCTCAAACTAGCTAGAAAGGTTCTGAATTTCATCAAAAAGTCTTTGAAAAATCTCTTTTATCGGTGATTAACTTTACAGTAGATTTAAAACCATAAATCTATTACAGTAATCCAAACGTGTGTAGTCAAGGCCCACTGATACCAATTCATACTGTTTAATTGAGTACTGCATTATTTAATGATTTTCCTTTTGGTGTAATCTCATTTTTCAAGAAATCTCATTCAAATAAAGAAGGAGGGACTTTCTAGCTCTGGAGAAACCCAGGGCATGTCAGCATATAGGCTGCCCAAAAAAGAAATGAGCTTAAGTTCTCATATTTTGTGGTGGAGAAAGGAACTCCATCACGTGCAGGAAACTTATCAGACAACTATTACCTCTCAGTATGGTACCTTTGGAAAGCTGTAGTCTACAAATGGCCGTGCTGCAGTTATCACTTCTTCAAAACTATTTCAGAATCAGCTGGTTGGTCTGGGCTGTGGGAGAGCCAGCTGGGTTTGCTCAGGGTGCCACGTCTGAGTGTGATGCTCTAACCCCCAGCTCCCATCAAGCTGGTCAGTCCGACCATCCTTTTACCTCCAACTGCACATTCCTGCCCCATTTTTGGTGCTCATTGGCATTTATGAGAGAAGCTAGGCTGAGGAGTTAAACTGGCAGAGGAAGAGCAATGCAAAAAGGCTAATTCTCTACCAGTTCAGGCCCTTGATCCGAAAGAGGAAACTTATCTACCTTAAAGTATACAAAGCAAGTTAAAACTGGATTTTTTTCTGTTTGAAGATGGAAGACTTGCAGGTAAGGTACAGTGAGAAAAATTGGCAGTCTTTTCTCCCTGGTCAGTAAGATCTCCAGGAACTTGAGGAACTTCCCTGTCCCATTTTTTAGACACTATGTGAAGCTTCCCCCCGTCTTAGACCACCGTTTGTCAGAATTTAAACCTCCTCCAGAAAAGGAATGAAGGCAAAGCCTTTTGAAGCTGCTTGGTGTTAATGTTCTCATTTCTGAAAGGTGTATAATACCTTTTAACATTTTGAATGGGATTAGAAATACTAAAGAGAGGGAATAGGCTCAGGGGCAGGAATTGTCTTGATACTCTTGGATGCTCAGTTGCCTTGTTGGTTCTTGCGTATGTGTAAGTCGGTGTCTCTTTATGCCTGTTTGATCTCGTTTCCCAAAAGTATTTCCCAAGCTGTACTCAGAGGCAATGGGAAGGAACCTTCTGACTGAAATGGAATCCCTCATTCAAGATGAAATAGGATTTTTTTTTTTTTTTTGGTAAGCCGTTTCCTGGCAAGGTTTTCCTGTGACATTTGCTGGGAGGGTAACCCATTAATTTGAATCCAAGCACCAGCGGGAGCTAATCTGGATGACACTAGATCATGCTTGGCATTTGTTTCCTCACTGGTTAGGTGCCATGTGAAATATTTCCAGTGTTGACCCATGTTTCCAGCTTTGGAAGCTGAGCTGGAAAGTGCAGTTATGTTAGACGAGTTGTCTGATGATTTTATTTTTTTTTTTTATGAATAGTCCAGTGGAAATGTTAACTAGTTCACAGAAAATTCAGGTGCAAGCACAATTTCACACCTGTGTCAGTACCAAAATGAGGAGTTGGCACACGAATGCTGTCACTTTTACTTATTATGTTTATTGTGGAAACGCTTAACTTCCCAAAGTGAAGACGAGGATTTCACTCTGCTATGTCTACATACGCAGCTTAACCTGCTCTTGAACCTCACAGAATGCCTCGCCCCAGCCTGTGCCCGCACCTAAAGGGCTCCTAGAATGAGCTGTTTGAGTTGTGGTCCTCGGGGAACGCTCCATAGCTGTGCCTGGAAATAGCGGGTCATGCTCGGAGCTGGCACTCCACATAGCGCTGCGTAGACTTAAGAAGTAGCCAAGATTTAAACACTGAACAGGAAAATATTTTGATCGTTCTGTGTTCATGTCAGTAAATAGCTGCTGGTCCGCTTCCCATGGGCATTGGTTGGGTTTAAGTGCTCTTGCCAGTGTGGAGTCAAGGTGTATGATGAGAGAAGGCTTTCGAATTACATGGTTACGCACCAGTTTCATACTTATTCTGGTACAGCGTAGACTAGCTTGTTTCTAAGGACACAATGTTAGTATTTTTATGAATTTTAATTTCTATTCATGTATATAATTATGAGAAATTTACCGGGGTGATAAAAGAGGGGTGGAGGAGTAAATGGCTAAAGCAAAACATGATTAGCCCAAAGTATGGTCAAGATTTCTGAGTGACAAGGTGAGCTTTAAAACATGCTGATTAGTTTTGAAAATCCCCAGCGTTTGGGTATAAAAGAGTTTGCTTTTGCCTAAATAAAGGGAAACATGCAAACTGGTTTCTGTTGGAATTGCTCCAGTTCTCAATTCATTCTCTCAGTTGCAATGAGGCGACTCCTAACACCAGCATTATTTGTAAATCCAAACCTCCTTTTTACCAGTTTTGGCTATCTCGGGCCTGATCCTAATGCCTGTTGAGATCAGTGGGACTTCTTCAGTTTACCTGAGTAGAAGCTGGGTCAGACCCATATTAGATGCGTGTCGCACTGGTACCTGAGCAATTTGTAATTCCGATGAGACCTTAGGTTTGATTAAGAAATCTTTAATAAGATTGCTTTTGTTTTTAATGGCCCATCTGTAAAGGCTCCTTTCCCCACAACAATAGTAGTTGGATATCCTCAGTATCCAGTCATTTCATTGCAAGATGTTTCACTCTAAGAAAATAATTTCCAACCCATGTTTCTTTTCTTCTTTTAAGTTAAAAGAGCCTCTTGTCTTCTTTGTGGTCAGTGCAGTCCATTTGTAACTGCCTGTTATGAACTGAAATCTGTACATTCTTATCTCACTTGCTTTGTTTCTCTGTACCGAACTGTAAGCAAGCCCTGAAGTTTGTTCAGATTAGGGATCAAACACTGATTTTGTATTTCTTTTCTTGCAAATTCCTAGGGGGGGGAAAAAAATCAATATGCTAACGCTGTTGCATCAAGCTTTCAAATCTATGCAGACATCAATAGGCAGCTGTGCTGTGCTTTTTAGCATTTTGGGCCAAGTTTCTGATTTCAAACAGATTGATGTAAAACCAGAGGAACCTCATCGGAACTTCTCTGGATTTACACCGCTTTCTTAGACTAGGTCAAGCTGTTAATCCAGGATCAACATTTTCATTTGCATTGACTATTAATATAATAATTAGAATTTGATTAGGAACGGGGTATCTGCACCTTCATGGCTATTCCCTAGGGAAATTAAAACATAATTTTTGTGATGTTGCGTGATGGCCAATAAAAATAGCGATTCTTATTTGGTAAATGTATATGAAATAGTATTTGCTACTTCACCAATTCATTACAAAATAAAATCCTCTCAAGCCAGGGTAATGTTCTCTGCTTTATATTTGAAAAAACAAATTAATCCCGTGATACACTGTGATTTGCAATAAAGTTGATCAATGTGATCTACCTCCACACATTGCAGAACATACCATTCACATTCTTTTGAGTAATACTGTTGTATTGCCTTGAAGTGCATTGCTGCTGTTCCTGGTGTTACGTATAGCATCTTAAGACATTTTAATAGAAAGAAACTAAATGAAAATTGATTGATAAAAGCTCCATCAAGGTGTTTATTGTTTTTGCCAGGGGGCAAAGCAGAAACTTTTGAAAGCCATGTCATTTGTATTAGATACTGTTTTTCAAAGTGCATGGGCAATGGAGATGTGAACATAAAGGTAGGAAATTGCTTTTAATCATTAATAACTTGCACAGGGAGCTTGTAGTACAAGGTAGAGTGTCCACCTTCATGCTGGATAATGATGATTTGTTGCAAAAATTGGTGTACAAAGGTGTAGTTTAAGATTGCATATGCAGTCACAGTGATGAAGTTGGCATCTACAGCAGCTTCAAGCATATGCAAATGAAAGAGAAAATACCTGATTAACAAGGGACACTATTTTGTACTCCAGCTATGTTAGACAGAAGTGCAGCAGTAGAGACAGAATATGGTTTAGCAGCAGTTGCCTGTAGGGTTTATAAAGATCTTGACCCTTTGGAGCAGGGCCAGATACAACTTGTCTCTCCCTAATTCCTGGAGTATTCTGGTTTGATAAGGGCAGAAACAAATCTATTATCATTAGTAAGAGAATTTTTGTGAGGGTAAGAACTGTAAATTGTCCTTTGCATATAGGGAAATAGCATCCACTCTGAGGGCCCAGAGTAAGTAGTTGAAAAGATGATGTTAGTGGAAGGAGCCTTAAGAGAATTGTGGGAGGACATTTGTTCTTGGCTGTTGTGATGGGACACTGGCTTGAAAACGCCTACTCCAGAGAGTAGTTTGCTGCATGACTGCCTTTCAACCCCAGCTGCCAAGGCAGACCTGAGGAACCAGCTCAGCTGTGGATGAGTGAGCAGGCTTGAGCTAAACGTGTTATCCCTTGGGTTAAATTTGTGCTGTAGAGAGGTTATTTTTCCCCAAAGTATCCCAAACTGAAATGTGTTGAATGTGTATGGTCAGAAACTTATTTCCTGCTCCCCGTCAGCCACGGAGCCAGAGAAGCCCAATGACTTACCTCTTTGACTACTCAAGATCAGTTTGCACTCTCAGATCTGCATGGGTCTTTCAGCTCTTATCACAGAATCACAGAATCATAGGGTTGGAAGGGACCTTAGTAGATCATCTAGTCCAACCCCCTGCCAGAGCAGGGTCACCTTAGAGCAGGTTACACAGGAACGCGTCCAGGTGGGTTTGGGATGTCTCCAGTGAAGGAGACTCCACAACCTCTCTGGGCAGCCTGTTCCAGTGCTCTGTCACTCTCACAGTAAAAAAATTCTTCCTGATATTCCTCTTGAATCTCCTATGCTCCAATTTGCATCCATTACTCCTTGTCCTATCACTGGTCATCGCTGAAAAAAACTTCACTCCATCTTCCTGACACTCCCCCTTTAGGTATTTGAAGACATTGATGAGGTCACCCCTCAGTCTCCTTTTCTCCAGATTAAAGAGACCCAGCTCCCTGTAACTTCAGGAGTGTTGAGTGGTTTTGGCTGTGCCTGCTTATCACATGTTAAAGGTGATTATTTGAAAAGATGAAGGGTAGAAGTGGGCCTGGCCTCTCTAATCAGATACACAGACAACAGCCATGCGGGCTGGTCGTGTTGTCTCACCCTGACAATTGTGCCAAGTACTGGGGCCTTAGTGAAGAGCTGACCCTTGTTAGTGATAAACTCTGGGTACACAAGTCATGACACCCGGTTCCTGACTTGAAAAGCCTCCAATATAAATGCAAAAATCAAACCCAAATTGGAAAAGGTTTTGGAAAATGGCAGGTGTTGTGACTTGCCCAAGACCGTGCAGTATTGGTGGCAGAACAAGATCCGAGTTCTGGAGTCTGGTGCAGTGGAGATTGCAATGGATTAACTGGCCGTATTCCTTATTCATAGAATCATAGAATTGTCAGGGTTGGAAGGGACCTTAAAGAT
>VXBO01000501.1:1706602-1812478 GCA_013400135.1 Rhinoptilus africanus
CAGCTTGGTGTTGTTGGCAAACTTGCTGAGGGTGCGCTCTGTGCCACTGTCCATGTCGCTGACAGAGATGTTAAACAAGAGCAGTCCCAGCACTGAAGACACAAGACTGTAGTTGGATTTCTCTACTAGTTCTGCTCTCTTCTCACAAATTGAGGGTGAAGCCATTTTTGTGGGGGTTTCTGGTAGTTTGGGTCATTGTTTTGTTTTGCTTGTGCAAAATAGACACCTTAGAAATGGCATACATGCTGAGACTGCTTTTTATGGCCTATTGTGAAAGTAACTATTAAAACTGGGTGGAAAGTGTCCCATCTTTGGCCTCTAACTAAGATAAATTTTACTTTTTGCTCTTAAGTTGAAGAAAGGAAAAGCATTTTGTTGGTTCTTTTATTCTAGGGAAAAATGAAAAAAAATATATTGAACAATATGCTATTTTTTTTTTTGTTTGAATATGCAGATATTCATCAGTTAAATGATTTAGGTAAAAAAAGCCCCAAACTTTAGTTCTAGGAAGTATACTTCTGGTCAGAATACAGTTTAACAAAACTCAGTAATCTAGAAGTGGAAACATGAATTCTTTGTTTCCATACACTATATAAATCCATGTAAACTAATAGATTTATTTCTTTCATACTTGGAAAAGGAAGGAACTGTTTAATTGGAGAAAGTTCAAACACTGTAGTGATAAAATCCACGTTACTATGAGCACAGGTGGCATGTGTATTTGTAATGTTATTCTATTAGCTTTATGGGGTTTTTTTTTGGTTTTGGCCTTTCTTATGTGTGGATAGCTTCTGTAGCCCTTACTGGGTGTGCATATGTGCTTGTTTAAAAAAGAATAAAAAGGGTTTTACAAAACTTTGTAGCTATGCTGTACAACGTATCTTTTATGGTGGGATATCAGGTAGGTTAGAAATAGAAGTTTTCAGGCATAATTGCTCGGTGTGTACAAACAGCTGAAGTGGCCAAGCGCAAACTAAACAGGCAGAAATACACAATTGAGGTTAAACTCTTCCAAGGTCAGGCCCTACGAACGCACTGCGTATCAGCTGTGCTAAGAGTTGGCAATGGGACTTGAACTAAACATATGACAAACATATGGAAAGTATATTCCTTTGCTTTGTATGTTTGAAAAATGGATCATACTCAACGTGCTACTGCCTTTGAGGGCTGTAAGACAAAATGTTGCAAGGTTCAATGACTTTGAGATGGGAACCCGGGGTACAGCCCAGATGGAGGCCTGATACCAAAAGCTGCTCTTGTCTTTGAACATTAATGGCCCCAAAGAAATGAAATTCCTTTTAGCTTTCCCCCCACCCCCTTTAAAACAATATGAGACCAAACAGTTTCCACTTGTTTTTGTCCCCGTGCCAACCTGCAGTTTAAGCACAGAGGAAAATGTCTTTTAGGAGACGACTGCCTTGCAAGTCCTCTTGTAGTCAGTGGCATGGATTCTGAAGGTTTTGGGGAAGTGTAAAAAGCCCATCCTAAATGCTCCATGGTACCCCTGGTGTAGCTATTGTGGTGCTGGCAGAAAAGGTGGTTTAAGAAGGTTGTAGCCCCTGGGCCCCATTCTCAGTGCCATGATGGTGTTTCTCCTTCCTCGCCCTAGTAGGGATCAGGGAGACCTGATCCTTGAGTTCGAACTTTGAGGTGATCAGGACTCATATCTGCACTTCACTTTCCTGTTCTAATTTTACAAAGTTTATATGCGGCATCGTTTCACAGTGATGCCTTAGAAAGACTTGCATTTAGCAGCTGCGGGCGGAAGGGCAGGCAGGAGTGTGAACAGGGTGAGGCTGGGACCAACGTCAACCCTCTGTCCCGGTTCGGGGTGGAGCAGGCCCGGCTCTGCCCAGTGAGAGGCGCGGGCTCACTCTCATTGCTGTGGAAACAGCGACTGCTCAGCGTGTTCCAGTTCTCGTTTGTCACTGAGTCCAGTCTAGAACTCCCTGTGCCGGCCAGTGACATCTCCCTGGAGCTTGATACGGTTTTGCGTACATTTGTATCTATTGTATCTATTTCATTATTTCCTCTTTTATTGTATTACTAATATTTCATTAAAGTAGTTTACTTTTTTCTAAACTCATAAATCTCTTCAACTCTCTTCTCCTTGGAGCAAGAAGTGGGGGAGAGCATCTGCTTTCTTGTCATTGGCCAACCTGGCCCAAACCACAACACCCTCAAATGATACCTCTGGTATTTTGTGACTTTTGTGCTCTCTACATGGTTTTGGAGACACAAATCAGCTGTTAATCTTGTTAAACAGGGCTAGTGTTTGGGCCTACTCTTTGAATACAGTATGTGCATTCCTATATGATGAGTGTCTCCAGGGACAAGGTGTGTGGGAGGAATACGCTGGCCTCTGGCACCCGCAGGAAGTGTCATTGTTGCAGAGAATAGGGTACTGCTGGCATTGCAGCCCGGGTGACCCGATGGCTTGTTGGCACCAAAAGGAGCAGCTCTCTTCCATCCCTTCTCCTGCCCCTCCACAGTGCATTCCCACTTCCTCCACTCTCATCCTGAGCTGAGCTCATTCAGGCAGGAAAAGAATTTTTTTAAGGCTTATTTTCGCGTTGTTTTTGCTAGGCTGCTCCTTGGAGGGGTTCTGCGGTTCATTGCAGGGTACCACACAATTTACAGGGAAGTGGGACCTCCCTTTTTGGTGTCAAGGTTAAACCATACCCTTGTAGGAATAGCTCGAGCCTCTGTTCTGGTCCCAGCGAATCTGGTGGTTAGAGCACAGAAGGTGAAAAGATGCCTTAAATGTAGCTTTTCCCTTCCTTCTTGCAGTCTTGTGCCAATTAGGGAATGGAGAAATTGGCTCAAAACCCTTTATTTTTTCCTGCTCATTTTCTGTTATTTGTTGTTTTTCTTTTAAAGTAGACTTCCAGGCTGAATGCAGTTTTCCTGTGGGAGTAGATGCTGAGTTCTGCCTGGGTTTTTATCTCCGTAGTTGACAATAATAAAAATTCCAAACAACTTCCCCCGCATTCCCCGCATTGCTGTTGTCATGTTTTCTGCTGGTTGACAGTGTCACCTCTGCGGCCTTAATATTTGGGTACATTTATTTTGCAAAGTGCGGGGAGCTGGATGGCTTGTTGATGTTTTTCAAAAGCTTTCACAAAAGCTGTTGAAACACCGCATGTTGCACAGTTAAGTTTTTAGGAATTTTCCACTCCCACTCCCCAACTGTTTTTTTAGATTAGTGTTTGTGTTTCTCTAAAGCACCCTGCAAACGCGTCCTGTCAACAGGGATGGGAGAGCGCCTGAGGAAATCGGTCCTGCAGTCCTTCTTTCCATGAAATCTTACTTGTCCACTGGGATCCTGTAAGAAGGTCCTGGGAAAATTAGGTACATCTTATGCCCTTCACGCGCACAACCCTTTCAATGGAAGTGAAATCACAAAACACTTAAAATGGTTTATTTTGTGGAGTTGAAGCCCTCTCTTTTCCCATTCCTCCCTTGCTCATTTCCACCTTCTGACTCCAGGTATTCCTAAATATTACTTGCCTAATCATTAACTTTGTTTTACCTATTTGAAGATGGAAAAATAATCCAACAACAACAAAAAAGAGTAGCTTGAGAGATACTGGTTTTGGGAACAACTGAGACAACAGGATTAGGCTTTACTTCAGTCTGCAGTTGATGTGTAGGTAGAAGAGGAGCCAGGTCTCTTCTGGCCAGAGCAAGGAAGGAAGAACAGATGATTCTTCTGCTCTTTTACAGAGGCGTTGCTGATGCCATTGAATCTGGGGCTTAGGGTCTAAGTGATGTTTAAACAGTTTATTGAAAGGCAAGGTCTTTCTGGGCATGACCATTTCTGACAAATGTTGCAGTCTTTCCCTTCCAAAAGGTCCTTCCACTGTTAAATGATACAGCATCCTTTCTACTCAGTTTTCATCTGACAAATCAACAATATCAAACCTTATTAAGAACATAATTGAGCTTATTGTGTGAAATCAAGACAAGTCACAACATAAAGTTGAACTCTAGAATTAAACTCGGGTCAGATGGGGCTTTTATTCTTTTTCCAATTCCCACTTCTTTCCTAGGCAAAGGGAGACACTGCAAAGTCCACTCATCATTTTGCAAGGACTGTTTATTCTGAGTGGTACTGGACACTACAGTAGCAAGTAGCCTCTGAATAAGAAGTAAGATGAAGATAAATTACTTTAGAGTATCATCAGATTTTTAATGTGGGCTTTGTTTATTCAACTGTAAATGTAACCTTTTTTGGATAATGGTTTCCTTACGCCATAGTGTGATGTGTAAGCTATTCATCTTGGTCATCTCTTCTTACAACGTGGTGTAAGATGGTTCTGATGCTGGAAGAGGGAAGACAAGTCACTCATTGCATCCTGAGGAATCCCCAGGAGCCAAATAACATTGCTTCCTCCAAGCATTAACTTCTGTGCTCCAGACTCTTGACGTTAAAAGATTGCATGTTGCAGAACTGCCAGACCATGAACCTTGGCAAGCATGAGCTTCTACATGTTCCCAAAATGACATGAAAAATAAAATTGGGTAAATTAACCACTGAACCTGCTTTGCTTTTCCTACATCTTCAAGTAATAGCAGTGAACATCCTTAAGACCATTCACATTTTAGTCAAATATTAAGTGTGACTAAAAGATACTTTACACCAGAAAAAACTTTCTGATAAATGAAATTCCAGGCTGAATGGATATAACGCAGTAGTTCAGAAATTCACTGCCCTTCAATTCAACCCTGTGTTTTACAAATCAAATTGCAAATGAAGCCTGCTTCTGTTGGATGGTGCCAACCATCTGATAGGGAGATCTTGGCTATTCCTCGTGTGTCTTAAGGGGATATAAGAAATGAATATTTGTAATTTTTATTAGTCTTTGAAAATGCAATTTTTTTTATACCTTACAAAAACTACTTGATCAATTTTCATCTTAAATCAATTATCACAGGGCCTTTTCTCATTCTGCAGACTGTTAAGCTTTTGTCTCTCTGAGTTTATCTTAATAATCACAAAACCAAAAAACCCAATGACCCATAACAGGATTCACTTTGTTCCTTTTTATGTTTTACTCTGTGTACAATTCGGAAATGTCTGATTCTGAATGGAGCTGTGACTGAGATTCTTTTAGGATGGTCAGGGGCATGCAGAATATGAGCAGAAAGCTGGCGGTACCTCTTGATTTCCAACGAGGTCAGCATTTTTGCTTGCATCCGGACCCTAGGCTGCAGTTCCCTTTGATGGCTATACTGTTTGGGCTTTTGTTGTAAAAGCAAATAAATAAGTAGAAATTTGTTATTTTAACCTTGGAGTGGGCCCTTTTCTGGTGAATGGTGCATCACTGCAGGCTGATTCTGCTGGGGGGAGAGGGGAGATGGGTAGTGGTGGGCACGGGAAGGTGGGTGCTGAGTGCGCCAGCTACACCCCTGAGTGTGAAACTGGGGCCTTTGTGCCTCTAAATAGTCTTTTCTTCAGGCTTTTAGGCTCAGAAAAGTTGTCCAAACGATTAGTCAAAATCGTTCATTGATTTCTGTGCAGTGTTACTGAATGTGCATTATCACAATGATAAAACAGATGCAGTTTTTAATCATATATTTGTTAAATTTTTACTCAGCTTGTATCAGGAAGAGTGGTTGTTTTGTAAAACTCAATTTTTTAAATTTTATCATTTTAGAACCAAATATATTGTTTCCATAAGTGGATAGTTACACTAATTATGAAACATTTGCTTAGTGTTAAAAGTCTTCTCAAAGTGTGTGCCTGCCATATGTTAATGGCAAGCTGGTTAATATTATTTATTCCAGCCCACGTGTTTTCTAGCAATATGAATTTGTAGAAAGAATTTTGTGTGCGTGAATAGCAATGTGGATTCATAGCTAGTAATTTTTCACTTTCCCATCATCTCTTGGAACCCAGTTTGAAGAGCTGTGCTTGCTGATTGTGCCTGTAATCCCTATTTACTGAGTTTATTATCCTAACTCCAGAAGCCTGGGTTGTGTGCAGGTTTATGGATGAAACCTTCAGTCACGCAGAGCTTGGTCCTTTAGGCGTTTTAACGCCATGCTTTTTAGCATGAGGAGTCAAGTGTGAAGGGTACGTATCAATCCAGGAGTACTGAACAGCAGAATTACAGGACAATGATAATCATTATTATCAAAGTGTAATTTATCCAATTAGCTGATTCCGTTAAACAAGTTCGTTTGACTCTTTCTCCTGCCACATTTTAATGTGTTTATATCTTGAACGAGTGAAGGATGTTTGACATGTTTGACGTGACAGCTTTCTTTGTGTGTAGCTACCTCTTTATTTCAATCCAGTGACTGACAAAAGATAGAAGTGGGTCTTTTTTGATGTAGTGTAGAGAATTATTTCTTGATTTGACATCCTAATTGATTGGGGATTTCTGATTATGTTACAAAATTTTCATCCTGAATTGCTCAGCAAAGCAGCATTGGTGCATTGGAACAGGAGGATGAAAAATGAAGATGTCAGGACAAATCAAAAAATGAGAACTATTAAGCATACTTTTCTGTGTCTAAAGTCAGCATACATAGTTAATAATCTTTTTCTCTCTCCTCTTATTACTCCCAACCCTATGCTTCTGTTCTCTGAAGTGCCTTCAGAGCTTCTTTTTAAAGAAAGTGTCTCTTCTTTAAGGAATTTTCTAATAGTGCCGGTTGAAAAATATGAAGATTGTTCATGTAAAAAGTTGTCAATCTGCATATTTTCACTACAAAACTAAAAACATATTTTGAATTTTGGATTTTCCTCTCTCTTTTCAACGTGAAATGGAAAAGAAAAGAATTAGGATGGTAAATGATAGGGGGCAGAAGGAAGAGAGGTGAAGGGCACTGGAGTAGGTCACCTTCGATTAGAAAATGTTTGGTTGATGGGATGAGGTGTGCTGCTATGGTGGACTTTCACATGCCTGGTTTTGGCACTGGCGCCCACCCCTTCCCCTGTGCCAGGCTGGCTGCTGAGAGTGGCTGGGTGAAAACCAGCTTGGCTCAAGCGAATGGTGTCAGTGCTCCCTTCTTGCTTGACCACTCAGACTTTGTCAGTGCTTGAGCTGGTATTTCCATCAGAAGAACTATTTGGGAAATTACGTCCTTAACCTTGAAGTGAACATGCAGCCAGTGTATTTTACTGTTGGGCAGAAATCTTAGTATCGTTGAGCGTTAGGGCTGGTGAGATGCAGATGGAGGGGAAGCACAGGCTCAGTGGGATGACATCTTTAAAAATTTGAACAAATGAAGTGAATTGGTAATTTTTACAGATATTTTGCTTTAGGGAGAAAGTTACTCTGGCTTCTGGAGAGCTGAGTATTCCATCACATTCCTGCGTTTCAAGGAATGGAAAATACAGTGATGATGACACCGATTGTTTTTAAAATGAAACTGTCTGTAGTTATCTCTAGAGATAATAATCCCCTGCTGGTTTAGTGCTTCCTTGATTTTGTTCATATAAATCTGGAGAATGAGGCATCGCAAGGCTGCGTCAGCTCCCCCACGCCACCTCCAAGGAACAGCGCCTCATCTCAACCACCTTTCGAAATATGTTTTCTAAATAGATTCTATAAGGTTTTGCTGGAATCCTTTTGCTCTCTTGTTTATTAATACGGGACCAAAAGCTTGAATATAGCAATTTTTTCTTCACTGTTTTTTACCTTTCTATTGGAAGCTAATTAACTTTCACCCTCTGATTTGCATCACCCACGAGACCCTGTGGGATGTCTGTATGTTGGGGTGTTTTAGCACCTCGGAGGACAGAGCGAATGCTGCCTGGCACTCGGGTATTCAATTACCGCTGTGGAAAGTGGGTGAGAGTGGACGGATGGTGTTGATTTTGTAGTATTTATCAATTTACCTGAGTGCAGATAGCCAGGTGGAAAGGACAAGATTCAGGATTTGTAGGCTTATGTTGTTTTTGCATATAGGGACTTGGGTAAAGCATCTTTTGATGAATGTTTTGACAATTCCTCCTTCTTCAGGGCAGTTTGGTTTCGTATCTACCTTTTAATTGTTTTTCTCCAAAGATCTGAAAGTACTTTTAAATTGTTTAGATTCATTGTTTACATTTTAACAATATAGAAAATGGAAAGGAAAATGGAAAGAGGCTCAACGCGCAGGTCTGTGATGCTCACAATGATACCAGGAACTAACCCAGGTTTGCCTAGTTCCCACTATTGCATAGTTACTTTGAGACTGTCATTTTACATGAGATTTTTGTGTATTTATTTCAGGCATGCCTCATGGTTACCCCAGTTTGTGGCTTTTTGAAATCAGTATCAGCTGAATGTGCTGTTAAAAAATAACGTATAAAACTGCGTTTCAGAACAAAGGTTTTGCCTTGATCTTCACAACTTCATGTTACAAAAATAAAATCATCCCTCCATATTTGTTCACAGATTGGACATAGATTTCTAATGTTGGTGGTAGGAGACAAAGCAGAGTGTGAGGGCCATTACGTTAGCAAAACAGGTATCCTTACCCCTGTTAGGGGCTGGGCCACCAGAGGATAACAATTTGCTGCTGCCACCAGCTGATGGAGTTGGTCCTTCAGCTGAAGTGATGGATGTCAGCAAAGCTGTGCTCAGACTCTGCGTCTGCAGATTTCTACTGAGGCAATGGGTATGTGACAATGAAAATTAGGTGTAAAAGTGCAGTATAGGATGGATTAGATACACTCTGGAATTGTATTTGTAGAGTCCAGTAGGCTTCTTTTCTCTAAATTATGCCAGTATAACACAGCTGATTTCGGAGCCTAAATATGACAGTGCTTCATTGGATTTTCTCCAAATATCAAGTTAAAAAGATTTTAAAGCGTAATGTGGGGGACCATGATGAGGAGGAAACCCCTGGGGAACCCAATGTGTGATCTTCCCAGGGTATGAAAAGCCACCAAGGGGTTAATCATCCCCCACTGCATATGAAATGACAACAAGCTCTTGGCAGCTTTCCCTATTCTTTATATAACACTTCCAAGCGCTGAAGCTTGTATCCTCCTAGTAATGCTTTTAATTTGTGCTCTGTTGGGGAGAGGCCAAGATTTAATCGAAATCATTAGAATGTCTTTGCTTGAAGTAGCTGAGGGCTTGTAGTGAGCTGGAGGAGGTTACTTCAGAATAATTAAAAGAAATACATAAGGTCGTCATTGGTGTCTGAGCTATTCCAGACACCAGGTTCAAGGGGGAAAGGTTGAGTTTAATGACAACTCCTCTTAAGTAGAATGCTTGCACGGCCGCATAGTTTTAATAATTAAACTTTGCCTTTTTCTCTTCCCACACACCTACCCAAGTGGACGTTGTTTCCAGCTTTATCTCAGTGCAGTAAAAATGGGCTTGAACCAAAGCCCGGGAGCCAGATTTCTCAGAGATTCAGGGTTTTGGGGGCTCCACCGCTTAGATCCAAATCTAAATGTTGTGGTTTACCTTTTATCTCTAAAGTGCGATGAATCCAAATGTGCCTATAAGCATGCACGTGTGTATGAAAATGTGCTTATAAGAGTGTGTGAACAAGCGGTGTGTATTTGTTTACAGTCTCAGCTGGGATCTGATCTTGAATTTTGACTCTCCTTGTTTAAATGGGACTATTGGCACGCTGGCGTTGTTGCTTTCAGTGTGATATTGATGTCTATGAATGGATTTTAATCCTATATGTGCCTGAAAGGCAGTGCTATGCTCTGGGTGTGTGCGCAGGAAAATAAACTGCTGAGGTAATTTCGAGGCATGATACACATGCTAATTGCTTACTGCAAATTAGAACATGCCTTTTCTTTCTTTGTTGGTTGTATGTTAAACAAAAAGATACTCAAAGGAAAGTTTAAAAAAAAATTAATTTCACATCTCTTGCATGCTAGAGTCCCCATGTTGTATAGACAGTGATGGAGAAGACTGGCAAGCGGTGAATTTGTGTGAGAAACCATCTTTCTTGAATGACTTCTTATGCCTACATTTGAATACAGCCTCTTACAGCAGAGTAGGTTCAAATAATGAACTAATAGTGAATGTTAAAGATTTAGGGAATTGGCTGTGAACTTTTGACCCTGGGAATGTAAGGAGGTTTGCTTTTCAGGAGAATTAGTCTAGCTGGGCTAATGGGTGCCAATAAGGGCTGTAAGCAGTGTGTCAGGGACCAAATCTTTTAATTAACCGCTGAGTGAAAAGTAGTTTGGGAAATGCAATAAGTCAGATTCAGGTCAGATCAAGCAGAATAATATGTGGGCAATGCTGAAATTAACATACTAGGAAATGCAAGCTGAAAATCACCAAACTTTCCTTATTAGACTGATAGAAAATGGGATTTACTTTGATTGCTTCAAGAAAACATTGCACCTACTTCTACTGACTGGTTCTAGCGAGGATTAAACTGTCCTGGTCAGCATCATCTGCAGATGAAAAAGATCAAACTGGAGACATGCCATGGTCCAGATTTGAAAAACACTGTGACCTGTAGTTTGGGCTGGCTCAAAAGCATCGGTTGCTCTCCAGTGGTTTTGTTCAAGGCCGTGATGCCCAGAAAGTTACAACAAGGATTGGATGGCTTGTATGCTAGTGTCTGCTGTCTTCCGTGACATATAATATTGTCTCTGAGTTTCTTTGCACCCTGAATCCATTTTTATCTGTTGCTCTGATGGTGGCATTGAAACTTTTCAGGGAAGAGAGTTTCTCTTTCTGTCCTGCGCTTGTATCTCACCTGTCAGAGTCGTGCCCTGGTCTGAGAGGTGAGTACGGCTAAGCATCAACACAACATGGATAATTACATTCAGTGTTGTCCTACAGATGGAAGGATCTCAATTTTAATTATAACTCATTAACAAAATAAGTAGGATCAGAACTACATCTAGAGAGTTTAGAAGGTACACCAGTGCCTATAAATGTATCATTATAAAGTAAAGTCTAATTTATTAGTTTAGTTCACTTCTAATAGGATTTTAATCCTATTCTGATTGTTCTGTGTGCACATCAAAAATATGCTTTTAAAGAAGACCCATGCCTTAAAGTTTGGTCCAGAGGGCTTTGAAATTAATGGAAAGATTCCAACTAAGCTTAGTGGGCTTCGACTCAATCAGTTTTGAGTCATTTGCATCAACACTAAAATTTAAATATGCTTTGAAAACTTTGATTGTGGGTCTCTAATTTCCTAAGAATCATTATCAACAAGGACAGTGTGGTATCTGATCTGTCAACTTATTCAAACCTCTACTCGTGTCTTAGCTGTTACTAACTACTCAAGTCATTTACTTAATTGGAAAGTGCACTAACTTCAGTGTTAACATGCCATGCAGAGTAGTGAGGGATTCCATAAGATCAGAAAAAACTTTCCAGTGCCCCATTGCATTTCCTCCTTGGTTTCTGACTGGCTCAATAGTTGCAATGTTTAGCTAGAATAATATTTTCTTCCTTCATAACTGTTGCAAGGTGCACTTCTTGCCAAAAATCAAAGGGCTAAATTGTATTCACTGACTTAAATCAGTCCTGCTGTCAACTGCGATGCATGTTTAATTGTTCTGTCTGTACGATGTTGGGCTGGAACAGTTTCAAACAATCTACCAATCACGAGCAGGAAAAAAAAATCATTAGAAAATCAATTTTTGCTTAATTGAAGATCCTTCTTCCAAATGGGAATGAAGCAAGATTTATAACCTCAGATTCACTGACTGCATAACGATGGCACTTGAGCTTGTCAAGGTTTTCATTTGGTAGCGGTGGCATGGGCAGCATTTGCTTTTCCCACTGTCTGTGGGTCAACACAGCGTGGGCCCTGGGCAGCAAAGGTACTTCGTGGAGCACAGGAGGCCACGTTTGCAAATCAAGGGTGGAAAAAAAGCCTTTATATAGGCGGGAGCAAAGTAGTAGAAGGGAATTTCAAATGCATTGTTTATTTATAGATTTGCTCTGAATGCTGCGAGTGGAAATTCCAATGACTGACTCATGGAGACATCCCTCTGGCAACTGACTACCGATGCTGACATTGATAAAATCCCGTATCCCAGAGTCCCTTGGGTAGTTCACTCTCTGTTCCCAGAACAAGGGTTCCCAAAGGTAAAATCCTGTCTCTACTCAAGACAATGAGAGCTTTGCCATCAATTTCAATAGGGTTACAATTCCATTGCAGGTCTTTTAAAAACTTTTCCTCTATTGAAAATTGGGCAAATCCTACTGAATTGTGATGTAGTTTAATAGTCGGAGACAAGAAAAGCATTGGAAAATGGAAAACTAACAGGAAAATCAGACTTGTTATGATTATATTCCCTCCTCCCTTTCTGGTTTCTCCTGCCGCCCTTAGAAAATGCAGCACCATTCTCCTTTAAGTTCAAAATGAGTAGAAGAGGGAGCCGTGGCGTAAATATCATGCACTAGCTAAAAGTGAATTTACCAAAGTTCAATAAACATAAAAATGATGAATTTAGATGTCATGTAATTAACTCAGAATTACACGAGCAATAACCAAGTAATTACACCTTTAATAATGCATTAAACTTGTCAGGAATACTTAGTCATTCAACTAGAATTTAACAAGATAGCCTATAGCAAGTTACAGTAATTAGATATCGCTACTGAAAACATTGACAGTTCCTAATTGATACCTTTTATTATAAAGTTAAATGCTAAACATTTCTTTTGAGTGGATTAAGGAATAGTATTAGCTGTGTTTAAGACCATACTGCCTGCTCTTATAAATTGCATGCGGGTATAAAAGAGCAGCAACAACAAAACCCTAAGAAAAAAAAATATATACCAGCTAAACTCAACAATCACACAAATTTTGTTCGAGTTCTCACTCCTGTGATTTAAATTACAACCTAAGAGGGTCTGCTGCCCGGCAGGTCTGTCAGCAGCAAAGGAGAAAGGGAGGTGGAAGAGAAAACTTTGTGGAACAGGTAAAGAGAATAACAATCGCATCAGGTGGAGGCGGCAGCCCTTCGGTGAGAGTAAGGCAGACTGCAGCCTTCGCAAGAGTGCAGCCGGAAAAATAAACAGGCTCAGGAGCTTGCAAATTAGATATTAAGGCAGGACTTGGGCTTGCTGACATCTAAATCAGATTGTTTAGACTACAAGAGGAAGGGGGTTTTTTTTTTGAGAATGAGGTGGAATAGAATTGAAACTATGTGTTTACTTGCTGTTTCTAAATGTGGGAGATATTTCTGCTGGTTTTATGTTGTTCGGTCTATGTGCTTGGCAAATAATTCTTTTTCTTTTTTTTTTTTTTTTCCTTGTAACCAAACCAAACCAAAAAGTAAAGTTTATTCCAGGGAAAATGGAAAGAATAATGTAAAAGAACAAAACAAAACTTTTAGGTCAACTCAAAATATAGTTTGTCTGAAATAAAAATGTTCTGTTTAATTCTATTTTTAAAAACTTTTAAGCCATTTTCTTATTTACAACAACAATTCCCATATTTAGCCTGACTTCACAAATATTTTTGTTTTTCTTAAGTTCTTCTCTAACACATTTCTGGGGGAAAAAAGTATGCAATCCTATTCTGGATATGTACCGGAATCTCTGATGTTTAGTGGAACCATCTGTACTCTAAACCAAACTAAACAGATTAATGCTGTCTGTGTGAAATGGTAGAGGTTGGCTGGAATGATCACATATATCTTTTGTCATTTTTTTTTTCATCTGTATAATTACAAGTCTTATCAGGCTGCATGCTGGGCTATGTCTGATTGTCAGTAAGACCTTTCTTGATTGCATCTTATATAAATATTCCATGTCAATTTGTCGGATGCAATTCCAGGGTCCAAAGAACTATACCTCACTGCACAAATGCAAGGTCCTTGCTTTTATTTCTATGCTAATAATCAAATTAATTCCTAAAATGCAGGCTCCCAGCTACCAAGTGGTAAATTCCCCTGCACCTTTAATGCTACTCCTCTGCGCTGGTGTATAGTGGCTCTGCTGAGCCCTTCTCACAAGATACATAAGATTATTCATGAAAATGAAACTACTGCATTTATGTTTACGTGATTCTCAGCCAGTTGCATGGCAACTGGAATTGTCTTTACTTTTATGCATATTAAAACACTCAATAGATGCCCTTTCAATAATTAATTGGTAATGAATGTAGAAGCTCTAGAATGCTTTATTCGATGTGCTTAGGCTTTATCCAGTGGTTGAACTGGTTAAAAGAGCCTTGTTTTTCTGTGTTAGGACTTTTTAAACAGGAGATGCTATGCGCTGTTCTCAAAAATCAGAGGCAGTAAACAAAACCCTGGAGGAGCTGCCTGACCTGGGCAGCATCAAGGCCAGCCAAGTGTGTGTGTGTGTGTGTGTGTGTGTGTGCGTTTGTGTTTGCAGTGCACAGGACAGAAACCGTGTATGTTGCAGAGCAGACTGCAAAATCTATGCTGTGAGGTAGACAGCAGCAATTTTCAATCCATTTTCACCACCTCTGATGCTCTTGACGCTCACCCAGCGCGCCACATCTCTCTTCGGGTTGCTCCGCTGTGCAGCTTTCTCCTCAAAATGGGCAGCGCTGGAACAGCAGTGCTGTGGCTTCAGATAGCCCCGCAAGACTTACCCCTCTCTTCGGTAAATATGAAATAAAGTGCTTCAATTACGTATAGAAAGCGATCATTTGTAAATTCAGTAAATATCTCTCTTGTCCCTTCTTGCTTTTATCCTGGCCTGCTCCAGGGAATTAAAAAAAACCAAATTCATCTCTGCTGTGACCAGACTTCCCCATTGAGCTGCACCGCTTTGGCAGTTTCACCTCCCCATCACACCTTTGGGCTTCTCTTGGTGGAGAATTGGGACTCCAAAAGCTGCGCTGGCTTGGGACTGGCCACCCTTTTCTCCTTATTGGAGATGTGAACAGGACTTCCTAAAGAAAAGGCAAGGAGGCAAATCTCTGTTTTCTGCGTGGTTTTTATAATTGTTTTAACACAAGATGGAGTAGGAGATTTCTTCACTCTCCAAACGTCTCCTTCTGACTCATTTAATTAGACCTGAGCGCTAATGGATTCTCATGCTTTGTAGGAAAGCTGTACACAGGCTTGTTTGGCCTTGCTCTTGCCGGCACTAGCTTTGTGTGGAGGTTCGTGTAACTGAGTCCATCAGTGAAGTCCCTCACTGCATTGCTTCTGCCCTTGTCTGGAGCATATCTGGAGTTTTAGCATCCCTGCTGTGTCCTGATGTGTATCTGCTTATGTTTTGCATGTGAAGAATGGATACACAGCAGTGTCCTCACTGACTCTGGGGGCAGTAGCAGCATGTTGAAGGTATGTTCTTGATGGTTCTTCCTTACTGCTTACATATGAATACACCTGTGTGTGCAGTTACATATATGTGATGCATACAAACCAGTTTGCTGCTACGAAGGCTGTTCTGTAGGACAGGACTTGGTCACTCAAAGCTGCTCGAGGCGGTATTCTCAGCAGCTGGGATGGGGACGCACCCTGTGTACCCACATGTGTGTTCATGCGCTTCCTCAGGTGGGTGCGCAGTTACCGTGGCTGCGAGATGCAATCACGGTAAGTCATTTAAATGAAGGTACTATTGATCATTTTTGCACACACCATTACATGCAAACACTTTTGAAAATAAGACTCGAGGCATAATTGGTTGCCAATGGAGCTTCACCAAGTTGGCTGCATACATTTGGTTTCCCTTATTTTTACATTTTAGAGAGCTATTCATGCTGATTCTCAGAACCCGTCTTAGGGCTTCGAATTTCCTCCTAGATGTGACTCTCTCTGCATTGCTCTTGTGTTATGCTCCTAAAATAGATGATGTGTTTAACCTTTTGGATATGCTGATTGTGTTCTGCCTTATCTCTACAAAACAAGGAATTAAGTGTTCCCCAAAAGCCTTCCCGAGTTTGTTCCCAGAAACTAAAGTATAGGAGTTTGTTGAAAGCCCGAGACAAGAAACGTGTGGATGCAGATTTGACAAAGCAGTTGACGGGTGTACTACTGAACAAGGTGCTGGGGAAAAAAATCAGACTAATCCTCTCTTGAGATCCAAAGATTACACAGTGTGTTGAGGACTCTCAACATTGATCCTGAGGATGGGCAGCTGCTGATGGGCGCTTTCCTGGGCTCTCCACCAATGTGAGCAACCTCTCGCCCCTGAGCCCAGAGGAGGCACCTGTGTTCTCCCAGGCTGCCAACTAATGAAGTGACAATGGGGTGTGATAACTCACCAGCCAGTGCTGGATTATATAGAGTCACTGCAGCCCATTAACACTTCGTAAAAATCCTGTATGGCTCAGCTTCGCTGAACCTGAAAGGCATTAGAATAAGGACTGAAAAGCTGAAGCCCATATGAAGTCAGGAGTGTTCCCGGGACAGTAAAACTAGATGCTTTCAAACGATTTTTTGACACAGTTTGAGACTGGGGGACATATGTCTAAACAATTTTCTGCATGAATGCCCAGAATGTTGTGTACGGGGGTTTACTTGAGAGCAGATCCTCTGGGCTGCTACACGAGTGTCCTGCTCATCTCCCCTGCTGTAGAAAGGGGTATGGTGAATTATCACTTAAGTATTTTTGTGCTAACTTTCAACTTTCCTGGAGAACGTGGAGCCCAGCCTGTCCTTGCAGGTCTTGATCCTGCCATGGGTCTGAACCTGATTTGCCTTTCCGCTGAGAATTTCCATCAGACTCCAGGCTCATGGACTTAGGGTCTGTGAAGTCACTTACTGAAGCAAGACTCTTCTGATCTGTTTGCTGGGGCTGGAAGGAGGAATAAGTTCCCTGGAATGGGTTGGTTTGGGCTAGTTAGCTGCTAGTTTCTGAGTGAGTGAGCTCAGATAGCTCAGAGAAAGGTCCCATGAGCAGCAGAACTAGGGCAAGGGCAGGGTTGGAGTTGTGCAGCTGGGAGTGGGGAAAATGGGAGGGTGGTAAAATTCCAAGCCCTTTAGTGATAGTGGGGTATCAGACCTTGTGGGCTGTCTGAGTAAGGTCACACACAGACCTCTCTCCCGCTCCAGCAGGCAGACTTTGTTCTAGGTGCTGTTCTCAGATCTGTCCTTTTCTTTTAGTAATAATTCCGTTAAAAAGTCATAGTTTAGGAATACTTTCTTAAATATATTTTTAAGCTAATGCGCAGTTCACTCAGAAAGAATTGTAAGTAACGTCTCTCCTGATTCTTATGTGCAGGCCTGCTCGCAGCTCTACAGCGAGGGCTGCGGTGCCACAGGAGGAAGGCTTTGGTGGTTGTACTGGGAAAAGTACTGGGAAATCCCCCAGTCTGCTATTGGTTTCCAGACCTTTGCTGCAGCGTGCTGGCCTGTTGAGTGTTGGTGATACATCTGTGTGACCGTGTGGTGCATGAGGTGAGTGAACATACTTGAGTTGAAAATAATCCTGGAAGAAGGGTTTTAGTCCATACTAAGTAGTTGCAGGCAATTAAAGGGTCAACATGAAGAAGGGAATAAGCCAAGGAAGTAAGAGATAAATGGGCAAGGAATGTCTTAGTTAAGACATTCTACCACTTCTATCATTATAATCATGAAAATGGTGTGTAGAACAGCTTCTCTAGAGCTACAAAGGTTAGTCCATATTTTTTGTCATATATTAACTGTATTCTAGCTGCTGCATAAATTATCCTTTAGTGATGTGTACCGTATAATAACCTAGATAGATAGATACACCTTAACTATTATCTTTCCCAAATGGTGCAGGAGCATTGGACCGGTGCATTACACCACAACTGCAAGCAATCACACCATAGATGTTCTGTCTGGAAAGGTCCACAAAATATATTTCTCATACCGCCTACTTGTCACAAAGCATTTTCCAGTGACTTATTTAAGGCCTAATGAAAAAGACCAGAAGGCTGTAAGACACTTGAGGAAGAGAGCAGGAGAAATCAAAGTCATCAGCGGTGTCCTAAGGCCTTGGAACTGCAGGTAGTTTGCTGAAATTCCCAGGTAATCCTGGGACGCTAATGGTGCAGGCAAAAATATCTGCAGTGATTGCCATCAACATGGCTTGGAGGAAAACTTTCCTTCTGAATGCAGTATCTTGTAACGTGTTAAATTCTGCATACAAAAGTAAGATATAAAAACCAATAACCAGTGGCTCTAATGTCACTGTACGCCCCAGTGTGCCCTTGCTGGTGTTCTGTTTCTAGTTATGATTATCTTCAGTGAATCAGGGTCAATTTATACAGCAAAAGGGAAAAAAAGGTCTTTGTGATCCTTGCAACAAACTAGTGCAAGCGCTGGAATATGGGATTAGTACAATATAAAGATGAGGTGGACATGCAGTGAAAAGATTTGAACTATTTATTAAGTCCTTATTCAAATTATTAACCTTTTGTGACAAGCTGAGGGAAAATTAAGTTAAGATGACCTAGCTGTTTTATTGCTATGTAAGTACACAGTCTGTACAGATAGCTCTGTTTCAGATAGCAATGGGAGTTTTCAGTGTCTACCAAAATCTAAATTTCAGTCTTTGTCTTATTAAAGCCCTGACTCAGCAGATCCCTTCAGCATCATTTTGCTTTCAATTATATTATGCACAAACTGGCTTAAATGCTTTGGACTCCCCAGTTTTGATTCCAAGCGAGATAGAAAATGGCAAAATTTAGAACATGGAACCAAAAGGTGCATTAATCTCCTGATGTCCTTGGTGCCAAGTTGCGTTTCAAGTCTGGCCCATGTGCAAAAGATCCTCTTCTCTTTTTATAGTTCATTTAATCAGGGGTGTTTTTGACAGAAACCAGCAAAATATCCTGGAATTACCTAACGTGCTCCAAGTGATTGTCCAATGGCGTGTGTAGCGTTCCCATCCAGAGGTTATATAAAAATGTTCTGTTGCTATGTGAACTAGAGGTTTGTTTTGATGTAGCATCAATACCCAGGAGGGGAGAAAGGGGTGGGGGGAGGGAAGAGAAGACAAGACGCTGGCATGGTGCCAACCGCTGGAGTTTTTTTGCGATGATAAATGGTTCACAAGGAGTCAGCATGACCCGCCAAGTAAACCCAAACGCTCTCAAAGAGCCGTGGGCTTCAGATACTGCTGACAGACAAGCGCTCCTTATCAGCTTTTTTGTTTAAACATACGCGCAGAGCGTGCCCACGTAGGATATCTGCTCTAGCAAGAGAGAAGGCATGCCAGCAAAGCGGGCTAATGTCCCCCCAGGTGTCCAGGTCTGATTCTGCCCCCCCGCCTCCTTTGACTTCTACCGACACTCTGCATTTCCTCTAAGCGAGAGGCAGAGATCGCAGTAGGTACCCTCTGCTGTGGGTTGCGATGGAGGAGTTGTGGAGTACAGCAAAGGTGTCATTGGTTTCTAGAGGGAGGAATTCACACCCAAAGGTTTTGACTGATCTATATGGGCCCATGTTGCTGTTGTAGCTCGTTCAGAGATAGAGCTTCTCTTCATTTGTTTTGGTTTTTGTTTTATCTTGCTCTGTTTTTTTGTTGTATTTGACTCAGGTGAAAGGTTTGGGAATTATTGCTTTGAAAATGGATTTCATATTTATTCCCCATATTTTTTTTTCCTTATCCACTGTCTCCTAGACAGTGTCAGTCTTGTTCTGATGGGCAGGTCAAGGCCTGAGCTCAGGGGTGGTTTGGGGAATGCTTGTGCATCACGTAGAAGTCCTGACTGATTTTATGGAAATCCTTCTGTAACTCTAGCCCCTGTGGTGCATCAAGCAGCCGTTTGCTAACAGAGACTGTGATGCACACAACTTACGCTTGCAGGAAACAACTATGGGACAATCAAGGATATAGAATAGAATCATAGAATGGGTGAGGTTGGAAGGGACCTTTAAGATCATCAAGTCCAACCATTAACCCCCCCTGACAAAAACCCCTTCTAAACCATGTCCCTCAGCACCTCATCTACCCTTTTCTTAAACACCTCCAGGGATGGGGAATCCACCCCCTCCCTGGGCAGCGTCTTCCAATGTTTAATAACCCTTTAATAACATATAATTAATGTGAAATAAGTATTCCCTGGCAGAACAGGCTTAGGGAATTGACCAAGCTGAAGGAAAACTGTTTTGCCTCAGAGGGCAATGGAAAAATCTTCAGGAGAGTATTCAAATGTAAGAAGGCAGGTTAGAAAGATCTTGCTTTTAACCAAAGGGGAACCATTCAAATCCTCTAAAACCTAAAGAGAATGAAAAAACAAAAAATTGAAACAAGATAGACTGAGAAATTAAAGATGTAAGCCAGAGAGAAAAGATAAAGGGATTGACTCATGAGTCTTCCACTGTTTGGATGAGTTGAATCATCTCTCTCTTATCCACTTTCCTTGTGTATACAAAGGGCAGGCGAGAGGGGAAATAAGACGGATGTTATGAAGCGTTAAGGAGTCACAGGACATTTGAAAATACAGAGTGCTTTAATAGTAGTAACTGTGAGCAGAGTGGATTAAATAGGTGCTTTGATGAGTAGCTGAGTTCAAGGATCTGCGAGGCAGGAGCTGGGAAGATAGGGCCTAGCGGCGGTGAGGCTGGTGGTGAGCGGGCAGGAGGCATTTCTCAGGGGAGCAAAGGGAGCAGAAGAAACGCCTGGAACAAGCTGTGCCGTGTGTCCCTGAGACAGCTCCGAGTGAGCTGGGGTGTCTGCACTGTGCGGTGAAGTGTTGGGAAGAAATACTGGTGTGGGCTTTGGGAGTGGTGTAGCTACATTAGCTTTGTGCCCGAGATTAATAGCTCAATGAGCTAGTGGGGCTGATTAGCACCACGCTGGTGAGACTCTTCTCTTTCTGCGCTGAAATCGGTTTCTTCAGTGTTAGCGCAGGGCTTTCTGTGCTGGTCTTTGCTCTAAGGTGTTGTTGAGCCCCGAGGGCTTGACCATGAACTTATTTGATCAAGCTGAATCCTCTGTGGTTCCTATAAAGCGCACGGGGTTAATGGAATAATGCGTTATGGTAAGCACAGTGCAGGCATGAGAGTTGACACTTGCAGTCCGTACCTGGCTTTCGACCTGATTGACTTTGTCGTAACATTTTATTTATCACTTTGTGCATCAGTAAAATGAGGAGAGGTGGTAGTAGGTGTCACTTTTCTGTTATGACTCAAGAGAAATGGGAATCAGATATTGAAAAGGAGAGTGTAAGAGATGACCCGAGAGTGAAGGTTCCAGGGGTAAGGGGGTGGATTAGGCGGTGGGGTAGCCAATTGCTTCCTCTCTGATTTGGTATTATTGATATCAATGGGAAGACCCAACGTCTGCCATACCTACTTGATTTTGTGAGTGAGGCATAAGTGGACAGAAAATCAAATTGGTGCCAAGACCTATCCTGAAGGCAGGCACATCCTAATGAATTATTTCTTTCTTCTTAAAAGGGATTTGAGCATTCCCTGTGGCACAGCTCCCCTGTCCCATAGCCGCTGATGCAGCATGGACTGGTTTCCCCCGATTTCCAGGAGACCAGAGAAATAAAATATGTTCTGTCAAAACCAAAGTGCCTCTGGGCAGCAGATGAGGAGGGTTTTGGACCTCTCTTCTATCTTTTATAGTTTAATTTTTTTTTTTCTTTTCCATCCTGCCTTTGCACTTTAAGAAATTGTCATGGGGGGGGTGGGAAGAAGGCAAACAAAAGTTGACTTTTGTTAAACGGCTGAGGCTTGGCAGTTGTGTGGAGGTCACGGTGCTCAGTCAGTGTCAGCCTCCATTCCCCAGAGTTGTATCCTGTAATGTATTTATTTATCATTACAGACGGCCAAATTTTTTTTTTTTTCCCTTTCAGTTTGTTCTGTCCAAGGCCGCAGGGTTCCGACAGAGATCAACAGTGTTCCCGCAGTGATGAAGCAGCTCGTCAAAAGCTGAATTAGATGTTAAATCTTTCTGAAGTGGGGAGGAGGTGGAAGGAGGGGAATCACATTGTGCTAAGAATTTATCATGTGTTGTTTCCTGTGAGATAATGTATAGGAGAAGATTTGTTATGGTGCAAGTCTCAAACTGCTGTTTCAGGGCTACAGTGTCTGCCAAGCTTATGATGTATTTGATCTTTTTTGAAAGTCCTTCTTTTCCTTTTCTACCTTTTGTTAAGCAGTAGGTCTTCCAGGTAGGTAGATACTTAAAATACTCCACCCGCTCAAGTATGTACAGATATGCACCAAAATTTCATGGATAAGAGGAATAAGCAGAAATCTGCTAGAGTAGACTGTGAGATTCAGTGGGGCTCCAGCTCCTGCACAGAAGGTTAGATACTCAAATTTTCTCTTAGCTTTGCAATTGGGTGTGTTAGACAAGTTGCATAGACACACCTTTTTGTAGAAACTCTTAGGAATTTTGGTACAGACCTTGAAGAAATAAAGTGTTGCATATGCCCAGCACTACTTAAAGCCCAAAGGAGCAACAGCTTGACAGTGCTTCTGAAAACGTTTATTGAACCATTCTGCATCAGTGACCATCTTTTACAGTGCCAGGTCACTGTCTCGAACTTGCGCACTTGTAACATGGTTGAAATACTCTTTGTGTCCTTCTTTTGCTCTTTCATCATGTTCCTTTTTTCCTCAGAAGGAAGTACAGATGAGTCTCGTATTCATTTATACTTTCGGGTGTAATTGTGTCTGCAGTCATTGAAAGTGGCCCATAGGCAACGCATGCACCTTATTAATGGACTATAAAATGCACCCCTTTTTGGTCTAAATTGGGAGGGGGGGAAGTGTCAGATTAATTTATTATTTTTTTTTCTCTCATCCACTAAATAAATATTCTGGTGTGAGAACCTTTTGGGTAAAATAGTTTTGCTCTGATTCTTCATTAAAATGTCAAGTGCAATGACTGGCAATCCGGAAGTTTTCTCAGCATTGTTTTGTTCTCAGTATCTTGGTCAAGATATTTCTTGTTTGCTTGGAACAGACAAAATTTCCAGTGTTTAAATAACACTGTTAATATTATAAGTGGTTTGGATATCGGCCAGGAAGGAAGCTTATTGATCAGCAGCATAAGCACTGCGTGCATATGAGCCATCTTTTCCTGCCTGGCTGTAATGAATCTGAAGACCAGAAGCAGGCACGGCGAGTCCCCTCTGCCGAGGGGTGTGGGAAGGAAACGGAGCTGCTGGGGCTTAAAACGTGTCTGCCTTAGCTACTTGCATGGCCTTTTTTACTAGAGGCTTCTGCAAAGCCTTTAATATAACTTTTCCCTAAAGCAATCCTGGAAGTGCTACTTTGCAGAGGAGGGAGTGAGGTGTAGAGGGGAACTCCCAGATTTACCCACAGGTACCAAATGTGTCGTGGGTGAGAGATGACTTTGGCACTGCAACCTCTAACTTTATTCAGGGTTTGGGACCGCAATCAGCTACTCAGGTTGCCTGATTTGAGCGTGAGGGACTTAGAGGTCAGATCTTATCTCTTCCAGAAAAAAATGTTTTGACTTTTCTAGATTGTCCTAAAAGGAACTTCTGTCCATCATTCCTTTTGGAGGTTTGTGATGTTGCCCGAGAAATACAAGGTAACCTGTCTTTGTTCAAGGAGAAAGGTACAGGCTGCCCAGGGAGGTGGGGGAGTCTCCGTCTCTGGAGACATCCCAAACCCGCCTGGAGGCGTTCCTGTGCCCCCTGCTCTGGCAGGGGGTTGGACGGGGTGATCTCCAGAGGGCCCTGCCAACCCTATCATTCTGTGATTCTGTGATAAGTTGTGACATCATCTTTCTTAAGAATGGCTCCCATCTTCCACGTGGTGGTTTTTTTTGCAGACAGTTCATAGGGCAGTAGCAGAAATTCCTGGGCGAGCATTGTGGTCATGAGATGAAAGGTAAAATCAGGGTGTTTCCTTTGCCCAGTCACTCAGTGAAATCTGAACTCTTTCTGTGCGGTCGCTGGGCTTTGACAAGAGGAGTACAGAGCATCGCAAAGAAGAGCGGGTAGCCAGGGGATCACAGCATTGTGCTGGGACATGAGAGATGTTTATTTGAAGCCCTTTGGTTGTGAAGTGGAAGGAGAGGAGCTGCTGAATAACTCAGTGAAGCAGCAGTGGCACCTCCCTGGTGTGGTTACGCCTGAAAGGAGGCCCAGGCAACCTGCTTTGGGAGGAGCACTCCCCACCTAGGAGTGCTTGGCGCTCACCCTGCAAGGGATTTAGGTAGATAAAAGCCTGTTTCGTGGAGTCCGAGCAGGGCTCGGCATGAGCTTGGTGTGCAGCCCAGCTCAAGCGGTAACACGCGCAGAGGCAGAGCTGTGCAGGGAGCGCGACTGCTGGAAACAAAGATGCATAAAGAGTTAGGGATTAGGCTCATCACCTCTTGCAATGAAGGTGCCCAAAGGGCAAATTGTGCAAGGTGGCTGAGCTGCTCTAACAGTTCACCCTGCCAAAAGAGGGAAGTCTCTCTTTACCACCCAGCTCTTGTTAGATCTTTGCTGAAGGAGTTCCCCACGCTGACTGCAGCAGGGGTCAGCTGTCAGACCGAGTGTCTCAAGGGACTTCATCCTGTCAGGTGTTTGCAGAAGTTCACAATGAGCAGAAAATTGAATCCTTGCATCTGGGGTACTATGCTAGCAACCTTCTCTTCCAAGCAGGTTTATTTACTACGTGCTCCTGTTTACAGTTTCTGAAGGGTCTGGAAGAAATTATAAGAGTGACGATGATGAAAGGGGATGTACTCCAGGTTGGTGAGATTGGTTTGTGCTTTCTTCCCACATTGCTTCTTCCTAGTGACATGGATGTGCCGATGGCATTCCCTGGCTTTCTTGAGGAGCTCTCATGTTAACTCTGGTAGGTGTGTATAAATGGAAGAATGAACATCGGTCAGCAAATAACACTTTATTTTTTTGTGGTTTTTTTTTTTTTTTTTTTGTCGGAGGCCCGTGTTTCAGGCTGGAAACTGCCTCTGCAGCCTGCTTAGATGGGAGTGTTGCTGGATTGCTTTTCCTGGTTCTTTATTTGTTCCATATTCCTTTATGTTGTATCAAGCTGCCCAGCCTGTGTTTCGAGGAGGATCCGATCCTCACTCTGACACTGCAGGTCGCACAGCAAAGCCCCCTGGTAAAGCAGTGTATCTGTCACAACAACACGCTTCCAGTGCACAGAAAAGAAATCCAATAGAAAAGTGACATGATAAAAGATAAGCCGCGTTAAACAAAGATGTTTTCTGTGTATCACACCAAAACATGGTGTATTTCATAACACTGCAGAGCACACTTCGTCAGAATCCCAGGGAAGAAGCAGACCTGCTAGAAGAATAACATTTTGGTGCCAGGGAAGTTATGCATTTAATAGATCTCTGCTGTATTTTGTAGAGAGATTTGCAGCTACATTCAGCCTTGGCTAAAATGTAATGGCAACATGTAGGAGCCAGTTCTCCTTAGGGCTTCATATTGCAACAGTGGAGCTATAAATGATGTTATTGAAGTGGTAAGTGTGAGAAGGCAACCAGGATGCCATTTCAATTGGGAGGCGCTTTCGATTAAGCCGCCTGTTTAAATGCTGAGCCGTCCAGGAGAAAATCCGGTCTGGTTGCTTTTTAGACACACAAAGGGAAGGAAGTTTGACTGTGCTCTATGTGCTTGGTTGCAGTGGATCCTGCTCCTTATCCAGATCCATTCTGGCTAGAGCAGACACTGGGGGAAGGAGTTCATTTTCCTGCATGTAGGCTCTGCTGGCAGCTGCTGGTGTGATGCAAGCCTTGCCGAGAGGCCGGGCGGATGGATGGCATGGGGATTGTTGGTCTTTGCTCAACCTGTCTGCTATTGGCACCTCGTGCCCAAGAGAAACCTCATCTCATTGTTTTCAATGGAAACCTTTCCTATCAAAACCGAACGTGATGTTTTGTGTTTGGAAAATATAACCCACCGTGTGTCAGAGAATGACAATCTCTTGCAACCTTTTTTACAGGCACTTCTTTTCTGCAGCACTAAAAGGGCAAAGAGCTGATCCTCTGTTGCATTTGTGTTTACTTAGGAAGGGATCTTTCTATACCAGAACTAGGATTGCCTCTTAAGAGACCAAGCTGTAATTAAAAGTCTCGTGTATTCTGCCTATCTGAGGAGAAAAGCCAATTTTATGAAGATATATCTCACTTCTCTGCCCTTGCCTCCCCACATCTACCTGTCACCACTCCAAAAGGAGATTGAAAGGGGCTGGAAGGGACAGTGAATAGTGCTCTTGGCTGGCACCAAAAGGGACTGTGCCAGCAGCAGGACAGAACTTGGTCTGCGGGACCATTCTACCTTGCGGTAGAAAGTCCTAGTAGGGATTTGTTATGTTTTATAGTTTGAAGTCAGTAGGTTGGTTTTCTCTTCCCTTTTCTATTTTTGGAGTCATAAATTAACTATTTTCTGACTGTGGAAGGAAGAACTGGTTGAATGTAACTCCTCTGTGGTGTACAAGAGCAGGAGAAGTCCCTGGGCCTGGGGGGGTGGCTGGGGTGCACATGCAGCGTGGGGAGAGGACCCTCGGGCAGCGGTGGGACGTGGGCTTGCAGAGTGCAGCGCGTGGAGTGACGACGGGGAGTCTTCACCATCGGCACTTCCCACTGGTGCTCCAGGACCTACGCTGCGTCTGCGGGCTTGTGGGGGAGGCTAAAATAGATTTTTGGCATAAGGTCTTGGATCTTGGATCCTCTTTGCTTAATAGATTGCTGTCTCTCCCTAGTGATACCACTGCAGCTGCAAGCCACAGAGGCGTTTTGGCTGGAGTCCTCTCGATTTAAAGGAGTGAATACTGTACAGATCTCCTAGGCAGGAACATGACTGAATTTCCACTCCAGCCTGGGAGAGTCCAATTCTGCTGGCCTGAGGGACACATCTCTTCATGTCCCAGGCTGTGGAGAAGAGAGAAATAGTGTGTGCAAAAGTTTTCAGTTTCTCTAGAAAGATTTGAGGTCTCTGGCCAAGAGGCTTTTTTGTGCCTTCTTTGGCTTTTGGAAGTTGCTGAGTTTATTTTTGTCTGTGTGAGTTGGCCTATTTTTTTAATATATGGCAAAGGTGGCTATAGTCCTGGATAGACACTTTTTTATATTTCGTATAAACCTAAACAAATCTGTTAAATAAAGGTCCTTTCACCTCCAGGTTGGTGGTTCAAATCCAATCGTGCTTGGGAACAGAACTGTCCAAGCAATAAAAATAAAACATCTCCTGATTTATGAATAGAAGTGTCAAGTTTTGACTTGCCCTGATTACTGGCATCACATTATTTGTGAACGTTCAGACAACTGCCAGAAATTCATGAAACACGTTTGTGAATCCCAGAAGTTTCATAAACTTCAGCCCAAGTGATTATTTGCTTGCTGGTGAATAAGTGGGCTGGCTAAAACGGCATAAAAAGAACAGCTAGCTAATGCTCAGGTCCCATAGTAATAATAATGAGAAGCAAAGGCTTTTGTTTCAGTTACACACAGAAGAAGGTGACAATTCTGCTTCAGTTTACACCAGGCGATTGCCATTTGCTCTGGGGAGCTGTTGTTACTAGTTTGAGAAAGCCAAGGAAGAAGGGATCCAGCTTGATTTTCACATCTGACGTTGTTTGCCAGGCCAGCTGTTGGGGAAAAAAAAATAATAATCTATTTTGACTTGAAAGCTGAATTGTTATATTGGAGAAACCATAGCGATGACAATGCTAGGTAGTGCTTTTAGAGTATGAGAGGTGGGGCAAATGTGGGGCTGTGGTTCAGAGCTCTGTGCAAGAAAGGACAGAGAGCTGCTTCCTGGCAATGGGTGGATCAGCAGCTCTGTGAATTTGTACTAGTGTGAACGTGCTTTAAAAAGCATGGGGATTTGGCAAATCCATTTAGGTTTCACCCCAGGAGTGGAGATGCCACGATTAGAGCCTAAATTCAAGGCATAGCTGTGCTAGGATGAGTCTCTCCCTAGCGGAGCCTGCCATGCACCCATTTGTTGGGCATTCAGAAGCTACCAGGGACTACCAGACTGGGAAACTTGGCAAAAAAGCAATGGCAATAGGTGGCCTACAGTACTTCAGAGCTACTCTGTGACTAATGGTAAATGACATTTTAAATGGTTTTTTTAATGTTCTTTTCCTTCCTCTGTGTGAGCCTTTATATTCTCCCACTGCTTTCTCTCCATCTGCAGGAAGTAAAATTTAGGAAGTGTTATTATAGCTGCTTTGTCACAATATATAGTACTTGCACGGGGAAGTTGGAGGATAGGGATAACATGGCGTGGTTTACTTCTCCCGCCACTTTGCATAAGTGTGACTTTAAGACATTACTTGTAATTTCTATTGGTGTTATAAATAATAGATCAGGTCCACAATTTATTTGCTAAGGGCTCCAACAGATGCGCTGTAATTAACAGACTGTAATCATTACATTTTGGAGAGAGGGTGACATATCAGTTTTTTAACTGCTTTTCCACTTAGAAATACATCCAAGTAGCAATGCCTCCAGAGGGATATGAACATGGATGAATGTACTTTGTGCATGCCATTTTATACACATTCTCACTTTGCTTTCCAAGTATCAACATGTGTAAATCCCTTTGGCATGTGCAGCTACGTGCAAGTGGGTTGTGCATCTGTAGCGTTTATTTGCACATGGAAGGAAGCATATGTGGAATTGTGTGCACTGAGTTTTGCTTGCGCCGAAGTCCTTTGAACATTTGACCTTACGTAGTATCTCTTCAAATCTGCAACTCAGTGATTCAGTTCCTTTTGCCTTAAAAATACAGGCAGGGTGACTTTGTGTGGAGTAATAATGATATTATTTTAGGAAATAAACCTTTGAGGCATGTTGCCCAGTTACGTCTCCTTTAATCTAATAATATGAAAACCACAGAAATGAAGAAACCAGTTTTGATGGACGAATACAGCTCAGTGGGGCGGGTATCGAGCTGATACCCAAGCCTCCAGTGAGCACAACCCATTACTGTCAGGGAGATTCTTCTTCCTACCCACGAGAAGCATCGCCCTGTGGCCACACCACCATAACCTCTTCGCTGTTGTAGGCCCCATCTGTTCAATGGACTTGTCCAACAAGTTGTATTTAGCTCACGGGGTCTTGGAGCAGGAGGAAGACCGCAGTGCTGCGATGCCTGTTGCCCAGAGGAGTGTAGACATGGCCCAAAGAGTGAGTCTTGTTCAGGTGATTCAGGATAGTAATTGGAATTAGCTGCCAGTAACGCTAATGCATGCATTTGAGTTTTGAGGGTGCTTGAAATATGGAAAAAAAAAGTTCTGGGAAGAACTGCTTTTCCTCTACGCTTTGTAAGGGCTTCTAATGTTTTTGTCCAGTAGCTCCTAATTTCGGCCAATAAATTCTATTCTTTGTGCATGGAAGTAAAGATGAAGCATTTGAACATTTTAACATTTGAAAGCATTTCCTTGCAATGCCAATTAAAACCTAATTTTACCAGGGAAGCAGTTGAGAGCCTTGTGGCAAACTGCCAGGTTGTCCACCTCTAAACAGTTACCTTTTGTATTTTTTTTTTCTTTTAAACACTAAGTAAATGAGAGTATTCCTGATTTCCCCCATGCAGGCAATCGTGCCCACATGGATTTTTATTTTTTTTTTCTCTTTTGGAGAAATAAGAAGTTTTATTTTGTGTCTTTTAGCTGCTCTAATTCAGGTTTCCTACTGTTATATCACTTCATTTAGGGACAGTGCAGGAGACGGGAATCTGAACTGACTGCCAGATGCTTAAGAAGGTGAATAATGACTTGGAGAAGACCTTGTGCGTATCTTTTGATCTTTGGGCTTCAGACACCCTTTCACCCATAATTAACTTGTGTGTTGACTGATCACCTGAGTGATCAAGGGAGACTCGGTGTGTCAGTGGAAACCAGGAAACTATTACTCTATGGCAAAACAGCAATCAAGCCAACTCGTCTATGATACAAATCAGATACCTGCAAGAACAAGTCACGTAATGGCAAGCTGTACTGGAGATGGATGATATCCTAAATCATTATCTTCAATAGCATCAATTATGTTTACAGGGTGAGTAAGACCATGGTATCTTTATGGCAAGCGCTGCATCCAGATAGCAGCAGCAACAAAAATTAAAATTACAGCATGAATTTCAGGAGGGGCAGCGCACTATACGTGGCTAGCCAATAAATCAAGACCATCAGTGGATTAGATGGAGTGGAATGGTAATGGTTATCATTCTGTTGTGTAAAATGCACAGCTTAGGGTATATAGATCACTTAAAATATATATGAATTTGAAATCAGCCAAAATATATGTCAGGCATTTTTCTTCTTAGAATTATGGTGTGTTTTTAAAGCGTAAGTGCTTTTCAGGACAAATTTTAGCATGTTTTGCATTCAAATGAAACATCTATACGTGTGAAGCCCTTGCATACACTGCCTGTGAAAGTGAAGGGAATCATTGGATTTATAGGTTCTTTTGCCCGTTTTGTCAAAGTCAGCCTTTCTGCCTAATGTAGCACGCGAAATAGGAAAGGCTTTCATTGCACAGCTTTCCATAAGAGAGATAGTGTTTGGTGTCTGACACATCTCAACGTGTAAACAAAGACTCAAAATAAGTCTGTATTTAAAAAAGGAGCTCCAACTGGCGAAGGGATTAAGTTAATAACATATTCTGTAATTTCTTTATCAGCATTTCTGTGGCCAGTTTATGATAATAAACAGGCAAAAAAGATCATGTTTGAGATGGAAGTAAATTTCAGTGTGATATGAGTGATGTACCTCATAACCACTTATAATTAGAAGGGAGGCTTCTTTACAGCACTGTTCCTCTATAAATCACAGCAGATATTACCCCAACTTGTACAACAACTATGAAATATGCTATGAAATGTGAAACTCATGAAATAGGTTCTTTTGTTGCAATTTCATTCTCAGAAAAGATCTGATTTGACACAAGCTCATGCCTTTTTTTGAGGGGTTTCTTAAAAATAGGGTAAGCAGCCCCAATTTCCTAGAAAACTATTAAAATTTCTGTTTAGTAATGACTGTTATGTTTTTTATAATCACAATTTGTGAAAATGGAAAGCATTGCATATTTTGGTACACAGCATCCTTTCTTGGCAGAGTAGAACAAAAAAAACCTAAGCAAAAGTTGTCTGTGGCACAAGCTTCATATTGAGCAAATTTTATACTGAACAAGAAGTCAGAGATACAGGATGGTAACTAAATAGATGCGTATTTTCCTGTCCTCTTCTGACAGAGTCAGCTTTGACCTGGCCTGGTGCCCACGCGCTTTATTCCAGATGTGACCGTGGAAAGTCCATAGGGGAGGCAACCACAGGGAAGAAGGCCTTGCTGGCTTGATGCCTAAAAACAAAACAAAAAACAAATAGTAAGATTCTTTGAGTCTTTCTCTTGTCTTAAGGTCTAAGTCTTTTTCTTATGATATTTTATTATATTTTTAATAGAAAACGGATGGGTTTATTTCAGAAGTGTGTTCTCTGAAAACCTATGAACCTCTCAGGGCTGTTGGTATGGTAGGGCTGTAGCTGTCTCTATTGATCCTAATTTAAAGCTGTAATTGCAAATAAAAACATCATTATAACCCCCAGCTACCTTAATTGAAAGGATTGATTCACAGGAGCAAAGAATGATAAGAACTTCTACATGGGCCAAGTGCATATGGACATTTTAACACCTTCATTTCGGCATGACCTGGGTTTGTTCTTGTGTGGGAGAATGTTATAGGCATTGGGGAGAAACCTTCGCTCTTTCTAATATCTGACCTTATTTCTTGGGTTCCACTTAAAATAAATCAGGGGACCTGCCTGGGACTCTGTAGGCAGCAGGAGGATCACTGGTTTGGTCTCTCAGATGGCAGGACTCTCTAGAGAAGCCACATGTATATCAACGTGTCAAGGATGTGCTCTAGTTGTGAGAAAGTACTAACATAACGTGTTCCTGTAAGCATAGGATGAATAATATTATGATTATGAATCAACTTTCTAGTCTGAAGTGGATTCATTATTTACATCTTCACAAGCTGTTTTTCTTTCAAGTGTATCCCCATAGATAGAATTTGAGACTTTTTAATCCCGCAGTATGGTTTTCTCTTAGTACAATGTAGAGTAGGACAATGTCAGGTAATTTTCTTCACAGCGTCAAATTGCTGCATTCCAGAATTGCTCATTGTATTCCACAATATTTTGGGTTCAGGCCTAAAGCCCGTATAGTCTGCGGAATCACCGTCTGTGCCTTTTAACCCTGTGACATGATGCTGTTGGTCTGTACGTCGGCCTCTTAGCTCTAGCAAACTGCTGTCTCATGCCAAAACTTTTCTGATCTTAACTGATATTTTAGTTCATTAAATACATCCTTCAATTGTAAAATGGCATAAGCAGGTAGAGTATTTTGCAAAGTCTGTGTCTGAACAAATATAGAAATTAATTTAGGCAAATCTGAGGTGAATAAAAATATATATAAATATAAAAATAAATATATTTAAAAATTATAAATATAAATATATAAAAAATATATATGAATATAAATATAATATAGCCCCAATATAAAGGGACTAAGCGGGGGATGTCATAGCGATGAAGTGAGCCCTGTGCAGGCTGGTGCTACGGGTGTTGCCTCATCTCTCTGCCCCCTTTAAATCCCTTCCTAAATATCTGTTTGATAAAGCAGGCAATGTGAGAGATTTGGGGGGAAGTCTTAGAACACGACCATGTTTCCCCTCCTCCCAGGGCAGTTTTTGTGAATGACTGTGGTTAGAGGATCTGAGGAGGAATAAAAGTAGATTTTTTTCCATCATACTTTCTCATTGCATCTGTCCATATTACAAATTAGAACACACAAAGAATATTAAGTATGCCAAGGCCTTTTGTTGTGACTGGTCCTCAGAGAAGATGAAAAAAACTCTTTTCCTTAAAGGAATTAACATAGGCTTGAGATACTGAGTTACTCCTTCAGAAGAGGGACCTGAAGCAGAGCAGAGGGCACTCCTTGCGCTGGCATCCTCTCAACCCGCAAGAACATGACTATTTCGTAACAACTCGGGGAGGTGAACACCACCCAAGACCTTCCAAGGTACCCAAATGCTTTCAGGGATCTCAGCCCAAGAGATTAACTCTTCTTGAGCAACTCAGATTATTTTAACTTCAGAGCCAAATAACTCTACTTATGGTACAGTATAAGAAGCCAGTCATGCCTGCTTAATGTACTCAACTTGGATGAGTAAATCTGTAGGGCAAGAAATATTTTTATAAGTCTTAGATTAAGAACAATAGGGGGGAAAAAAAAAAGGTTTACCACTCTGATTGTCTGGAAACAAGAGTAAGATGTCATTACTCAAGGGAACGTATTCTGCCAGGCAGTGTTCAAATATGTGGGACAAACTTAGCTCCTTTAAAAATGAATTCGTATTTTTAAAGAATAAAACAAACCTCTTGTTTATTAGATGAAATTATCAATTGTTTTGTCTTCCAGAGGTAAACAAAGAGCTGAGGGAGTCTCAATCACTCACTCAGTCTTATGACCTTATGGTCACTGTCCAAAATACCAGTGGTAACATTCCACGCTGTAGAACTCAGAAGAAGAAAAGCAGATACTCAGCAGGGTTAGCCCAGTGTCTTTCCAAGTAATCCCTTATTTTTGCAAAACATTTCCATATGGGAAACTCGATCACTGAGCAGAAGCACTGTAAATAGTGTGGCCAGTTCTTTGTGTAGATACTGATATTGGCTGTTGAATACCTAAAACAGTTGACAGGCTTTAGCAGTGCTGTTCTGCATGTCTAAATGTAAAACTGATGCCTGGGGCTGAAAATTGATCTGTGGCATTAAACTCTAACCACAGAACGGGTATCACCATTTGGAAGGGAAGCAGATAGCTGGTATTAGCTCATCTGGTGGAGATGAGTAGCTAGAAAAGGTCTGAAGAGCTGTTGCAGATATGAAACCGTTACACGGAACTTTGTGAAAAGTTGGTTCAAAACACAAATTTTCAGCATGTTTATGGGATGGGCCTGAGGTGTAACCCTGAATCTAAATCCTTTCTGCTGGAAAAAGTTGGCATCTGGCTCTTCACTGTCCCTGAAGGCAGGGCTCTCTACAGCTAGCTAATCCTAGACAGCAGACTTACTCTTAAGAAAAAGTGTCTCTCTGTTGTTGTTTTGGGGTTTTTTTCTTCAATTCTAAAATGGCATAAGCAGGTATATTTTGCAAAGTCCGTGTCTGGACAAATATAGAAATGAAGTTAGGCAAATCTGAGGTGAATAAAAATATATATAAATATAAAAATAAATATATTTAAAAATTATAAATATAAATATATAAAAAATATATATGAATATAAATATAATATAGCCCCAATATAAAGGGACTAAGCGGGGGATGTCATAGCGATGAAGTGAGCCCTGTGCAGGCTGGTGCTACGGGTGTTGCCTCATCTCTCTGCCCCCTTTAAATCCCTTCCTAAATATCTGTTTGATAAAGCAGGCAATGTGAGAGATTTGGGGGGAAGTCTTAGAACACGACCATGTTTCCCCTCCTCCCAGGGCAGTTTTTGTGAATGACTGTGGTTAGAGGATCTGAGGAGGAATAAAAGTAGATTTTTTTCCATCGTACTTTCTCATTGCATCTGTCCATATTACAAATTAGAACACACAAAGAATATTAAGTATGCCAAGGCCTTTTGTTGTGACTGGTCCTCAGAGAAGATGAAAAAAACTCTTTTCCTTAAAGGAAATGGTAGAAGCTTGAGATACTGAGTTACTCCTTCAGAAGAGGGACCTGAAGCAGAGCAGAGGGCACTCCTTGCGCTGGCATCCTCTCAACCCGCAAGAACATGACTATTTCGTAACAACTCGGGGAGGTGAACACCACCCAAGACCTTCCAAGGTACCCAAATGCTTTCAGGGATCTCAGCCCAAGAGATTAACTCTTCTTGAGCAACTCAGATTATTTTAACTTCAGAGCCAAATAACTCTACTTATGGTACAGTATAAGAAGCCAGTCATGCCTGCTTAGTGTACTCAACTTGGATGAGTAAATCTGTAGGGCAAGAAATATTTTTATAAGTCTTAGATTAAGAACAATAGGGGGGAAAAAAAAAAGGTTTACCACTCTGATTGTCTGGAAACAAGAGTAAGATGTCATTACTCAAGGGAACGTATTCTGCCAGGCAGCGTTCAAATATGTGGGACAAACTTAGCTCCTTTAAAAATGAATTCGTATTTTTAAAGAATAAAACAAACCTCTTGTTTATTAGATGAAATTATCAATTGTTTTGTCTTCCAGAGGTAAACAAAGAGCTGAGGGAGTCTCAATCACTCACTCAGTCTTATGACCTTATGGTCACTGTCCAAAATACCAGTGGTAACATTCCACGCTGTAGAACTCAGAAGAAGAAAAGCAGATACTCAGCAGGGTTAGCCCAGTGTCTTTCCAAGTAATCCCTTATTTTTGCAAAACATTTCCATATGGGAAACTCGATCACTGAGCAGAAGCACTGTAAATAGTGTGGCCAGTTCTTTGTGTAGATACTGATATTGGCTGTTGAATACCTAAAACAGTTGACAGGCTTTAGCAGTGCTGTTCTGCATGTCTAAATGTAAAACTGATGCCTGGGGCTGAAAATTGATCTGTGGCATTAAACTCTAACCACAGAACGGGTATCACCATTTGGAAGGGAAGCAGATAGCTGGTATTAGCTCATCTGGTGGAGATGAGTAGCTAGAAAAGGTCTGAAGAGCTGTTGCAGATATGAAACCGTTACACGGAACTTTGTGAAAAGTTGGTTCAAAACACAAATTTTCAGCATGTTTATGGGATGGGCCTGAGGTGTAACCCTGAATCTAAATCCTTTCTGCTGGAAAAAGTTGGCATCTGGCTCTTCACTGTCCCTGAAGGCAGGGCTCTCTACAGCTAGCTAATCCTAGACAGCAGACTTACTCTTAAGAAAAAGTGTCTCTCTGTTGTTGTTTTGGGGTTTTTTTTTCATCTCTTTTTTTATTATTTTTTTTAGAGGGAAAATGTGTTGCAGCAATACAGAACCATCATGCTCTCTCTGGTTACAGCTGAATGACGCTACATCAGCAGCAGAATACGTACAAATTAAACTGTAACAGTGTGCCAAGGAGAGGCACAGCGATATCATAAAAATTATCCACAGTACAATATGACTAATGTTGTGTGAAATGCATTCATTGGCGAAATGATGTCTAGGTGTATCTTAAGGAGTTATGCTGATGGAGATAATGGTTATAGAGCAGAGATAAAGGAAGGAAAGGTGAGTGAAAGACAAAAGGTTGCAGCGAGGGCAGCGCGGCAGGGGAGGATGCTCGGGTTGGCAGGTTTGAACGGGGGGAGCTGTGTCCCTGTGGGGGACAGAAGGGGGTGATAAGAACTCTGTTGCACCTTCCCAGCTCACCTGCCCTGGCACGGAGGTGTGCTCGCTCTTTCAGGCACTCGCACGTGCTCCTGTGTTCTTTCTCTCCTCCTTTCACGGGGACATTTTGCTGTCAAACATTTGTCTAGAAACACAAGCTTCGCATGCGTTAAACGTTCTCTACTAATGTTATTTATAAATTTCTTTTGTTATCCTTTTCTGAGTACAAAAGCAAACGAAAATCCCAAAGAGAAGGGACTGATATTTTATTAGCTTCTCTAAATCCAAGAAATCAGCTCAAACTTACACAGAGAGGGGATGGCTAGAGCAAACACTTTGTTAAGGTACATTCAGAAGCCGTCAGCTCCTTCCATAGTCTAAGAGTCTTTTTGAAGTGGGTAAAGGTTTTGCCCGAATAAGGAATATGGGTATTGGTAAATTAAAGTGATTGTCCTCTCTCTCTAACATAGATTTGGAAAAAACCTGTCCATTGACCTATCGTGCCGTCATGCTTATCCACAGATGTTTATCTAGTATGCCAACACTTGTTTTTCAAAGGAATTTAGGGGTTACCCAAGTCAGGTTTTTTATAGCTAAATTCCATTTTCCAAAACAGCTGAGGTGCTCGACAGCTCGCTGACTGTCTCCTAAAAATCTAAGTACTTTTTAAAATTGTAGCGCTGGACAGCAAAGTGGCTCTGCCTGAAATAAAATCAGTCTTTGTGCAGTGTGCTGCTGGGGTGCAGGACCTGGTCTCTGATGCAGTCAAAACCTCTCAAATTACTAGAAAATTGAAGTATTTTTATGGTCTTCTTGATTAGTTTGCTACCTGCTTGGTTACAAAGAGAAAGCTTAGGCCAAAATCATGCAATAGTTTGTTTCTGATGTGTTGGAGCCATGTTAGCTGGGGTTTTTTTTCCTCATTTATTGATACGTACAAGTATGGGAGGTAGACCCGGCCAAAAATGTTGGGATCCAACTATTTTAAAAGTCCTAAGATATCCAGAGGTGGGAGTTCATTTTACCTCCTTGTGAAGAAAGGATCCCCTAGGAACACTTCCATGGGAGGCAAAGCTTTCCATAGCCATCCAGTATGCTGGACTGAGCTTTTCTCTTGTGCTCCAAAGGCAGAGGAGGAGGGAGGGATGCGATAAAATTGGTGTTTTCAGCCCAAAGTCTGACTTGGATCTGGGGGTTCTTTGTGAACCTCATAAAGCTTTTCCTCCAACCAACCACCTCCACTCGCTGCTGAGCGTGTGCCAGGAATTCCCTACTGAAGGAAGCTGCCAAAACTCATGGAGCAGCGATAACGCTCTGCTATCGCACGGCATAAGGCTCCCCGGCATCGCCACGCTTCCCCCCCGCAGGCAGGGCCACGGCGTGGCCAAACGGGAATATCCTGAGCACGTAGCCCAGGCTCAGTGATTTTTGCTCCCTCTCCACGCTGCAGTTTTCTGTTTTGCCAGGTCTGTGTTGGCTCTGTGCAGAAGAATTTCTGCCTGCCCTTCTTCATTTGGGAAATAAACTTCAGCCATTTACTCTTGCCGCACTTTTCCTCTGCTTTGACGGGAGTGTGTGCAGTAATACAACAAGCTCAACCTTGAGAAGGGGGAGAGGCACTCTGGGAGCTGGGCTGGTTTATATCTCAGCTGATTCTCTTCTTTCTCTCTTCCGTATCCCCTTAATAGCTTGACAGGAGAAATATAGGGACGATACAGCCATCTGATTAACAGTGCCGGGGGCTGGGGAGGCCGGGTATGGATGACAGGGAAAGGGAGCGCAGTGTGGCTACCAGCCAACTTCCAGCGAGAAACAGAATATCTGGCTTCCTCTAATCTCTGGAGGAAAATTAAGTTACAAAAACCTTTAGTGGAAACTTTGCATACGTTCAGTACCATTGCCATGGCTGACAGAAAAAACCTGATATATTATTTAGTTTATAGTTATAGAATTAAAGGCATAAGCTTTCCCACCAGGAATGAAGGAAAAAATCCTCTTGAAAAGCAAAGACAAAACCCCTTAAAACCCCCCGAATGTTTTGTGCTATCAGAGTTCTTGAGAAATTCTCCTCTCCGTGTTGACGGATGGTCGTGTGTGAGTTGTGCATCTGAACAACTTCCCCGATGAGCAAGGTGAATTTTTGCACTTGCCCAGAGAGCGCCCCTTGTTTTCCCAGCTGTTTGCGCTGCTTTCTGCAGGACCACAGTGGGGCAGGTGGGGATGGAGGTGACGAGGAAGCTCTGAATTGCCCCGGGCAGATACCCCTGGCCAAAGATGGGGTTTGGGCATCTCAAGCCACCACTGAGCTGGAGAGCCAAGGCCATCGCCTGCGACGAGCACGCCTCATCTTGGCGTTCATCAGAAAGGTGCGTGTTGAACAGGGGGAGGAATTTCTCTCCCTCTTCCACATCTGTCATCAATGTGTTGATGAAAAATAGTGGAGTTCTGATTTAAAAAAAAAAAAAATTAACATAGGTGTTAAGTAAGCAACAAGTTGGGACCTATGCGTATGAGATAAATCACTGATTAAAATTAAATAGCCTGCTTATTGAATGTTACAGCCAAAGCAGTTGCAGTAACCGTGATTAAAGTATTACTTATATGTTATTCAACTTTATGAGACGAAGAAGCTAGTTTTGCTGCTTAGATCTTCCCTTCCTTTGCTCTTATGTCAGGTTCATATGATACGTGTGAAGTGAGATTTCTTTCGTGCCTGAAGCACGGGCGAAGGGTCTGAAACGGCATCGCGTGGTCCGGCAGCGTGCGTTCCCCCGGTTGGCTGTGCTCTTCTCTTGCTGGTCGCTCAGGCTGGTGGGAAATGGGCTCTGTTTGCTGAGGGAAGAGGAAAGTACAGATGCATTTTGCAATATTCCTCTCCACCTGGTTGCAAGCGAAGCCTTCTCCCAGCCTGCACGCTAGCAGTCCCTTTCTCACGTGATTCCTTCACCAGCCCCGCCTGAAGGGAACATTTTCCATGCAGGCGAACATAAGAGCCATGTTTACATGCCGTTTCCCCTCCGAGAGCTTTATTTCTCTTCAGCCTCGGGGACCTTAACACCAGCCAAAACTCAATATGGGGCTGAAATTTTACACTGGCCATCCCCATCCCTGCAGCGGGCGAGAGGGTTGTGTTTGTGTAAGGGTGCACGTGCGTGTATGCGCACACAAAAACAGATGTGTGCTGTACAGAATAAATGAGGCTATTCAGAATGTCACAAAATGGACAATTTATGGCCAGTTTCAGCAATTAGTCAGACCAAAGAAGTGAGGTGGGTCAGTATTAAAACCTCACTGTTTTGTTTACTTTAAGAAAGCAACAGGGAGTTCCAGCTGATGAGCAAAGATACTGCGGGAGAGGGTAATTAAAGAGAAACAATCTTTGATGTTTGTCTTATTACAGTTTCTCTTCATTTTGTTGTGCTCCTCTTACTCTGTCAGGAGAAACAGAGCTGCTGCTCTCTTTCTGGGAGGACGGTGCGTGGGTGGCTGCACGGGCAGTTCTGGAGCAGGAATTCGTTACTCCCCTCCTGCCGGGCTGTTGCACCTTGCGGTGAATTAAGGTCCCTTATACAGAAGGGTTGGCACTTAGCAGAGCTGCTAGATATCAGGCTATAGGCCCAAACATTTGTGGGACTCTTTTTATTGTGCTAATGGGGGAAAAAACAACTCCCCTGGAAAATATTAATAGCTTCTAAAATAAGCCCCAGCCCAAGAGTAACTTCAACTGTTTAAATGAAACCTGGAGAGTGTCCATGCCCCATAGTTAACCACCTAATTTTAGTATAAATATTCTTTTCCATTTAGATTAACTGTTTTGTCTACTCAGGTCCCAGTTGGTCTGCTTCCAACACTTGTTTTTGTGCCACAGTCATAAGATTACGGATTTCAAATATGTTCTTAAAACCTCCTGAGCAACTCAAAGCTTTGGGCTATATGGAAGCAGGCTCTAGCCCTTTCACTGCAGGTTGTATGTGTAGTAAGAAAGTACATTTCTTTGCATGATGTTTTTCTGTTTCCTGGTCCGTGGGCAGCCTTGCCTGACTTGTCGAGTTAACATTGTTGAGTTGAAGTTGTTGAGGACCCATCCCTGGAGGGGTTCAAGGCCAGGTTGGACGGGGCTTTGAGCAACCTGGTGGAGTGGGAGGTGTCCCTGCCCAGGGCAGGGGGGTGGAACTGGATGCTCTTCAAGCTCCTTTCCAACCCAAACCATTCTATGATTCCTTCTATGATTCTGTGACTGGTTGGCCACGCAACATGGATAGGGAAGCCCACTTCTTGTTTCTTGCTTACTAGTTCTTCATCTAGTATGCCTGGGATGTAGGAGGGGGGGATGACAATCTTCTTTTTAGGGGTCACCATGATGGGTGGACCCTCTGAAGCAATATGAAAAGCAGGGGGGCTTTTTATGACTTGTGCATTGGGGGTCTGCTTGGTGTGAAGCTGGCCCTTATTCATTGATGCGCTCTTGTGTGGGGGTGAGGGTGAGAAATGGAAAGTGGAATGGAATAGTCGGGAGTTATTTAATGAAAGTGCTTTAATTAAACAAAAGATATTTAAACATGTGGTTTGTTTCACTGCAAAATTTTGGCAGTAGATGGGGCCCTTACTGTAATAAAATTCCGTCACGTTGGGAAACCTTTTGGAGATGGTGCCCAGATGCAGTATATTGACGCTGACTCTTGGAAGATCAGCTCTGACTTGACTCAAGCACTTTGTTGTTTCCATGTAACTAACCAGTATGAAGGAAAAAAAAGGGGGGGAAGAGGAAAGAACCAATATACATACATCACTTTATCCCTGCCTTTTCACTCCACTCTGTCCTAACACCTTCTTTTACTGTCTGTCTTTCTAAAAAGCTGCAAACCCACATCTTCAACTGGCCAGGCCCCTGAATCTGGTCCTGCTGACCATGGTCAGGAGACCAGGTACGATCAAGGATGAGCAGGAAGAGAAATGCACCCCCAAAACACAATGGGGACAGAGCCAGAACCTCACCTTGTGCTGCGAGGTTGTGGATTTAACGTTTCATTCATGCAAATGCATATTTCCTGGCAGTGCTGGGGCTGGCCTGGAATCCAGACCTGGTCTGCTCGAGGTAGAGCCATTATCCTAAAGTGCTTTTATTGATCTGTTGACTTTCTGTCTCCCTCCTTCTCTTCCTCTCTTCACCCTGCCAGCTTCCTAAAGACTCATATCTTGTCTCATACAACCAAGGTATTTTGAGGGGCGAACAATGATTTCGAAGTCAGATTAGACAAACTGTACTTGACCAGTGAAACCAGATATCCCCTGAATGACATCTGAAGAAGTATCTGTCTACGTTTACAAACAGTCCCTCATTTTTTTCTCCTCTATATATGTCCTAGTGATCTTGAAAATTTGGAAAATATAAACAATTAATTTCAAGGCCAAGTACATCTTAGTAGCAGCCCTGTTCCCTAGAGTGGCAATGCCATATTGTCATACTTTATTTTTGGTTGGTTAGAGAGAAGTGTAGTAGTAAATCTATATACGTGCTGTGATATCCAGCAGTATTAAAGGCTGAGATTTAAAGTGGGGCCTGAAAGACTTAGTAGTTGATGCCTGTAGAAAGCCAAAAAGAGCTGCGTGCCTTACTGGAAATTTCAGGCGAAACATGTTAGAGTGTAGTATATTACTGTGACCTGAGCTACAAATCCCTTTGAGCTGGAGATAAAGGGAGAAAGAATAATACTGGAGAAAATGTTTACAATCCTGTGTATTAACAAATACTAAGCGAAGGGTTTGGAGTTGGTTATTTATTTTGATTTATTATTTCAGTGTTCACAGTTTCTCAGGTTTCTGGAAAATTACATTTCCTTCCTAATAGCATTGCTCATTAATTAATTGGTTAAGGCATGGGTATTTAGTTAATAGTCTGAAAAATATACAGGTAAATACAGAATAGTTAAAAAAGGCCGAATTTGACTACAGGAGTGTGTTTAATTTTTAAAAAACTAAACTCCAAGGTCTTTCATGTAGCTGAATACATCACTGTTCATGAATGCAGTATTTGACAGATAAGGAAGTTATCAGTAATTTATACTCAGATAAACATAAATATGCATAAATGCTTTATCAGGGAATGCCTCTCTAATTTTTAAAAATGGAAACAATAAAATGAAAACATATTTGAGTAAAAACCAGAAATTCACTTTGAGTCCTTTCGTTAGGCTGGATAGTGCTTTACCCTGTGAGGAGTGCCAGCAAAAATAGTGTGAGTCTTTTCACTGGAAAATATTAATGAGATTAAGGACAAAAACTTCTATAGTCACATTTATTCCTTATCCCATTTATTCATATCACCATTAGTTTTTATGGAAATTCATGGAAAAGAAGATAAATTAATCATCAGTACTAATGAAAATGGTTGCCTGTGGACTAGTGAAACCCTCCTTTTAGGGGTAAGCTGTCATCCTTGCAGACCAGGAACGGAAAGAGCTCTGTGTGATGCCCATGAGCAGCCACGCACAGGCCGTGGGTCATGACTGCTGCCTCGGTCTATAATCGCTGTGAAGAGTTTGCAAGCAATCTGCTGGCCGAAATACATTCTCATAAAACATTTATCCAAGAAATTTGAATAGTCAAATATGGAAAAAGGCAATCAAAGCCTGTTTCCATATTACTGGGGAAATGAAAAGAATTTTGGCGGTAAGTTTCTGGGACCATGGGATGCCCTGTTACGCACTGAAGACAGTGGACCTTGATTGATTTGGGACTTCATGTAATGAAAAGCAGTTAACAGTTCACATTATGTCAGTAAGAGTAAACTTCCTTTTTGAAATCAGAGAGGGGGAGAAGGGAATGGGAGTCCTGGGGAAAGAGAATCTTGAAAGATCGAGGCTTGGCAAACACCAAGTCATTTACTCTTTCTTGGAGAAACTATGGCAGGACCACAGCTACAGCTTGATGTGCGCTGAACTGCGTTGCTTGGGAGGAAACTGCATACGCTTCATGTCATGCACTGAGCTAGTAGATAAGAGCCAGAATTGTCTTTCCTTCCAGATAATAATTCACATTCATGCTGCTGCTGCTGAAGAAAATTTAATGCAGTGTATTCTAAGATAGACCCAAATGCACATTTCTGTGTCAAATCTTGTTAAAGATTTTGAGGCAATATGTTTAGCCAGTGCTGGATCAAAACACCAGCTCAACCTGTGAGTTGCTTCTACTCTAAGCAGACTGAGAAGTTTGTTTCTGTGTTTCAAAACCTAATTGCTAAGTGAAACTACCTGAGTAAACAGGTTTCAGGGCCAGAAAAGGTTCATAATCATGATTGTGTGCTAAGAGATCATATAAAGATAATGCTGATGTTAATTCTAACAGGTAAATATGTCTTTATTCACAGAGCAAGGTGAATTCAGGGACTTCCCTCCTGCAAGATGCTATCAGGACAAGCCGTGAAGTTGGTTGTCTGAAACAGATGAGGATGATTTTCTAAACGTCGGTATGCAAGTAAGCGCTCTAAGTAATTTGCAAGCTAGGGAAGGCAAGCCAAAAATCACATTTCACGACATAAACAATGCCCGAGCAGAATTATTTAAAACTCTGTCTCCTCAGACAGAAACGCTGAATACTGACAAGTGAGTTTTGTGGTGTGGCACCGCCCAGCGTGAGCCGTTGCGGAGGCAGGAGCTTGGGCAGGTGAGCTGATCTGCTGTGGGACATCCCCCATCGACAGCAGCTACTCTCGCTGTAGTCCATCGAGCTTTGCCTAAAAGACATTTCCTATGTATTAGAATGCAGCATTTGGTATTTTCAATTACACAGGATTAAAGGCAATCCCAGTGAAGAGGATTATGACCTGGGAACTGCCTGGCTATTTTCAGTGAGTATCTGCCGGCCAGGTGAGCCAGGCAGCTATACACCTGGTGTGGGGAACAGAAAATAAAATAAGAGGAAAAAGGAAGGGAAATATTCTGCAGTAATTTCGGGGGAAGGAGAGAGGCGGAAGGAACCCCCCGCACCTTCCAGCTCGCACTGAATCTAATTGCCAGCGGAAGAGTTGCGAGCTGCTAGGTGCGAATCCCCTAAGAGCCTGCCGTAATTAAGCATCCTTTAAGGTGAGGAGGGGTGTGAGAACTGCGATAAGCTCATCAGCAGCGTCTGCGTCAACTCCCTGCCCTCCTCGGATACCCCTTGGAAATCTACAGCGTGTTTTGTGTTTGTTTCAGAGCCAGGAACAAATGCTGGCAAATGCAAGGGTGTTAAATGTTGGCCAACCTATCCCAACATGCCCTACAAGGCACTGAAGGGACTATTACTCTAAGTGGATGATGAGCGCAGTTCAGAGGCTGCTAAGTTAAAGCTTATTACCCTCATTAAGAGGTGTGTGTAATGTGGTTTCGGGCTTCTGATATGGGAAAAACAAGGTTTTCCAAATGTTTTGTTGTCCTGTTATGTTTGGAGGGGAATTCAGTTTCTGTTTAGCACTGGGTCAGATTCAACCCGGAGGTGAGATTTCTTCACAAAGTTTAGAGTTTGGGATTGCCTTTGTGAAGGCAGAGGCTGACTCTGGGGCAATGTGCTTTGTCCAGGAGGGGTTTCTCTGGGAACAGAGGGAGAGCAAGGAGCGGGGTACAGAGATGTTCATGTGCCTCTGCTGGGAACCAGCCCTGCGCCGAGAGCACTGGGGCTGAAATGGAGAGACACGATGGTGTCCCAGCCCCGTGCTCCCCAGAGCTCTGCATGCCGGGAGATCGGCTTGTATTGCTCCCGGCAGGGTGTAAATGCAGAGAGCCGGCTCAGGCTCAGCTTTCCATGCAATTTAATAAGCCCCACAGAACCAGGAATGCCAGAGTGGGCAGTGCAGCAGCAGGAAGCAGTTTAGATTCACCAGGAGCTGGAGCTCAGGACTAGCCCTGCAGGAGTGGGCTAGTTCACACAGGAAGACTTGAGTGTCTCTGCCACGTGCTCCTCGTCATCTCCATTTTCTGTGTTTTTCCTTTATCTGGGGTACCACAGCTCCTCCCAATGACGGAGCATTGGCTCTCTAGTCATCTTTAATCTCTAACTGTCTTTGGAGGGTCAGGTCAGGAGAGGTTTGAGGTCCTCAGCCCTGAAGTGAAGCCCTCCCTGCTTCAGACAGGGCTGCAATTGAAACCAGCTGATCCCAAGTCCCTTGCAAACATTTCCATTTCAAACCACTGAAGTTTTATGTCTTCCTAGTAAATTTTTTTCTTAAGCCTCATAAATCTCATAAAGATCTGGAACAGCTAGTAAATTTGGCCATTCAGATACACGTTTTCCAGTAAAGAGGATAATGATTGCTGTTTCTGATGCCACCTCCCCTCCCCACCCCCTCGGCCATAGGAGTTCACCTCTCGCCAGCTGACTGCTGCCTGCACGGAAAATGGTCCACGCTAAGAACGGCAACACATACGGGTCCCATCTGCATGAAGGACGGAGGAGTTGCCGGACCTCTGCCAGCTTTGTCACTGCCCCTATATGTGACCTGGGCAAAATCATTGCATCTCAGATGAGAAGAAATAGGTTGATGATCATCTGCTCAGAGGGTTGGGAGCCTTGCTAAATTGAGGCTGGACAGCATGCGCTCGCGATGGGAAGCGGCAAAACCTCCAGGCTAGGGATCCCCTTCCCAAAGTCCCCACCGACTGCAGAATGTGAGGGGTCTGTGCTGTCAGTGGGGCCACAGCCTCAGTGCTCCCTGTCCCTGTGCGAGTTTCCTTGTGGCAGTGCCCAGGAGGGCTGCGGAGCTGCAGTTGTCTCTAGTCCCTGCCATAATCCAGAGAGGAAGCTTTCTGCTTCCTCCCTGTTGCACCAATGGCAAGCCCAGCCAAGTCTCTCACAGGATGGTAGGGGTTGGAAGGGACCTCTGGAGCAGGGTCACCCAGAGCAGGGGGCACAGGAACGCCTCCAGGCGGGTTTGGGATGTCTCCAGAGACGGAGACTCCACCACCTCCCTGGGCAGCCTGGGCCAGGGCTCTGCCACCCTCTCAGGCTTAGATTCCCAGGTAGGCTTGAAAAAATGTGAACCCAAGGCTTCTCAGACTTCCATTGGAAATGCCAGGCAAAATTGCTGAAGATACTTAGAAAAACATATTATAGAAATAGAAAATTGTAAGCATATTTTCCATTTTATTTGTTGTCTCCCAAATCCAAACAAGCTTATTTCCTTTCCTGCAATGCTGCTTTTGATAATCTCGTGCCAAAGGCACTGAATTTGTTCTTATTGCTGTCAATAGCAAGATGCCTGTTGCTTTTAATGGTTCAGCTATTAAAACACCGCATCCCAGTTGTCTGGCTGTGAGTAATCCCAAGACATTGCAGTGACAATATGGAACCTTTTTCCTCTCTGAATGTTTCTCTGCAAAGTTTGACCATTTTGGCTGGGGTAAAACATGTGTCTATCTGGGATTCTTTCCAAGGATGAGATTTTGACAGCTGTGCTCATGTTGGCAAAAATCCTGACATCTTGTGCTTGGTTGAAATAGCAGATTCTTAGTGGAGAGGGGTGGGAATCCAATTTCATAGATGAACACTTATGAATTGAAGACTGCGAGCCTGGCTTAGCTCTTTTCTCTTGGGGGAAGAGGTTGAACCCATCCTCTGGGAACGGGGTGGAGCCTGCCTTTCTTCCCATCTCCACCTGTGGGCACAGATGGCTGGTGGGCAGCGGGGCTGATGGGAGCCCTCTGTGCCTCTGCCAACTTCGTGCAGCAGTTTGGGACATGCCTTGGACTGCACCCATGAAAGTGGGTGTCAGCCTGTTTGGAGTACACGCCTAACAATCTTCATTTACATATTAGATGTTTGGGCATGAATGGGGGGTGGTGTTATGCACTTTCAATGAAAATCCACCTTTGCGGCCATGATCAAAGCTTGGCCTATTATTTATGCCAGATAGCTTGTGAAAAAACAAAGCCATGGTATAGTTTGAAATAGCTTGGTTTGGGGTGTTTATTATTACTATTATGATTATGGTGATTGAGTGTGTGGGGGGTTTTTTTTGTTTGGTTTTCACTGGAATCTCCATCTTGAACTGGAGAAATATTTCCCACAAAAGCTGTAATTCAGAGCCGATATATTTCTGCAGTAACCTTCAGTCTGATGAACTGTCATTTTTCTGATGAAGAATCGCTTATTTGGAGACGAGAATTCCTATTACCTCAACAAATAGGGAATGGTGGCACAGAAAATGGTGTCACAAGGTCACACAGAAGCTCCACATCAAAGCCAAGGATAAACTGGAACAGGTCAGGTGGAAGGTCATCAAAAAGTTTTCGGAAGGTATTTTGCAAATTTTGTATTTATTTCACACTTTCCAGTGGCCAGATAGTTCCTGTATATTTTACCAAGAAAAATAAAAATTCCCAAGGTTTTAAAAACCATGTCAACAATAATTTCCCATTTCTGGTACTTCACTGAAGGACAAGGAAAAAATATTTTTGAAAATGTAAACAAGATAGTAGCCAAACAACAAAACACCAAACAAAACATACCTCCTGATGAAAACAATTCTGACAGTTTTGCTCAGGAAAGATTGTAGCTTAGAGTTAGACGCATGAAATCAGACATTCATGGCTTTCATCCATGGTAAATGTGAAGTCTTTTACATTACTTTAACTTCCAAGGAAAACCAGCTAAACTGGCTCAAATTCACACTTGCTGTGCATTAAGGGATGCCTACAGACATCTACCGCACACCAGCAAGCACTTAACCTTTTCATGTGTTTAAGCCCTCAGGCTTATTTAAGGATTTGGGAAGCTGTAGGTCCCTGGGATATGATAGATGGGTCAGATTTGAAATGGTTAAATACGGGACAGTCCCAGAAGAAGAAATCACGTGTGCGTGGGGTAACTGCATGCTGTGCCGTGACTGCAGTCAGGCACGTAGGTGAGCTAGAGGTGAGCTTTGAGCATACGCTATTTATCTACACGTAACCTAGCCGTGTCAGCTGAGGGTCCAGCAGAGTGACCAGTAACTACAAAGCTATATGGGAAAAACGGTACCCCATATACTTTGCTTATGGGAGGTGTGGTTGAAGAGCATAATAAAGCACACTCTTATTATGTGGGATGTTTGGGAAGCATGGCACTGACTGATGGCCTTAGAGGCCCTTTTAAAGTCGTGCCTTAATGACAAGCTCTCCCTTCCTCTCCCACTCATTTCTTGGAAACAAGGGCAAATATTAGCACATCTGTGAGTGCTGGGCTGCTGTGTTTAGAGTGCTTCTAACACCCGTCTTAGCTTGATTAAAACTAACATGACCGTTTCTACACTGAGAAATGCCAGTGGCGTGTCTACTATAAATTAAACTGAAATTCCATCTTTAAGTTGTCGTATAGTTCTTCAGCAGATCTGTTTACTCTGGAATAGCATAAGGCAGATGTCTTCATCTTTGCTGATTCTTAACAGGTCACAGGCATTGACTTTAAGTAACTAAAAGCCTTTAAAATAATTTTAAAACATGCTTTCCCCTCTTCTACAGACTTTAACCTTTAGTTGGCCTTAACCAGAAACGCCCAGGATAATGTGATTCTGAAACAGACCATCATAAACCAAATGGCAGCTTTAAATATGTTTCATTACCTGAAACCAGTGAAGAGGTTGGAATAATTCTTGCTCATGTTTACACTTCTGTATCTCAGTGGGTTATGTTCCATCCCTTAATGATGATGATTAAAAACATACTGGAAACACCTGGTAATTAGAGAGAGCACTACTGTGATTCTGAAGGCACAGAGGTAGCTTTGAAGTGGAACTGGACACAGTTACTACTGCCAAAACGTTGCAAGAGTTGGGAGCGCTGTGCAGCAGGTCGTTGGTAATTGCAGGTACAATAACGTGTCTATTTTGGCATGAGCAATACCCACCTTCGGGACCAACCTTATCATCGCTCTTGTACCTCACTGAGACTTTTGCAACTTGGAAAAGGAGCAGGTTGATGGTGGGCGAAGGATCATATAAATAACTCCGCTTCGTAGTTTATGTAAAGCCAAAGTTGAACTTGGGTTGGTTTCTCCGTAGGGGACTTTTTGGAGGGCGAGGCAGTGTTTAGGAAGAGGGAAGGAGAAGGAAGTTTGAGATGGCAGCAGAGAGCGGGCGCTGGTTCAGGCGCTTTGCCCTGCCAAGGTTTCAATGTGGGTTCCGACATGAAAGGGAGCTCTCAAGCAGCAAGCTGTAAACCTTGTGTTTTAGGAGTGTTTCTGTGGGTGAGGGATAGGGGCACGTATTGTGGAATGTATTCCTTTGTTTGTTTTTCCCATTTAAACAAACAAAAATACTCTTCTTATAGTAAGAGAAGGGAGGAGTGATGAGGCTTGTGCTGTAAAATTATGTTTGCGGGAAAAGTTGTCCTGTTTTCCATTGCTGAATTTCAGCTGAAAAGGGGGGCTTTGAAGGTTGGAGAGAATACAGCTACTTCCTTGGGAGTATTTTTATGAGCAGTAGAGACGAGCCCTCTCAGGATGGAGCAACTTAGCAATGTGTAAAGAAAGCAGAGGTAGAAACAGGCACTCCCCAGCGTTCCCTGGCATTACTTTAAGGCTCAGAGGTCATTGTCCTTTAATTGTCTACACCATATCTCTTGGTAGTTTTATCTGCAAACCCAAATTCAGCATCTGTCCCCGTGCTGATGCCGTGGAACCCTACCTGCTTGCGGTGCACGTGTCTCCCATTTTGGTGGTGTTCCTGTCCCCATAATGTCCCCTTGCAGATGATCAGTTACCAGCTAATACTCAACATGTCTAAAACAAGGCTCTTCACCATAGATTTGCTTTTTCTTAAGCACCGTAGACAACATTATGATCCTGCCTGTGGCTCGGACCGGCGGACGTTATCTTCTCTTGCTTCGTGCCTCCAGGCGGTGTTGAACTCTTGCCACTTTTTTCTGTGTAACCTCTCTAAAATACTGACAATTCTGTCCCCCCTTATGGTTCACATGCTTGCTCAGGTTACCATTTTCATGCTCCTTAATCGCTATTACAACATTGCTAATTCTGGCCTTGGCAAATCTAATCTCGCCCTGTTCATGCATGTTCTTTATGCTGCAAAAAAAGATGATTTGCCTCGCCTGCCCATCGCTCCTCTTGCTGCTTCTCTCTTGCAGGTCTCTGCTCTTGGTCATCTCAAGAATAATTTGCTTGCTCCCAAGGGCTTTCATGGCCTTTCTCCACCCAATATAGTGTTTTTCTTTTGTGGTTAAGATGTCAGTTTTGGCTTCTGACCCCCCCACTGTGCTGCTCTCTTTTGCCCAGTTTTTAAAATTTGAATGCAGCCGCACATGTTTTCCTGTGCTGTTAAGGCAGCTTCGTTACTTCCTTCTCAATTTCTGGTCAAAACGCCTCTTCTAAGATGCCTATAAAACCTTCACAGCAGTGGAATTGGTGTGCTGAGCTCTGTGATGACCATGTGAACTTTGGTGTTTCCAGGGTCTCCCCTTGTCTGTAGTGTCATCTGTTGGCTTTTGGCTTGGAGTGAAGACTCCCTGGTTCAAGAACCATCGGTTAGTGCTGGCTTTGCGTGGTGTCTGTCACTGTGCGTTACTGCCCCACAAAGGGAATCCACAGGTGCTATGGTAATGCAAAATAATAACAATAATTTAAAAAGCAAGTATTAATGGTACCACGTGTCTCTTGCCACTGGTCTGTTGTTACCCCTGTGACACTGAACAAGCTCTGATCCTGGAGAAAGTTGATGGGTTTTCCTTGTTTCTGGAAAACAGTGGAGGAGTGGGTTCCCCTCCCTACTCCATGCCTCTTGCATGGGGCCCTGTCACTGCTCCATCATCCATTAAAATGAAGGTAAAAGGCTTAAAAAGCAGGATGGTAAGTGGTGGGACCACCATTATGCAATTCCACTTTTGGGTCTTCTGTCCACTCTGCTTAGAAATCATTGCCCGTTGGTAGATGGTTTGAGAGACTTGCAGAAAATGACCTGGAGTTTGTGAGAAAAGACTGGAAAATGTGTCCACATTCGATTACACACTTTCGTCCTTGTTGAGTTGTTCATTGGAGAAGCCTGTCATTGTACATGGAGTCCCTGGTGCCCTCTCTCCAGTTCTGACCTGTGCAGGATAGGATCAAACACATACTGATAGAGCTTTGCTCAGGCTCTGCAGAGACATTCCAACCCACAGTCTCCTGGAGCCATGTGAAACTACTGTGAACAATGGCCTTAACTCCATTTTCTAAATAGAGTTTTGCCTGCGGAAAAAAAAAAAAGTCTGATGCCAAAATGTCAGGCTGCAAACCCCAGCTGCCGAGCAGTTCTTTTTCCTGTGAGAAGGAAGAACTCTGGTGAAAACCAAAAAAAAAAAAAAAAATCCTGCCCTGTGTTCAGGAACAAAGGTTGCTGCCTCTGCAGCAGCCAAGTGTGTAGCCCAAGGCCAGTCAACATCTTGAGCCTTCTACCCTGGCTTTGGGACCTTTTACAAAAGCCGGGCACGTTTCCAGCACTGAGCTGTAAGAAGGACAGTTGACCCATGTTGCACCTGGGGCATCTCGGCCTTATTTCAGTTTCACATAAGGCTTTGTCTAGGTTTATTTTATTTAATGGGCTGCTTTATTTTTATTTTTTTTCCTGGTTATACTGTCACAGGAAATTCTCACTGTTCTATTACTTTTTTCCTGTTGGAACTAGTCTTAAAATAAAATGAATAAATAAATATGTATGCATACATATAAAAATGTGCAGACAGGAAAGCTATTCAGATCTGTAGAGGCCTTGATAACGCTGCTGATGAGGTTGCCAGCTTTCCCCGAGTCTGAGCTGAACAATTCCCCACCACCTCCCTAACCCTTGGGAACTTCAGCGGTGGTAGCTGTGAAGCTTCTAATTCTGACTACAGGTGTTTGGTTTGAAAGAGAGCACATGCCATGTTGTAATCTCATTTAGGAAAAAGCTAATTAAATAAAAATACAGATGTGTTACAGTCACAGTTCCTGAACATCTGAAATGCCCGTCGGTTTAAAGAAGATAAAGAATAAATCTCTCTAAAGGAGCACTATCCTCTTGTCTTTTGTAATATTATCCAGTATTAGTATTTCAAATTTTAAAAAAAGAGTTTTGAATGTCAACATCTGCCTTTAACCATCTCTTTACAGCAGGAATGTTGTGTTTAAAACCAAACAATACAGGAATGCCTGAACTCCCCTCATTCTGCTGCTCTACTTATCCAAATGTTCCTGCTAGTGTTTACTTGTTGCACATTCTGCTCCGTCATTTACAGTTTAGCACCGTTTTCTTAAGGTACGGTAGATCATGAAAATAATTCCTGGGGTGCAAAATAGTAGCTAGACCTGCTCTGCTTTGTCATCACAAATTGGCCGCTGATCTTCCTCTTCTGAATCTTTAACTTGGCATGTCTAAATGGCAGCATATTTTGTATAAATTCATGCTTAATGTCATGAAAAAGGTTATCCAGCTTTAGCATGGACTATTCTGTCTTCAGTAGTAATGATGATCGTAGTAATGATAACAACAAACTAACTGTGGAATTCATCTGGTCTCAATCCAGCAAAATATTTAATCCTGTGCTTAACTTTTTAAGTGTTTGTGCATTTCTGTTTGTCAGAGTTAAGCAGATGCTGTAGCTCTTTGCTGTACCGCTGCGGGATGCCAGCACGTGCTGCTCCTCTCGTGTGTTTGTTTGTTTGTTTGAGATGTGCTATTTCTGCTTTGACCATCCAGAGTAAACCTCTGGAATTAGCAAATGCTGAAGAATGGTTAATATATTAATTATCCAGTATAATTTTGGGGGGTTGCAGCAACAGTTAAGTGGTGTTAGCCTGCCTTGTTTACTACATATTTTACAAGCTTGTTGCTCTCTCCTTGTCGCTCTTTATCCCTTTTTTCTGCAGTCCTACCTGAGGGAAGGAGAGCGTCAGCTGTGAGTGAAGGCTGTTGCCCTTGGAGGAAGAGTATGAAGGCACCACGTCTGAAAAGGTTATTGCGAATCTTTCCAGTAATGCTTGGAGGTTCCCCTCAAGCCTGAGCTCTTGTAATCTTGCTATTTCTTTGAACTCTCACTTTTATATATAAAAAATAAACCCTGGGATGTTTCTTCTTTATCGAGGTCAAACCCACACGTTTCTAGTCTTCATGGTGTGTGGTGGAAGAGGGCTTGAAGCATGATGTGGTCACTATGTTCTAGGCTCCAAAATAAAAAAGAAAATAAAAAATCCCCTACACTTCTAATTATTTTTTCATGATTTTAAAGCCAATTTCAAGCCTTTTGGAGGCCTGACAGGTTTTGAGCACCTACTGCTGGCAACTCCTTGGGCCTGGCTTCTGAGGAATCAGATTTTTATTGCACTTTTTAGAAAATGCATCCTTCCTTGCTGTGCTGAGCGTTATAGAAACACTACATGAGAGAGATTTGGGGCTTTAAAGTCTGTGCCATCTAAAATGATTGCCAAAGAGTAGGAACTAAAACTGCAACAGGTTTTGTCATCTCGGATCCCATTTTGCAGTGTTCATGTGGGAGCAGAGCCCCAGTGCAGCACCCAGCTCCTTGCGTGTGTGGCTAAGCGAGGCTGCGGCTCTGACTTTTAGGATGCCGGGGGATTTCTGCGGGCTGCCGTGGTGTCAGCACACACAGGGTTGGCACACGGCTGTGCGTGCAGCCATGTGAAAGCACCGGAGAGCAGAGATTCCCAGCAGGCCCCTGAGAGCACTGCCTTTCCAATCAGACTCTTTGGATTATTGTTAAAAGCCTGCAAAATACCTGAGGATCCTGCCATTGTCTCAACTGGTCTTAGATCAGGGGCTCTTAAACAGAGGATATGCTATTCTTCTTTTGTTCCACATTCCCATGATGCTCTTAAAAGAAAAGGAAAAAAATAATAAATCCCAACCAAAAGCCAAACCTGAAACGTGATGTCAGTTTTACCCTGAAAACCAGGGGTGGAAGGGATGGTTAGCCAAGAGTGAAGTCCTCAATTTTGCTATTTCTTTATGTAAGTTATGGCTGTATGTCGGTCGCAGTAAGCAATGCAAAATGCACTAGATAGACCGGCGTTCTCTTCAATTGCCTGGGGCCCCATCTGAAATTTAATAAGCGAATGTAAGATTTTAGTGGATGGAAACTTTATGGTAACTTCTTTCTGCAGCCCCTTTTAAAGTGATGTATCACATGCATGGTTTGTGCAATGCACCTGAATCCAGTTCTGCTGCTGCGTTCCTACCCTTTCTCCCTGGGTAAGCCAGCGTCAGCGGGGTGCCGTGCCTGGTTGTTGCAGTGAGGTGGCAGACCAGACCCTATGAAGCTGTGACCACCTTCTCACAGGTTGGAGCCAAGCGAATGTTCAGGTCACAGAGGAAGATAGGGCTAAATACAATTATGGCTGGGGTGTCTTCCCTGCAGCTCCCATTCGCATGGCTTCTGATGCTAATGGCTAAGGCGGGTGGGGGAATTTCTACTGGAGACCTTTTTTGAGTTGGAGATTACCAAATCATGTTCGTGGTTGGTTTACGGAGAGCAGAGCCTGGCTTTGGAGGGTGGGAGAGAAGGGGCATGACTTCCTCCAGTTCTTTTTGTTCTTATTTTATGTGTCATTCTTCAGCTTTCAAAACATGGAGTTCTTCTTGGGGTTGGACTAGATGATCCCTGAAGGTCCCTTCTAACCCCTACCATTCTGTGGTTCTACGTGATTCTCTGGTTATTATTTCTTTTTATTTTCAATATACAAATTCATTTATTGCTGAAGGACTTGCCTGTCAGAGCATGTTTGACTCGCCAGTGAGGATGCAGGACCCTCTCATGGGAAACGAGGGGAAAAAAGCTCCCAATTTTAAATATCCAGTGCTTCTGTTCCCTGCACAACAGTAGGTGAGGAATCCATGCTCTCCTCTGTTGCCAGCTTGTGTATTGCTGTAGCTGATATTTACAGTTTCTTCATTATGATGGTTCATGGAGACTTCTTGTAAGCTGTTCCTCATCTCTCTCCAAGTGTGAAAATCTAGTCTTGAGGGTTGTGTACAGAATCAGATCGTATCAGTAGCTGTTGGCAGGAATGCACTGAGGTGGCAAAGGCAGCTTTATTCTTTCCCCAGCTCCCTACCACTCTTTCCTCTTAGTACCAGCTGGTACAGCCCATTTGTCTGGGATTTTCTGCGTGCTACTCAATACCTCCAACATCCTTTAGGAGGTGAGGAGGCTGAACAACTCTCAAGAAATGCTTAGCATCTTGAATTCAGGCTAGCCAGAAAAAAAAAGAAAAGATCCACTTTACCTTGCACAACTGACTATTCCAGCTTTATTCCTAAGGGCAGACGGTGTGCAAGTGGCCAGTCAAACATGGAGACTCCTCTCCAGGGACACACATAAAAGCCAGCCCTGATTCTTATGCTCCTTGGGCACCTCTTGTATGTTTTTCCTGGGTTAAAGGCCCAAGATGAGATGTCTCACTGTGCATATTCAGATGTGGTTACTGAGGATGGAAATTACATGTACGCTGTTTCAAAACCCATGTCTCTCTATCTGTGAAGTCTTTAGAGTTTAACCAGTGAAATGTCCCCTGTGATAATAAACCACCATTCATTCCTCTTGCCTTCTCACGCATGTGTTTATTTCTGTTTGCTCCTTTCTTTTTTGCAGATGGCAGATAAATCTTGTCAGTGCTTTTTTGGTTTTGCAGCCTTTTCTCAATCATCTTTCCTTTTGTATCTCCAGCAATGTGCAAATCTGACGGTTTGCTATTTCTGCTAAGCGTATTTCTTTTCCATGCTGTCTCATTGTCTAATTCTTGTGCTTTTGAGCTGGGTGAAAGAAGAGACAAATTTCCAGTAGGCAAAAAATAAACCATCCCCAGCTTGTGAAAGAAATGAACACTTTTTAATCGCTGCTATAAAATGTAATAGTTTGATGTGAGTTCCATGTCAAGGTTGGAAGACTTGATGGCTAGATCCCTGAGAAGCATCTTTTGATGTGTCTGTTGGATCAATGGGAATTGTATTGCACACGAGGAGAACAATACTGCATGAGCCCGTGAAGTGGAGCGAACACAGATGACATTTTTATTCATTCTCAGCCAGATTGCTTGGTATTGTGTCCTTTCTGTGAAAAATGACACTCTGGCAACTGGCCACTGACTGCAAAACAAGTTGGCATGGGCCTCCTGTTTGTCTCAGCCTGAGCTGAGCATCACCAGAGATGCCAGACTGCTAGCCACAAGCTGAGAGTGTTAAAGCACCATCTTTCTATAGTCAGCGCCTCTCTGCCATTTTTGATGGAAAATACTCGAGGGAGGAGGAGTAGTTCTTGACTGTTTCGATCTTTGGTGACATCAGCGATAGTACTTCACTCTCCCCTTGGGAAGAACATTAGCTCTTCTGGCTGAGAACAACTGGCAAGCTTAGCGCAGTCTGCCCAACCCTAAACAAATCATTTTTCATAGCTCCGATTCTGTGCTTCCCATCTCCGTTTTCTTTTCTTGCATCTTAAGTGGAATTTTTGAAAGCCTCCAGGTGATTTGGAAGACAAATCTGATTGACTTCCAGTTTCATTTGAACCACACTAGGTACTGCAGTGAGTGCCAACATAACCAAAACCCCACGGATTTCCATGGGACTCTTCAGAGGGTGACGCCACAGTTTATCTGTGACTGGGAGCTTTCATGGTGAGCTGTGGATAAGGTGACACTGAGCTGTGGGTTGTGTTATAGCTGGGGTCTTGGCATCAAAAATGGGTGCGATACTGGGGTGTTTCCAACATTACCCAATAATCCATATCATAAATTATCTTTCCAGGGTCCCTGTTGGGTCTTTCTGACTTCTAAGAAGGTAGTTTAAATCGAGAAAGTGGAGGAAGGTTGTCCTCTTCAAAGCACAACAGTTTTTAACTATTAATTTCATATGATGCCCAGGTAATTTATTCAAGTTAAGTGTTTTTTGTTCCATCCAAGTAGGAGTGTGGTAAATATACAACAGCCACCACTGAGCACTAGGAGATATTGGATGGAAAAATGGGATGTGAATTTCTGTTCTGCCTGCTGGAACCAGGCTCTCTCTGTGCCTACTGCTGTGGAGTGGGTATTTCCCGAACTAAAATAGTTGCTTTTTTCTGAAGTAAGGACAGTATCTTTGCTTTCAGCTCTGATGTGGTGTGACATGTACAGTAGGGCCTGTCATAATTCATGAAGTCAGTTTTGTTTCAATGTTAATAAGTCCTTAATCAAGTCATTTGTTTCACCCAGGATGTCACATTTAGCAGTGGATTGTGAAATGCTTGAAAACTTGAATCATAGGAGAATTATTTAATGCTAAGTGTTATCTGCATCATATCTGAAGCTGGAACATGCCAGGAAAACATCCTTCACATTCTGCAACTAATATATCCGAGCTTTCAGGATCAATTGTGAATTGGCTGGGTACGTGCACTATTTCTCTCTCTTTATGTGTGGCATAATGTTATATGCTGTATTCTGCAACTCATTCTCACATTGCTTATCCGTTACCTGCTTTCTGTGGCTGGTTCTTTTGCTTTATAAAATAATACTGTGCAACGTTGGACTAATCACTTTAAATGGAAGTTTTTCACTTTCAAACCAACAGAAAATAACTGAAATTTGAAACTAGTAGTCTTCATTCTAGTGTGTTTGTGATATGTAAGGAGAACGAAGAGGTTTGAGCCAAGCAGCTGCTGGTGGGATTAAGTGGGAAGCTATTCAGAGAGACCAGGTTTGTGATTATCATCTCCTGTTCTTGATGTTGTCTTCAAGAGGGAACAGAGCTAAGGGCTAAAATTGTATCTTTAATATCTACTTCCTGTAAGACTTTTCCATTTGCAAAGGAGATAAGGAAGCCATAGTGAGCTCATGGCAAATATTGTCCCAATGCATTTTCCTTCTTTATTTAAATTAAATTTAATGTTGTGCCATTTTTTTCTTATAAGCTTTTTTCTGTCTCTAAATAGGTATGTAACATACTGTCAGGGATAATAGAAACATACCTGTATGTGCAGCATATGTTGCTACAGAATTCTGCAGAGTGAAATGCTGAAAAGTCATTTTTTTTGCCTTAGGGAACCACTTGCATTTCTATTATAAATCTGTCTTGCATCCTTCTCGTGAACCAGACCCCTTGTGGTAGGTACTGTGAAGACACAGAAGAAGGAATCGTGGTTGTATCTGTTAGGAAGACATTTTGGTTTGGGGTTTTTCACAGTTTCTGTCCTGAAACACTCAGTAAAGAAAGGTGTAAAAAGGGAATTATAAAACATTTATTCAGATTTTATTTTGCATTTCCACAGGCTCTGTCAAAATTAGCCTTCCCAGTTCCAGCCACTTCATCAAAAATACTAAATGTTTTAAGGATCCATGTTTTCTGCATAAATTTTATGTTCTCCTAAAAGCTATTTTTCACTATAAAATGTTTTATTTGAATTTGGTCCAAGTCATAATGAGTACTGGAGCAATTAAAGTATCAGCCACTATAAGGAGTCTTGGGAGCACAGGAGACAGATAGGATCAGGGCTTAAGCTACTGAAATACCTTTTATGAGAAATAAAGATTTCACAAACCTCACTTTCAAAGTAGTTGACATGTGCTAAGCTCAAAGTACTAAACTTCTTCTCCTGCCCTCTCCCACTAAACAAATAAAGATCTATGAAATATTCAAACTTTATATCTGCAGGAAGAAAAAAACCACTTTATTTCTATTTTAACATTTTTGGCAGGTGCTCAGATATTTATGATAATGGGATCATAAAATGACACGGAAAGGTTAGTGGGAAAGGTGTGGTGGGAATTTTGAGTATGACTTTGTAAACTGTCACGTTTCTTGAATCTTAAACTTCAGATTCTAGCCAGGTTGTTTGTTCGTTTACATGTGTCATAGTGTAGATGTATTGTGGGTTAGGAAACTCTTAAATCAATGAAGTGTTTATGTGTAGGGCTGGATTATGCCTTCATGTACTGCAATCAATTAAATTCCTTTTATTTAATTCTTGTAACCATTACCCTTAAAAAAAAAAGAAAGAAAAAGCCTTTTAAATATTTTTCATTAACACATACTATTAAGTGGGTAAGCGCCCTAAGTATATTTTAATTTAATTTAGATTTAACAGCAACATTTTTCCCATACTAATTAAATGCCAGTTTGTTATTAAGAAAATATTTATTGAAGTTGAACTTGGTGATAGATACATATCTATCACATCACTGTTAAACCTCATTAAATAGTGTTTTAATTGCAATTTGTTTTTAATTACCATTCATTAAGCATATTATTAAATCTAAATTGCGTGCTTATGAAAGACGGGTTTGCCGATGTAAGTGGCTGAGGCCCGTAACTACTGCCTTACTTCTAGGTTCCCATAATTTGAGGTGTGCAGGGTGAAAGTTTGATCTGTTTACATTAATTCTAACAGTGTGCCTTCCCTCCCTCGCTGCCCGTCTCTCCCGTCTTTATTAAATAGAATTAATAGTATCTGAGCAAATCAACAGATATAAAGGGAGGGAAAAAAAGCATGCAAAATGGTGACAAAACAGCTCTTTGGGCAAGGAAGCAGGGAGCCAGTAGAGAGGAAGCTGAAGCAAAGAGGGAAAACAGAAGTTAAACAGGGTATAGAAGCCAATTATCTAAATTAAAAGAAGTAGAGAGACTGGACGCCTTGAAGGATGTAGAGAGATACGACTAATGGTTTGCAGAGCTTTTTCTCTTTGGCTTATCATGGCAAGCCTGGCCAGGGTCAGTCACCGTTACCACCTGATGGTAGCCCGGTGGCTTTTCGGCAAAATAAGGTGCTGGTCGTGGTGCCCGCGGTGCACCAAGCTGCCAGCGTGGGGCAGGTCTCGTCCCTGAGATGGGGACAGAAGCGTGCTGCTGGGTGGGTGCAATTTCAGGTATCAGATAATAGTTTTTATTATCTTTCCTTTTTGCCTTTCAAGTTTTTGTTATATGAGGCTCTACGGTTTTTCCAGAGGCAGCCCTGCCCCCCTTTAGAAGGGCCCCTCAAATGAGCAGCATTATGGAATGCGTGAACTGGCTTTTCTTAGTCACTTTTCCCAGATTTCTTAGTAGTAGTCCATGAATTTAAGGCAAGCTGAAAAATCCTGAAATAAAAGATTTTCCTTTCTAAGGATATCAGTCTTTCAGCAAAAAGACCTTTATTGAGTGGTCTTTGTAAAGGTCAGATGGTTTTTTAGATTTTAAAAGAAAACTGTCTTTCGGAGCATTTAATCTAGGAATGATGCTTTCTTTTTGCCAGAACAGAGGAAAGGCTGGGAAGAAGGGTGTGAGGGTGCTCTTCTGATGGAGACCAGCTCAACATAACCAGTAAGCAGACTGGAGAGCAGTTCCCAAGATGGATGGGACAAAAGGCATGGTCCCTTATTGGGTGCAGTGTTGTCATCCTGTAGGATGCCAATGTCTGACCCTGTCAGAGCGCTCCGGGGGGAATTAATGGGGATGGGGGTCATTGGGCAACGCCATAGGGGTGAAAAGGTAGTTGTATGATGGAAATAGCTAAAGTAGCCTGAGATATTGTAGACTTTCCCGTGGGCTGGATAAGGAAACGCGGTTAGGCTCTGTACATTGACACTCTTTGTCTCTGGTTCTCCTTGCACTGAGAGTGGTTTTGTGCCAGGTTATCTCCATCGACGCCAATGGATTATCTACAATCAGATGCAGGACTTCTTTTCTCCTCTTTCCAATTCACGAATCTCTTTTAAAACCATCTGTACCAGATGTTACAACTGTAAACAAATAATCCTGGCAAACCAAAGTATCTTCTCATGTGTCTGTGTCACAGTAGGCCCTAGCATCGGTGCCTCTATCTGCCTCTGGGTCTTCTGCTCATAAAACATTAGTTATACAAGGTTTTTTTTGGCAGATGGGTATCTTCCATGAAAAAGCCATTTCCATTCCAATACAACAGGGCTTTTATATGGACTGTTTTGGTCCGCGTTGCGCAACCCTTCAATGCACAATGATTCATTATGCTGTCTTGCTTTTTGATATGCTGAATCATGGGATGACACTTTGCCAGCTTCTTTGTACGCCAACAAAAACTTGCTCATGTTTCAAGGATAGAGAAGGCTGCAAAAATCACAGCAGCGCAGGGAGCCTGAACGCTTGGCAGAGGGAAGTTCTCAGCAGGCTCTGAACTCCTCCACATGGGTGGGGAAGTTATCTTTCAGCTCCTGCTCTCTTTGGATGGCTGTAGGAAATTGCGTGTGGCTTCCACTTGTCGTTAGAAAGCTGGAGAAGGCCCAGATTCCTGCTCCCTCTGAACTGATACAACAATCGGCCACTTCTGCGCTGTGGCCCCTTAACTGAGAGAACATAAATCTGTCCACCCATCCATGGAGCACCGTCTGTATTCAAAGGCCTCACCGAGCAGAAATGTGGAACCGTGGAGAAGACTTTGGAAATATCCATACAGATACACCAGGTGGTCGCTGTGGGGCTTCCTGACAGTCTTCAGCGTGTCAGTGTCAGGAGGGGGCCAAGTGAAACCCTTTCCTATTGCAGTAGCCACAGCAGCGTACGTTTCTCCAGGTGTTCTTCCATGATTCCTGGGTGCGCTGCTGGGTTGCAGAACAGATGCTTAATTTCTTTAACTCAAAGGTTTGGTAATGATTTCTAATGTCTGTTTTAAAAATTAACTTGCTTTTTGTCAGCTACGCACAGGATCCTTGCAGAGGTAAATGATGTTTTCCCTTGGCCATTCTGGAGTCCTTTCTGATTTGGTTTTGTTAAGAGTTTCTAACTGTAACTATTTACCTGATCACAGAGAATTCAGAATCAACTGAGTATATTCACAGCTGTCCTAGGAAAAGGGACAAGATTTTGGTCTGAAAGGAGTACATCACACTGCTTGAAACAGGCTTTTTGAAGGAAATAATCTTGTGTTTTTAAAATGAGTTCTTATTTGAATACCGTATTGTAGTTCCCAGCGTAGCTCAGTTTTTGTAGCACAGCGTAGTACTGTGTACCTTATGCGCTTTGTACAGTCGTTTGAAAAGCCTTTGGTTTTCCTGTGAGGACACTAACTCTGAATCCCAATGAAAACTTCTAGGTTATGAAGGTGGTGTCCTGATAGGCCTTAAGGATGCATTTCCACATTTGATTTTTAAGTGTAAGTATTACTGCAGTTTCATATACAAAAGTATCCACTATATTTAGGTGTTATTACCTGGTTGGGACTTCTATAATACAGGCAGTTTTAATGCCTTCTTTTCCCACCCCATGCTCATTGCATGTTCATATTCCATGAGAATGTGTCCGTGTGCAGTTAGGCTTTGATGCGAGACATAATAAATATCAGATTTTAAAGAGCAGCTTGTACATATTTGTCTGACATGTGTATGTATAGAAAAGGTCAAGGGACTTACTGTTAGTGTTTTTATTCAGAGGCGTGGGTATGTGAAACATTCTTCATATGGGTGCTATATTTTCGATAATATTTATATCTCTGCTTTGGTATTTCTAGTTGAGCGTCTCAGCAATTTTTAAGTGTCCTGCATTATTCTTCTATGTGTTTATTAGCTTATGGCTTCGTTCCTTGTGTGTCACCTTCTTGCCGCCCCACCTTCTCTCATGCCCAAATGATTTTGCAGGGCTGCCTTGCCACAGAAATGGGTCGGACAAGTTACAAGAGCTGTGGATTGGTTGGATGGGGATCCACCTAGCAACACCACCACACTAATGCCGGATTGGGAAATTTGCCCTACAGGAGTTTGTCTTGATTAAAGGCTTCAGTCTGTCTTTGCAACACAAACATAGGAGCCCCCATGCTGCTCTCTGAAATTTACAGCGTATTTTCTTTTTACTCAAGCATATTGAAGCAGAACAGAAGAAAGGATCAAAGGTACCGTAATGTTTCTATAAACAAGTACTACTTAGTTTGGTTTTTTTTATCTTGGGTTTATTTTTTTCCAAACAGATCTTCTAGGCATATTAGGCTCAGATTTCATTTTATTGCCAAATCACCAGCTGGCAACAAAATCACATATGTCTGTGTAAATAAAGTAGATGAGAAGCTGAACAGGAGACTGGGAGATGATTCAAGCAGTCATATTGGCTTCTACACCTTAAAATTTGAGTGGTTTATCTGTCTATTCAGCAATGTCCTGTACAGAGCCCTTTTCAGCATGAAATACAGAATTACCCCAAGCTGAGATTTTAATCTGTGGTTTTCTTCCCTTCTAGTGAATTTACAGGAAAACAGATAATTCTTTGGAACTATAACCCAAAAATTCATTTTTTGTTTGCTCATCAAGCGATGACTAATCCACTCCCCGTTACTCAAATATAGGTGTAACTCTTGTGATGACTGATATTATTATGAAGCGTTTTCACTTTGAGGGCCAGATGATCCTTCCTTTGAAGGTAATGCGATTTTGCAATTGGCTTGAGGGCTCTCTTGATGTCTTTTTGGTATGTTTGGATTCACTTGGCAATGCAACCTCAAAATTGATTAATTTATCTTTAAGGCCAATGTCCCTATCTAGCCCTTCTCTGAAGACAGACAATGGCATGGGCACCTCAATTTGTAACCTTAAATCAAGTTTCTTCATGACACCCCATAATTCCCAGGAAAAAAAAAAAAGCCTGACCATTATTATTAGGCAAACATATAGAAAAGTAAGTAACTGTCATCTTGCTTCTAAAAGCAGATGAATTAGAGCCTATTTTCAGACCTGGGTGATAGTAAGGCAGAGATTTTCCCATACAGTCATGAAAAATGGGTTCCTTTTGGCTATACTTACGCTCCTTTTGGGTACTTGGTGAAAGAAAATTTGAGTTTTAGACAACTACTGAAGAATTAGAATATTTGGTCATATTGGCCTTTACAAATGTCTCTCAACCAGGGGAGATGTGCCTTGACAGAGCCGGGTATCAGGACTCACTTTGTCAGAGCAGTGGCAACAGCTATCAAGGATCTGTTTGCAGGGGCAACTTTGTGCTCAGTCAATAAACTCTAAAAGAGCTTAATTAATGATTGGAGAAAGAGCTCCGTTATCTGGGAGGTGAAGGACAGAAATGAAAGGGGTAAAGCAGTAAATAGGCTTTGTTTCTTGCTAAACTTTTTAATCCTTGCCTTTTCCCTAACATCCTCCTCTTAGGAGATTTCAATCCCAGCTGATTTCTTGAAGCTCTCGTCCATGCTACAAGTTATGTTTTTTGTGTCTAGGGCTCCAATTCTGGTCTTTCTTCCTATTGGTTCCCTTTAGTTTATAAAGCAACCTGGGCTGTAAGGTGGGGGAGAGGGGCTTCTGTTTGGGAAATATCAGTGCATACTCACTAGCTGCCTTTTTTCCCAAATAGGACTAAATAGGGAGTACTTCCTGCCCCACTCAAAATCATCTGCGCAGAAAGATAAAATGGGAGTTAACAAGGGTCAGGTTTATGACAGGGAAAGAAGGCTGCTAATGACCATTATCTATGCCACAGGTTTAACTTCATTACTTTTGCATTAAGTTCTTAATGCCCAAAGCAATAAGCAAACTGAGTCCTGTTGAACTGTAGTAACCTAATCTTCTCTCCAAACGAAATAGAGGGGAAAGCAGAGTCATTTGACATGGCCTTTATTTCATCCTCTCTTTTCCCATCCCCCGTTCACATATTAGGCGTGTTGTGAGTTTCCCTTCCTTCTTACAGCCTTTTTCTTTTTTCCCTTTCCTTCCTTCCTGAGTTTTTCTGGCTGTCCAAAGTGGGATTTGGTGCCGGATTTACTCTGATAGGAGGGTTCAGGCCTTCCAATAATAGCGGGTCCAGGGTTTGTCACACGGAGAAGTCTACCTTGATAGTCTTGTACAGTACAGAATAACACAAACTATGTCTAGAATAAAAAGCTTTTAATTTCAGAGGTAAGACAAGCTTAAGCTGGCCGTGACATCGTGGGTCCCAGTAAGTCAGAGCTAGGAGGGCACATTAACTGGGTGTTTTGAAGTGTGATCACACTTTTGCAGGGAGAGTTTGAAGGTCTTGGATGATTACATCTGAACGTGACTTGTGAGTATATCCCAGCCTTGACTCCAACCACGGGTTTATCTTCTGCTCATTCTCCAGTTGTGGCCCTTGCTGACATTCATGACTCGGAACTTGCCCGACTAGATGTGTGAACAGTTTAGGCTTAGTGAGCGATGAACAAACACTAACAGAGAGAATTGAATGTAGTTCAAGATTTAGAATGAGATCAGCATTTCCATCGTTTCAGCTCTTTTCCTACTCACCCTCAACTTTGTCAACTAAAAAATAATGAATTGCCCTCTCCTGGGCAGACTTTTGCTGCAGACTTTTGCTCTGGCGCTGGAAAAGGAAAAACCATTGAATAAGAAGAGGGAGCGCGAATGGATTTCCCAGTATGTGCAAATTCCAGACCAACAGCCTCAGCTTTTGGCAAAGGATGAAATCAACAGGGCATCTTTTTTGGGTTCCCCAACAGAAGGAGAGGGCAAGAACCAGTGCTGGCAGGTAACTGGTGAATCTGTCCAAGGTGTAAGAAATATATTATTGCTTATAGAAAAAGGATCCCAAAGTGATAGGTACCTGAGAAACATGATAGATTAGATAAATAGAAGAAAATAATATAAACTATGGAGAGTTAAGCAATGAACGTGAACACCAATGAAAAAACCCTATCAGCAATGTGATGTAATATATTACCATAATCCAATATTATATGGTAACCTCCATATGAGAACCTTGCACTCTGAGTAATAAGTGCCGAAGGCTGAACATTTATCTTATGACCTATTCCCTGTTCAAAACGACCAGGGTTACCAGGTATTTGGGACTCTGAGAAAATTGGCCCTCCATAATAATGTTTCCCTGCTATATAGCACAAAGGGGTTTAGTTTCCTTGCCCCTTTTTGTCTTGGAAAGGACATAGCAGCGTGCTTTTTTTCTGTAGCCAGGAAACTGTGGCTACAGTAAGGTCCATGAGCATTACAGTAAGGCTTGATATATCAGCCTGACAGCCATCATCTGTTTTAAGAAGTGCTGTCTCCTCTCTACAGACCTGTCTGCCTCCTGACTGCTTGGCTTGACTCTATGGCTTCTTTTTTTGGCTTGTACTGGTTACGGATTCTTCTTCAAATTTTTAACATCCTTATCACTTTTCTCCCAAATGAGATATTTCTTGTACTTTTAAAATGAGAGAGTAGAGTGAACTACAGGGCGCATCAATTCAACTCCTGGGAAGGCCACAAATAGGAAGGAGTGAATGGTGAATCCCACCCCAGGTATGCGTAAATGCAAGCAAATTAGATGGTCTTTATTGTGTCTTTGGTACTGACTTGCTGAGCTTTCCCTCCCTTCTGCAGGAGGGAAGGGAGTGTATTTTATCCCTTCACTTGGCTTTTTAAGATTGCTCTCTATCAAACTCAGATGTCTCCCATTTTGATAGTTTTTGCCTTTCCCACTACTCATTTTCTTCATGCCTTTTCCCATTGGTAACATCTCTTGATGTTTTTCAGCTTGCTTGGGATTCTCAGAGAACCCAAGTTTATTAAGGTATCATTATTGAGTTCTGCAAGAAACAAAAAAAAAACCAAAAAACCAACCCCAAAGCCTTCCACTCTGATAAAAAAAAAACCCTACCCCTTCCATAAAATAATTGAGAAGGTATGCAGGCTTTTAAATTCTGATTGTGGTCTCCTTCCAGACATGGGAAACAACTTTGTTGGATGCCAAATTGGGTATTTAGCCACTAAATGCCTATTTTTTGAACAAACGAGCTGCAGAGTTCTGAAGTTCAGGGTGAAGAGGGCTTAGGGAGAACCAGCACTGTTTTCTAGGAGCACAGAACAGATCAAGGGCCCCTGTGCAGTGAACTATATCTGATTCAACACAGCCTGCAAAATTAAATTTTGTTCAGTTTAAGCGTTTAATTACTGCAGATGTTCAGGAGATACTCTGCGAAGCATCACCTACTGGGGCCCTTTGGACAGATGTTGTTTGCTTTGACACTCCATCTGTCACTTAGAAATAATCGCTGAAGCTTTAACTAGCATAACCCTGCAGGGCTGGCACCAAGGCATGGCATGTAAGAGGTTAAAGATAAGGTCAAGGTCATTGCATGCCAGGCATGCTAGAAGGTCAGTGAATGACGATGGCCAACTCTTGCTCGCCACAATTTTCAGCAGAGAGCACTGCATGAATCGTTACACAAATGCTTTTGTTTTGCTTTCTGGAAGATCTTTTAATAGCAATGATATCAGCCCCGTAGCTTGTTAGATCCTTAGATTCAGACCGTATTTTGTTGATGAGCAAGATATGTCAGTAAATAATGGGTATGGTTTAAACCATCTGAAAAATCTGGTCATTTTATACCAACAAACAGAGATGTAGTATTGGTATGGATATGGGACACCACTGGGATCTACCAAACGACAGCGGAGTTATTAATTGGCCTTAGAGAAGTATAGCGGCTTTGGGAAGGCGGTCGCTTTTTGTGTTGCCGTTCCTCAGGTGTTTGTCCATGTCTCAGGATGAAATTGTGGAGACAATGGACTAGGTTAGTAAATATGCTTTACCATGTTTGTAAAATCTTGTGAAGTCCAGACTGTTCCTGCCCCTACTATGTCTGAAAAATCTCACCACACTGGTGCTGTAAATAGCCCTAATAGTGAGGCTGCTGTGATGGAAGTGGGAGGATGCCTTGCTCTGCACTCCCTCGGTGATGGTGGCAGTGAGTCCTTCCCCTGCACCACTGTTCCTAGCTCTGTCAGTACCACGTATTATAAAGCCAAAGGGTACAATACAATATAACACTTAATTCTGTATAAATCTGATTTCAAATGCCTTCCAGAAAACTGATCATAAGGTATTAACTTTATTAGCTCTGTTTATAATCTTGTAGAGAAATCAAATACATTTGTTAGGCTGTGATTTCCGTAAACTCATGTTGATTGCTTATAGGTGTGTCCGCTTCCATGCTTTGAGGTTCCCGTGATTCCTTTGGTTAGTTTGTTTTCATCAGCCTTAGTATCAGAGTAACGTATCTGTTCATTGTGGTTTAAGATATTGGCAGAACACAAGGTTTATTTTTCTAGAATCTTCCTTCTTGCAAGGCATGCTAAAAACATTTGCTTCCCCATTTGGGAATTCTTAGATGGGAATTGCTTAGTTGTATTGTCTTGAAAAATGTCTTCCTCTGCTAGTAGCCTTTGCATTTCAGTGTTAGTTCTAAGCACAAATGCCATTTTAAGATTCCTAATAATCTTCAGAATAAAAAAAAAATAATTGTTAGTGGTTTGGCTATATAATTTTCCTTGCTTTTATTAGGTTTCTGCAATTTGTTAGTGTAAATTAGTTATTTGACCAGTATCATCTCATCTCTTGACTATTTGGTTGTGGCATTTGAGTCTTTTCGTAAGATGTTCATGGAGAATCATGGACAATTCCCAGTCATGTTTGGTCAGTGAGACTGAATTACGCAGTTTCATAAAGCTGAAAGCTTTTCAGGGCAGCAAGTATATATCATTACTAGTTTAGATAGTTTGATCTTATTGCCTGTAACAAGTGTGATTGACTCAAAATTAATTGTACTTACGTTAGCAGTGTTTGTGGGGTGATAAGTTCCTCTGTTTGTCAAGAGAAAGTTGGGGGTTTTTTCCACAGCCTGGTGACTTCTCTGCCACCTAGGTTACAGCCAGGGTATTTAGTAACTTTAATGGGGGTTAGCATCAATCTCTCATGGGAGACCTTGAGGTTAGTAGATTATCTTTTCATCTTACCTCTCATAAACAACCAGTTTTTATATTAGCCAGCCTGCTTTCTAGCATGATGGTAGGGTTTGTCAACTAATATGCCATCTTGTTCCTTTGTCAGGGTCATCAAGTAGGAAGAGTTCAGGGTAACTTTTTTTTAAAAAAAAAATAATTGTTAGTGGTTTGGTTATAGTAAAGCCACCTTCTCCACTCCTCGTTTTCTTCTGAGGCCTGGGGCGTACCTAAGTAGATTACAGCCATTGATTTAAACATTCAGTCATGCACATCGTTCTCCGAGGTTCAGTAATAGCAGCTAGGTCAAATTAGTGCTCATAAATGACTAATTCTATTTCCTCTTGTTTATTACCCAGGCTTTTGGCATTGGTGTGTAGTTAATTAAGTAATTTCTTATTCCCGTCCTCTCTTTGCGTTCAGTGCCTTCCTGACCATAGTCTCCAATGGAAATCCATGAAGGGCAGCGTTTACTGATGCTGCTGTTCGTAGGTGATGGTTGGGTGCTCTCATCACCTCCCTGGGGTGAGAGCTGAGCGTTACAGCACAAGAAGCTCTTACCGCCTCTGCTACTCCTGTCTTGCATCTAAGCTGAGAGATGGAGGTCAAGGGCTCCCTTTATGGCTTTTCTTTTGTCCTATAACATACAAACCTGTCTCTGTCTCTTCTCTGTCCTCCTGAATTGACAGATTATTGTGCTTTGTCATTTTTTGGTCCCTAACCCCTATTGAAAGAGATGTCTGACTTCAAGGGATGTGTCTTGTGTCAGGAGATCAATTAGGCTTGTCCAGTGTCCCTTCTGGAGCTTCTTTTTTCTTACATCCTGACTTACGCTTCCATGTCTCATTTCTGTTACTGCTTGTCCTTTATATGGATTTTGTTCCCATTTTCATCTGAAGGAGAATATTTTTTCCTATTAAGCGATTGCTGCTTGCTGCTTCTCATCCCAGGATTTAAATAGACTAGCATTTTTTCCCTGTTTTACCAGCACTACATTCACACAAAATAACAGAAAACCAAGCCCAGACAGTGTCAAACAGAGACACTCTCACAATGTGGTGACCCTCTTTCTGTCACCTGCCACATTTGTCATGCTCAACCTACAGCTGTGAAACTGTTTTTTCCCCCCTCTTCGAACAACAAAGTCCAAAGAACACTCCTCAGTTTGATGCCTGTCTCAATGTGCAGAACATCCTTGGACAGAAATGACATTGATAACAGGGAGAGAAGAATCTTAGTGAAAGCAGCAGCAGCAGCTTTTCATTGCCAGCTCCTCCCGTGGGTCTGAGCTAATAACAGCCATGCTGCAAACTTTATTTAATTCGTATGGGCCTGTTCCAGAGCCTTCGTATTGACTTCTGGGGCATTGGATCGGGCTGTATGGTAGCTATGGCTTTTCTTTGTGACTCAGTATCACTGTCTTGGAACAGGCTCTGCCAGATCAGTCACATTTTCCATTAAAACGTTCTCTGAGGAGAGAAATGAGTGTTCAGCCTAGCTGCTTGCTAGCTGAAATGCCTGGTTTTTCACTTTTTTTTTTTTTTGTATTTTTTCCCAAATAACTTTCTCCTCCACCACGAGAAACTTCTGGGTTTCATGTGGGACAATTCTGTGAGTGTCTTGTAGAGAGCTGAGGATAGCTGTTTGAATCTTTACTAGCTAGTCCTTCTTATTGTGTTTCAGTGTTCCTTTTGTCCTTTCAGTACATTTCCATATTGTTACCTGAAATGAGAGGAAACTGATTTTTTAGGAGTAAAAGGTGCAGACCACATTTCCAGTTAATCTTCTGTGATAGCAGCTGCTCTTGTGTGACTAATTGACCTGTGACTAAATAACTAGAATAGTAAACTAATTTTAGCCTAACACCATAAAAATCAAAACTGAAACTATGTAAAGCAGTATTTGTTACGAACTGAGCACATACTCCATTAGAGAAAAGGAGACTGTTTGCATCACCAAGCTATAGTATAGACCTGCCTCTTCCCATAGAAGTGATTGACAAAGGTTGCTTTTTTTGGCTTGTATTTTTTCTGTTTGTGTTTGGGTTTTTTTTTTTTGTTTTGTTGTTTTGTTTTTTCTCATGAGGGAGAGCCAGAACTGAGGTTTTTAGTCTGACTTGTGTTTTATTTTGGTTGGTTTGTTGCTGGAAATGATTGAGGGTGTGAAGTTAAGCTGCCCATGTAGCACACCTCCTGCCACTCTGACACTTGTTTCCTTATCTGCTCTGGGATTTTAGTTGCTGATCCATCCATACTGCACTCAAGGCAGTTCAGCCCCAGGAAGGAAGGGGGTTAATTTCTCTTTATACAAATCAGTGTGTTGGTCACAATTCCTTTCCAGCTACTTGCTCTAATAGGTAGGGAGATGCGCAGAGCTACAGAAGGACTTAATCCAACTGGAGAGAATGTGCATATGTATGTGAGAGCGGTGGCTGGAGATACAGAAATACACAAAGAAGTTGTTGAAGGTGGTAATTAGAAATTCATGAGTCATCTCCTGATATCTGTCCAACTATCTTGCACCTTAAGGATAGGGAAAGAGAAGATTTCTTGATCTGAGAGAATATAGGTAGTGACATAAGTGGACGTATCTTCACTGTCTTCGTGGGAGTCAGGAAAACCCCTGCTAGTCACCCCCGGGAATGCAGGCGTTCACTTCTGAGGTGGAGCTGTGTCTGAACAAAGAGAAGTCGAGATGGATGGACTGAAGTCACAGACCAAACCACGGCCCACCATGTTGAAGCCAGGACATGGGTGGAAAGAACTTTCCGCATCTCAGTGTTCAGTAGAAGAAAAAAAAGAAGTAAATAAAAAATTATTAGCGGTTTGCAGTTTTGCTGCTGTCTGCTCCTCTTGTTGGTTTTCTTCCTCTCTGTTCTAGGAATTCTGTAGTAGTGCTATGAGGAATAATCAATTAATGCTTAGAAAGCAATTATAATGATTCCCAGTTTACACATGAATAAACAGAACGCGGCTTAGGTGCCTGAGTCACAGTCGTTTTGTGAGTCGGATAGGGCATGGGCAGCAACAAAGAGCCGGCTCAGCACTTGTGCTCTAATTGCTATTTTGCCAGAAAAGTTGGGGTTGGAGATCAAACAGACAGAAATGAGTTATAAAGCTTTCTGAATGCGAAATGCTGTGCACGGGTTTAGGTTGGTTTGGTTTTTTTTTTAAATAAAAGAAAAAGTCACTCCACTCAGTAGTGATTTCACAAGTGCTACATAGCTAAAGCAAGACTTGCTTGAGGTCTCAGAGGCTGACCGTAGGTCATACCAAGGACAGGATCCAGGCATTGTGCTGCACTGAAGCACAAGACCATCTTTTCTCCCTCTACAAAATCAGTATTTTATTATAGAGTACCTTATCATATAAGTCCATATGTGATACTTTCTCCTCTGGTCAGCCTGAAGCATGGGTAATCTAGAAATGCCACTTTTGTGTGCATCACAGCTGATAATGTCTTGCTTTTATTGTAAAATTCACAGCTTCAGTTAAGATGCATGGCCTGGTACTGGGATCAGTCCGTGATGTTATTCACAGTTGTGCATGTCCACTGAGTGCGTGTCTTTGATACTATATGTTCAGATATGTTATAAGGATCACTCTTTCCTCCTCCAGGGATGAAGGTGTTGCCACGATGTAAAGCCGGATCAGGATGAAGGTCCCCCTTCATGTCTGTGGGCATATTTTTGTTACTTGAAAAGCCACAGGGCCCATATAACTGCGGAAGAACAAGCAAAACCCTTGCTATCCTACTTCATACACTATCAGCCAAACGAGCAAGCCAGCTTGGGAGTCCTCCGGGGTCATTTTATTTTTAGGGCTGATGCCTGAAGCAGGAAGAAAACAGCTTGATCTCCAGGTTCTGCTTTGAGCTTCCAGTGCTGGCAGCAAAATACAACTTCTTTTGACGTGCGAGCTGAGTTTAGCCAATGGAAAAAGCTGTATGGGCCAGTGAGTTGCCATATTTTGAGCGTTGCTGTTCAGAAGCACAGCGCAGTTCCTTGTCTATCACAGAGCTGATTTACTTTTGATCTCTTCAGTCTATACTTGACATTCCAGCTGGTTTTTTTTCTGTCTCTTTATTGAGTATCAGGCTTTTTCTCTCCATGCTTTTTCAGGTTTTCATTTTTCCTTGTTTGTCTAAAATCCATCTTGGAGACACTTGTTGCCCTGTTCTCTGATCTGTTTTGAGCCGCTGCCAGCTGCTGCTGCTGCCAGTGGATAAAATGACTGAGTCACCACTTTGTGAATTTTGCATTTGCTTGTGGGGTGGCAGAGCCAAGGCCATCATGAACAAATCAAGCGACCACAACAAAGGCCCAAAACACAAACACTGGGACTTAACCTCAAAGCACATGCTGGAGCCCGATGAGGTGACAGCCAGCAAGATGCATACCGAAGGACCTCAAAGCATTACTCAATCTCAGTCTTGCTTTAACCACATCAGAGACATACACCTCACACGGCTCCGGATCGGGGGAGAAGGATGGAAGGGAAAGGTAGCAGTGACCAAAGGACCTTTTTCCTCCTTCTAGAATTATCAGAGCAGAGCGGCAGATGGAAAAAAATAAAGAAGTGTATATATATGTACTCAGGGTTATTGAACGCAGCAAAGCTGCAGTTGAAGAAAGCAGCACTAAAGGCAGGAGAGAAAGCCCAGCTTGGCAGAGTGGCTCCTCCGCTCACCGTCTCGTGTGGCTGTGGGTTTTGCCTTGCTTCAGCCGGGTCGGGCAGCTCGCTTCGCACACCGACACCGCTTCCCGACAGCAACGGCCGTGTCTTGTCACCACGGCGCTTCCCTGGTTTGGCTTCGGTCTGTACCTGCTCCCACGAAACTGTCCCCGCACTGGCTTGCACTCGGTGACTGCGTTCCCTTGTTTCCCATGCTTTCCAAACATCCTGCTTGTTAGCCTAAGAAGCGTTATATCAGGAAAACAAACTGTCTCTGTTTGACCTGAAGGGCCAGTGGGCATTGGGGCTCTTCACACCTCTGTCTGCTGGGACTAGAGCTTGCCAAAAAGTAATTTATACCCTGCGTGCCAGCAGTGATTAACTAAACACAGGGTTAATCAGCATGGTGATGCCAAAGCTGGTGGAGGTTTTGTTACTTAATTTTAGCTCGATCAGGGTCACCCCTGTGCTGCCAGCAGTCATGGGGCCATTTAATATAACCCGGCCACCAGGACTCTGCGGCTATCACCAGGTTTGGCCGCTTTTGTTGATGGCATGTTTTGTTAGGGATAGACAGGGAAAGGCTGAAATGCACTCATCTGATCTGCAAGCAGAGGATGGGAATGTATCAGTGTGTCGTTAAAATTAGCCTGGCCTCTTTGGCTTGTAATAGCCCTATCGTAAAAAGATTTTTCATTCTTTAGCCCCGATGCAAAAGGGAAATGGGTTCCTATTTGCATTGTCCCCCCAGTGTTTGTGTAATTAATGTACGTGGGGGGTTCTCCCTCCCCCACCCTCTCCCAAGGTAAAAAATGACCTTGTCAAAACTTAGATTACAAAATCTTAGTTACTAAGCAATGGGTAGGGCCCCACTGGGATGGCATCCCGGCTCCTGAAATGGTATGTATAGTAAAAACTAATAAAAATGGTGTCAGAGGCTCTCAGGCTTCCAGGTCCCCTGCTGTGTGACCCCCTGATCCCAATTTATTAGCTGAACCCAGGGAAGCAGACAAACCTCGCTGGCTCCAGACTGGAGGCTCCAAGAAAGGAAATAATACAAGCTCCAGAGCAGCGGCTCCAGAGCAGGAGGAAGGGAAGGAAGGAGGGAGGGAGGGAAACCCTCATGGAAAACAGGGGGTCGAGAGTAGGGCTGGAGGGAGCTGCTGACAAGAGCCATCTGAGCAGGGAAGGGAAGGGAAGAAGGGAAGTTCACTCTGTGATATCTCAGTACCTTGACGTTCAGATGCTTTAAACATGTCAGAGAGGAAGGGAAGGAAGGGGGTGGGGAGAGCGGGGCTCGTAAGGAGGCAACCAGCCAAAGTTGTTTCCTTTCATGTGTTAGCAGCGTGCTTGGGTCTGAGATCACCTTGTGCTGGTGACAGAGGATTTAGCAGCTGGAGGTGGCAGATGGAGTGGCAAAGAATGTGCCCTGTGGGTCAGAGGGGGATGTGCCTTCCCCGTTCCCGCTCCCCAACTGCAAGAATTTTCTCTTTAAGGCATTAAAGGTGGTGCAGCTCCTCACGCTGCTGCTGACCCCCTGGATTTCCTCCTTGGTGTGCAGTACACATAGCAATTAAAGCATGTTGCACAAGGGGAGTGTGATTTTTCTGTATTTTTCTTTCTTTTCTCCCTTTTTTTTTTTCCCCCTTTTCTTGAAATGCTGCCAAAGCAAAGTGATATTGATGAGGATGGCTCGCTTCGATTAGCAGAGGCTGGCTAAGAGCAGTCACCTCCAGCCCATTTCCCTCCCCCTCCTCTGCCTGGGACAAGAAATCTCAGTATTTTCTCTGCTTTCAGCACTTGTCTGTCTGATCCGCGCTTCTAATCTCTGCCCAAATAGAGCTGAAGTAGGGGCAAGAAGCATAACAATAACTCTCCTTGTTTAATGCCAGCCGTTGCATTTGAAGTGCTTTGGCTTCCCAAGGGTGATCTTATCAGGAGAAGGCATTGCACTTTTTAAAAGGCATGATTACGCAGTAAAACGGCTAATGATGAAAATGAAGGGATGAAGGCTATGTGGAAGGTAAGCATACGGCCATAGAGCAGGCCTGTCCCATTTGCCAAATCTTTATAGATGTGTAATTTGCTGTTTGGAGATGGATCTGGGGTTTCCTGAGGAGGGACTGGCCCAGTGTTTCTCCTACTCCATGACCTTAACGTTTGTTTCTGAGAGCAAACAAAAAGGCAGGCCCGTAGCTCTGGCTGCATTAGTGCCCTCTGGCTCCTATGAAAAGGGTTGTGGTTGTACTCCCGCTTACCTGGAGGTATTTGGAGAAATACCCCTGGATGTAAGAGTAGTCCAGATGACAAATTTGGGGGCTGGAAAAACATGTGTGTGCAGGCAGGTTTTCTCCTTCATGCTATTAGGAAACAGGCTGCAGCTCTATAAATCTGGGTTTTCCTGGCTCTGTTTTGTTTCTTTTTAAACTGCTGCCAGGGTGATCAGTTTAAACAACCGCACCATTTGTGTTTTCCGTAGTTGAACATAGGAATTTTGAAGCGTTGTCTAAAGGAAAGATATGTAACATACTCCTCCTCTCTCCTTCCTTAGCTGTAATCAGCCCGAGTCTGATGGCTCGCAGAGGATCAAGATGTACTTTCTCCCCTGATACACATTGGAACCAGCGAGAGCTGAAACCTGCATCCAGACTTGGCTCCGGCATTGCTGGGGATACATCAAGGAACCTGAAACGCTGCTGGGTCTCTGCAGCTCAGCATCTGCCTCTCTGCCGTGCAGTGGGGTTGGTGTGATCCTTTTGAGGGAAAGGTGGGTGATGAAGTCTGCTTCCCCAGGAGCAGAGGCTGGGGATGAAGAGGAGCATGGCTGGAAGTGATGCTGTGCCTGTGCTTCCTGGGGCTGGGGAAGGCCTCATGCTTCCCGGTGAGACTGCGGACTTGGCTGCTCTAGCTCCTGCAGCCCTGTGCTGTGTCCGTGTGAGTGAAAATAGAGGAGGAAGCATGGTTCCAAACGGGAAGACTTCCCTCCTGTACGGGCTTCAGTAAGAAGCAACCTCAAACCTGAAATAATAACATAGTCACCCTGCTTTGGGGCACGTGTTAGGCTTTCTGCTGTGTGTGGATGCATTGTCTGGATACTGTACTGGTCTGGGGATAGTTGCACAATGCAACCGTGTCCTACAAGTGCTTCCTGAGGTTTGGGAAGGGGAATGAACCTCCCTTGGATGAGTGCTGTTGTGCGGTTTGATTGTGGTGAAGTCTCAGTGTCCACAATCTAAGGGTAACAGTCCCTTTGCCTCACTTGTGTGCTGAAGCAGTGCAGGGGTGGAGAGTCCGAGTTCTCCTTAATGTGGATCCTCCCCGTAACCTTGGGCAAGTTGAACTCACTGCGTGACCCTCGCCATTTGCGGCTGAGGTATCATTTTTCTCAAGATAAGCTGATATTCTGTGCATTGTTGGATGACTCTTATCTTGCCATCACAGGCAGTGTGCACTTTACGTGTGAAGGGAACTGCTTTGCTTTATAACTTGGATGCGAGGATGGATTATTTTGCAAGAGGTCACGGGAGAGTGAGAGAAGTTATGATCAAGTTGTGCCCTCTGGAATATGCTACGGGGTGAAGATGTGGAGAGTGATATCTTCACTTTTCTTCCTTTCCCTTTGCTGATGATTCAGAGCAGAAATGACCTGGGTCATTTTATGGCAGTAAAGATGGTGGGCTGATCTGAAACAAAAGGAGAAAAGCAAGTCACTGTTTCAAGTGCATTTGTGGTTCAGTTGAATGAAAGCCCAGTCTTGCCAACTCATGATTTGATCATCAGTGCCGCAATGCATAGTCCTTTCTTATAGCTCCAGGTCTTGAGTTACAGAAGGTCTTAAAATATATTCTACCCAATCCCCCCTCTTCCCCTGTAGGTTTCGTTATTTCAAAGAAAATATAGGAAATGTGACCTCAGTGCACCCTCAGGACTGAGGTACTGGAAAGCAATGGATTAAAAACTGGCTCAGATTGTGAAGTTAGAAGATGGTGATACACAGTTAATAGACAAAGATAAAGAAAAAATGGGGTTTCAGTATTGCTGACTCAAACTTTGAACAATACAAGTGAAGTTCCAGGATTTGGGATCTGAAAAGGAGCTTCAAGTCACCTATTTGTAGCTCTGTGGATGGAGCTAAGTGGGTGGGAGCTGAATTTGTAGAAGTGACATGGAGATCTGCACTGCAGATGTGAAGTTAGGAGAGCAGCTTTTGCACCTTTTGACCAGCACTGTGGTCGTGGTCACATTTGTATAAATCCAGAGGAATAGGGTTGTCGTGTGTGAACTGGTGGTTTCTTCCTATATTTTGGACAAAACCAAAAAAAGTGAAAAGAGATCCTCTTGTGACTGCCTCTGACTCAAAGTGGTAATAAGGTTTTTTGGTTTGGTTTGGTTTTTTATCCCCTCTTTTTTCCTACTTTTCTTAAAACTAAGGTTTGATTAAGGGGAGGGAAAAAAAAGTTTAAATCTCTGTTCACGGCGGGACACTGAAGTATCCTTATTGGGACTGAAGTAAGGTATATGCATACATGCAGTGAATACTTCGTTTGATTACTATCAGTGCTGTTGGATATTTATGTACAGGGTGAATATCCCCACACAGAAAATGCATTAACCAACATACTAGTTACTACTTTACATTGCATATGGATTTGGAAGTACGGCAAATGCAGTCAGTCATATGATGCCAGTGAACAAACTAATACTCAAATGTGAATGAAAAGTCTCCTACTTCCATTCCCGACCCTGAGAACAAGCTTGGGGCCATGAAAGGTGTTTTGTCTCTTCCTCGTGTATCAGTTGGTCTAGTAAAGAGATTTCCTTGGAAAGGAAAAAAAAAAAAAAGATGTTTTCTGTAGTCAGTAAGTTATGGGCTGGTTTGTGGATGGCAGCGAAGGGCAAGGTTAGGTTAGACAATAGCAGGGACATTTGCTAGGGTGCGTTTGCTGACAGTGATTGGAGCTGTCAATGAGAATGACACTGTCACTCAGTGTCCACCTGTATGTTTAAAACATGCTCTGCGAATTCGGATGTGAAGCAGGCCAGAGGAGGTATAAAAGGTATGAATGTAGTATGTAGTATGGGAATGTAGTATGGGACCCTAAGGTGAGATTTTGGACTCAATAACCTGTTTCTGTCAGACTGCGTTAAAGTAAAGAGGTTAATAACTGTTTTGGTTTTTGCCATTAATCCTGCCTCTGATTTCCACGTAGATATAAGTTTGCCACGTAGTTCCAGAGGGAGTGGTCAGAGGTCAACTTAGCAAAGAAAAAAAAATAAATTAAAAATCAGTGAATCCATCCTAATTTCAGTGTAACTTGGCAGATGGAGCAGAAATGTTGGTGCCACTACAGAGCAAGATAGTGCTGAACCCTCCTCCCTTGCCCATGTATAAGACACAACGATTTGGGGCATGGAAGCAGCTGGGGGTCGGGCTCCTGGGACAGCAGGAGCTCCCGAACCCTGCGGAGCTCCAGGAGCACTGCAGAGCACGTCCTGCCTCGTGCATGGCGAAATACCCTCTTCTGCTTTGGGGTGTGAGGCATGAAGGTGGAAGGCTCTAACCTACTCTGGAGGGTGCGTTTCTGTTCCATTTTTTAATTTTAAGTATAAAATTATTTGTTTTAACAGAGAATAACTTTTTTGGTTTAGTTGGCTGAGTTTTCTTAATTTGGGCCTAATTTATGAGAAGATCGGGAACCCCTGGCCTATGCTTTGTTTCCTCTAGTTCAAACATAAGGGCTAAAACCGAAGGGGGGAGGAAGAATAGTGATTTCATGTTACCTACACAAACATTGCACTTCATAGTCCCAGCCAGAACCCGCCACCTTTCTAAGGAGAGTGCATCTGAGATGTAGATAGAGAGAGAGCATCTGAGATGTAGATAAAGAGAGAGCATCTGAGATGCAGAGAGCTGGAAAGATGAGAGGGGCAGAAAAGCCAAAATCAGGGCAAGAATAAATACTGGTTACACAAAGCCTGAAGTGGAGGGAGCATCTAGTGATCAGACTATCAAGCCTTGGATCTATAAATAATGGTACCCTGCTTATTCCCTCTGGGGCCTCATTGTCAAAAAGTCTTCCCCCCCCCGGCCTTGTCAGCCAGAGAGAGATAGACGTGGTTTGTCTGAGTGAGAACCAAGTACGTGCCCCTTTCCCAGGGCTCGTCACAGCCCTGGGGATGTGGGTATGACAGGGAAAGGTGCATTTCAAATGGACCTTTTCAGGAGGTGAACTCGTTGTCACTTAAAAGAATCAGATGATGTACAGTGTCTGTTTATGGGCAGAAAAGTAACATCTTTCTCTGTCTTTCTGTAGTATACTTGGGAGAGACATAATAGCCTGGTCATGTGCTGGAAAGAAATGACTCATTTCATATTGGGTCTAAGTGAAACTAATGTATTACTCATTTTTATGCAACTCTAGTAAATTGTACTTATTAAAAAGGGGGAGTGGGGTGGAGGAGGGACAGTTGCCTAAAGTCTAACCAATATGTACTAGGAAATTAATTTAGAAATAAGGTTGACCTCAGCTTCCTCATAATGAAAATCTGCTGACAAATCTTGTGATTTTGTTTCTCTTTTTAAAGCAGCCCTCAGGGTTGCTAGTAACTCAGGTGTCAGGACCGGCTCCTGATTCAGATCCTGGCCGGATGATTTTGCCGTTGTTCTTCCAAAGAAAGACTCCAGCTTCAGTCGTCTCCTGGGCTTTCTGCGCTGCTTGTTGCTAAAGCATCTGCGACTGAGCCCATCGCCGAGGTCTGCGGGTGGTGTGTGAGAGCTCTGCAGGCTGCTGAGCTGTGAGCACGGCTTTAGCGGCTCTGAGCGTGGTGCTTGCTCATTCTTCTGACGACACTAAAATCCCGTGAGGTGTCCACGCACCGAGGTAGGCGTGATCCCTGCCTCACAGCCCCTCGGTGATTTTTTGCTGACTGTCTTCTTCTTAGAGCAAATAATCCAAACCCCATTCTCATTCCCAGCACTATTTATCATTGAGTTCTGATTAAGTGAAGCCCCGTGTCCAGAGGAGCTAGGAAAATGGCAGCAATTTTCAATTAGGATATCCAGAACAACCTTGTCACCTCTTTCATAATCATTGCTTTTATTTTCAAAGGTTAAATAAGTTCATTTTTAACAGCACTGAACGCTATTTTCCTTCAGCCATGCTCGCAGCGCGTATGTATAGAAGCCCCACGCACCACTAAGCTGTGATTAACATCCGAGAGAGGACTCCGTGTTCTCCAGTATCCCGTTTTTTCATCAGTGATTTCCATTCATATCTGCTGAGTTCACAGAACAGGAAGGACTGTGGTGCCTGGGAAAAGCACACTGCTGGGCACCTCACCCTCCTCCTCTTCCTCCCTCTCCGTGGAGTTTATGGAGTTAGGATGGAGCCAGTGACTCTGTCACTGGTGTGCGAAATGCCACGTCGTCTCCTTTGCTCTCCAGCAGCTGCACCACAGGGTCACTGCGCTGGGAGAAATCAAACTTTATCTGATGTGGATTTTGGTGAGAGATTGACTGAGGAAGGGGCTAAGGAGAATAGATATGATACATCATAAAAGGGAATTTTAATTTTTTTTTGCTTGTGCTTTTCCATGGGTTTTGTGTGTGTGTGTTAATTTTCTAAATCACTGTTCTGGCCATTTCTTGTCACAAATGAAAAGAAAGGAGCCTGGGAGAAAGCAAAGCTACTAAAATAACTGAAGTGATTTTTGCTGGTTTAAGGGTGGGCAGATGCTTCTCAGAAACGGGAGAGATCTAATCTTTGCCCTTTGGTCAAGTAAGCTGTAAAAAAGCACTTACATTTCTGGAAACAAAGACTGAAAGCAAACCTAAGCAGAGCCCACAAAGTCCTTCAGCTCAAGGGGTTTCAGCAGACTTGTCTTAGTGACTGTGTAGGAGAGACTGGTTAGGAAGCACCTGGAAACTTATCTAATTTTTCCAGCTATTCCGGTTCATCTAATGAAAGATCTTATTTCTGCCTACAAACACTGTTGTGCCTTGGTCTTTAGACGCTCAGTGCTGAAGCAAAGCGCAGCAAGAAAAATATTTATGAAACAAAATGGAAATATGGTTTTCTCCTGTTGGCAATCCCACCTTTACCCCGGTTCTGAGAGGGCTATGAGATGTTGTGCTTTATTAGTGCTCGGGTCATGATGGAAAAAAATTTTATTTTCTTTTTCAAGGTTTTGTATTCGCTTTGCCACTCTGTCAGTTAAAAAGAAAAAGAAGGCTGAGGTTTGCTGGTAGGCAAACTGTGACATGTTTTCAAAGGCCTTGGTAAAAGAATCAGATTTCCATTGTTGCATTTCTAATTAAGAGTTCAGTGAAATATAGAAGGTTTTATAGCAGAAAAAAATAAAAAGAAAAAAAAAAGGATTAATAACCTAGATGACTTAGAGCCACAGAAAGTGGCTGTGGAGACCTAGGCAAAGTGAAATCAGATTTCGACAATTTCACTGCTTCTTTATGAAAATCACATCTATGAGTCAGCAGAACAAGCTCCTCTCTCATCTAAAAATGTTCATCTTGGAGACGTTCACAGCTGCCGCATTTCCAAACGCTGGGGAGGTGTTCCTGGCGGATGGATGGGACGTAGCTCTGCCGGCGGCCGCAGCAGCGGGGCTGGGACCAAGCACGCGGCTCCCCGCGACGCTCGCGGCAGAGCGATGCTGGGGGTGGCCGTGGGAGAGTGGAGGGAGAGTGGCTGGAGTGCTCGGCCTGGGATGCTCCGCTGATTCATCTGGAGCTGCTCCGCACAAGCCTGGGGTTGGGGCTCGTTCAGCTGCCTGGCACGGGCCACCCTTACCCGCTCTGGTACGCACCAACAGGGGCAGCCCTGGTGGTCAGAGCAGTGGGGACCGGGGTTCACAGCAGTGGGATTTTGGATTTTGGTTGTGGCTGGAGCTGCACCGACCCTTTTTTAATTTTTTTTTTTTTTTTTCNTTTTTTATTTTTTTTTTTTTTTTTTTTTTTTAATGCTGTGGAATTAAGCCAGGCATCTGACTTACTCTGTCAGCCTTTCCTTGGCAAAGCAGCCTCACCTCCCCGGCTGAGTGACTCAGGATGCTCGTCTTGCTGGCTAAGGCTTTCTCTGCCTTCCTCCATGCCACTGCCGTACACCCTTTCCTTCCCTCCTAGCTGCTGCTCCCTGGCGTTTTTAGCAGCAGAGCTCGTTGAGAAACACAACCATCTTCTTCGGTGTTGATCCGTCTTTGACATTTTCTGACCTGCTCTTCCGAGCCGCGCTTCGCTGATCGGAATCTCAAACAAGCTCCTTCGCCCGCTAATGCAGTGTTAAGACGATCAGCGCTCAAATCCCCGAGATCTCTCCTTCTTCACAGAGGTTAAAGAGAATCATTTTTGAAAACTTTAGCTTTCCGCCAAGTTAAAAGGGAGGAGATCAATGGGATCTGTGCAGTCCCGATGCAGTGCCCTGGAGGTTACGTTCCCAGCCTGCTGATAGCATCCAGGCTGCAGAGCCCTTCCACTGCTCTCTGGATGTGTCCCATCTGGAAAGGTGCAGGAAAAACCACGTGGGTGGGAAATGCAGGATTGCCTCAGGTAGGAGATTTACAGGAAATTTTTGGCAAGGAAGCCGCTAGGTAGCTTGCGATCATCACAGCTCTAGCAGCCCTGGGATTTATAGGGCTGTTTGGCTGCTGCAAAGTGAGAGCATAATGACTTACACCAAACCCTGACGAAGCAAGCAGGAGGAGATGAAGCTGGCACTACGATACCCTACTTGGCAGCCGTGGATTGATAGTGAAGTGCCGCGAAGACAGACACTAGCACTGGAAGAACCCGAGAGCAGCGGATGGTGTCAGTGACCACCACCTGCAGAAGTCCTTCTCTGACATTGCTGTCCCGTGGCAGCCACGTGTCTCCCTGCGGTGCCTCCAAGTGCCCAGGAGCTGGCTGCACCAGCAGGATTTTGCGTGGACCCAGGATCCTGAGACTGGAGAATTCACATATTTTTCTTGAGTTACCAAATCTAGAGAAGGCTAATCTCTATGCAATTAGGATTCGGAGTGTCCCAGAGTTTAAAAAACAAACAAAACAAAGCAATACTTTACAGGAGTGAATTTTGACTTGTTTGCCAGTCTTTGTAAATAAGTGTGTTTCCTTTGTTCTTAGACTCATGATGGAGCAGACAGTCCCCTTGACTGATGTTAAGTGGAGACTGGATTTCTGGGGTTTTCTCTTTGCCAGTAGTTTCTTTGTGTGGCCAATTTATTCTGCTTTTATTTGTTAGCAGGAAAAGGCTTTATATGTTGACATCCGAGTCTTTTTGCGCTTTATAATATGTGTCTGTTCACTGATTAAATTTCTGAGAACATCAGAAATGCAGGGTTACCTGCAAGCCCTGCAGGTCAGCCCCGTGGGCCTGCAGATACCTGAGGAACAACTGCGTTGACATTACAGATAGATGTTATGCATTTTGTCGTGTGGTGGAAAGGACACATTCGCTTATCCCAAACTGCAGGTTCGGGAGCTCAGAGACACGCCGTCCATGTGGCTGTATGGCTGCTAATGAAGATTGCACGTTGTCACGAGTGATCAGCAGGAGCCTGGGGTGTAACTGCAGGGCACCCTGCAGACTTACAGTAATCCAGGGCTAATTGCAGTCACGATGGCTGGAAAAGCATGTCCCAGCTATGGCAGTGTCATGTATAGGAATGTCGTATTTCCTAAATGCATTCTTCTTTTCTGGACATCTTTGATAATGACAGTGGTTCTTCGCGTTGGCAGAGTTCTGGCAATGGGGAATTTGATGTCAAATTACTGTCCCTTACAGCTAAAAATGTTCTGCTTTGACCAGCAGCTCACTGGGGATACCCAATCGCTGCTGGTCTGGAATGGCTGACTGCTTTCCAGAGTTGATGCCGTCTGAAGATACCGGGCATGAACCTTTCTCATTCTCTTATTTTGCAGCCAGGAGGAGGTCAGTTGAGTCCTGCCACTGGGTGCTGTGAACTGTAGGCAGCGTAAGGGTCATGAACTCAGCCAAGGGGTCTTCCAGCAGCTCGGCTGTGTTGGGCAGGGGCTCGCTCAAGCCTGGCTGGAGCATCCCATAGCTCTGGAGATGAGCACGGCTCTCTGCCACCTCAGGGTAGTTTGTGTCCCCTCCCCTGGCCAGCCCTCAGTGAAATCTTCAGTGTCTTCTCTCACCTGGTGCGTTGGCCGGGTGTCAGGCTGTGGTAGGGTGCTGACGCTGCTGGCCTGACCTGGGTGCCGGACCACCTTCTGGGTGGGAAGAGGATCCCAACACAGGGCTGTGTCCCAGGACTGTGGGGCGTGAGGTGAGGGTGGGTGGGAAAGGGCTTCAGGACAGGCATCAGAGTGCAGCGTGGGGCAGCAGGGGGACATCCCAGGAGCTCGTGGTCTGGATATAAGCAGGGAACTTCACTGGGACAACCCATGGGAGTGGGAGCTTGTGGTGTGAGGGCGTAGCCGAGGAGATGGTGAGCTCATGTGCCTCTCTGTTGTTCGTCTCTTAAAGACCATCTCTGCTAACCACAAATAGGTTGTAAGAAAAAAAAAAGGCAACAAATGGTAGAGACTAAATGTAGTTTGAGCTAGCCGATGGCAACAAAAATAGGGGGATTTATTTAAACCAAATGGCATATGAAAGTCTATTTTAATCTAGTCTCTGTGCTCCATTCATCATGTTGCTGTCTGGGCATCATTTTCAGGGCTGCTGACCCCGGAGGATGTAGATGCATGTGCAGAATTGGGAGTGCGTTTCCACCATGTCTGTGCAGGCTCTCCTGTTAAAACCAGGGATGAGCTCCTTCGGGGAAGGGAGTGGGGAGCACCAAGGAGACCCACCAGCTGTGTTTGGAGTAATTCGTGTGCTCTTGGGTCGTGTCTGACTCCCACATCCTTTCTCTTCTGTTCAGATCAAGGCTAGGACCGATCAGTAGAGGGTGAAGATGGGGACTTGAAGGCAGAAATCTGGTTTCTATTTCAGGCGGTGCCACTGCAACATGCTTTTTAAGAGGGCTGGTGGATTATGTGTTTCCCACAACCAAAGGGAAATGTACTCAAAAGGGAGTGTTAAAAGGCAGCCAAGGGAAAGAGGAAAGGGGTGATGTGATCTGATACCCGCTGACCTCTCTTGTATAGCCATATCTCCCCTTCTCTTGGGTACCCTGAGAAACACACAACCCTCCGCAGAACGGATGTTCTCTGAATATTCTCCCCCACCCCCTTTTTTCCCCTTCCTTTATCCCTTGATGTGTTTAGAAATTCCCATTTGTTTGCCTCTCTGGTTTCCATAACCTCACTGACACTGAAGCAATGAGGAAAACCCAGCGTTAGCGGCTTCGCAGTGGAAGTTCAGCTCAGTCCAGCTGTGGGCAGTTCAGTCTTTGCTCTTCCTTTGTTTTTCTGGGGTTTTTTTGTTGGTTTTCTTTTTTTTTTTCCCACTACCATGTCCATTTCTGCAGAAGCAGCTGACACCTTAGTCACAAGATCAGAGTCACAGACCTACCAAAGCTCTTAATACCTAGTTGTATGTTTGTGTGTGCATTTTCTTTTTCAGGGTAAGTACATATTTTAAGGATGGAATAACAGTTTGTCCAAGAATCAACGGTCCACAGGGAGCCAACTAGTCTAGCAGCCAAGGCTTGTGCTGTTTCCTTGAGGTTTGGGGGATGAGTTGCTTGCCTGTCCTCTTACATAAAAGCATAGCAAATTGTCAGAATAAACACATTTTAAAATATACGACACCATCAGTCAGAGCTTAAGAGAACCTCATTGGCTGGAAAAGAGATCAAGGCAACCGGGAATTTGGATGACCTGACTGAGACATTTGCACTAAAAGGTTCTTTTTTCATTCACTGGAGCTAGTATTTTTTTTTTCTTATTTTTTTCTTTAGGTAATCAGCCAGGAAAGAAAGAAAATATCCTCCTCCTTCCTCCAGGCAGTGAAGCTGGAATCAGAACCGTATTGCTTTATTTCATTTTATTTTATTTTTTTTTTTGCTGAGGACAGATTGCTACTGGGTCTGAGTCCTTGCCTCGGAGCATACTGGAGGAGCCAGCGTGCAGCTCTGCTGTCTGGGGTGGTTCATGGCTCGCCAGTTCCCAAGCCGGTGGTTAATTTAGGTTAACTGTGGTCATCTGGGGATGATACCCCGAGTTTGGCAGTCTGGGTTAGGTCAGCTTTAATCAGCTCTGCCCGAGGTGGGAGCCCTGGCAGGAATTCCACTGAGCAGAAGAAAAGCCTGGTGCAGTCCTTCTTGGACGAGCTGCATGATGTTTCTGTATGGTTGGTTGTCCGTGTGGGGAGGAGAGGTCCTTGCAGTTATTCTTTTTCAAGAGGTGCCCTCAAGACTCTTTTGGGACAAATTCCTGCTCCCTGGGCATTGCTAGGTTTGCCAGTTTCCCTGCAATTCCAAGGCTGGGGGAGAGGGAAGGTGGAACAGCTTGTTGAGTCACCTTCCCTACGTACCCTCAGAGCAGCAGGGCGCTGTCTGTGACATAAACACAGAGGAGAGTTGTCTATGAAATTTCATTAAATTTACAGGCAGCGATTGTTATTCCAGAGCAAGGAGAGGAGATGGAAAGAGGCTGAGCTCCAGCTAGGAATTGGCTAGACTAGTTCTTGGATTGTTTTCCACGCTGTGGTTATCCTTATCTGCATCTGGAAACTGGAGTGTGTTGTATGTGTTTGTAAGAGCAAGCGGATGTGTGAAGTGTTCTGGCAAAGCCAGAAATCTCATTTTCCCTTCAATATAATGCAGCCTGATTAGATTGTTATTGACATGCTGAGAACCTGTGAGGGTTGTTACATCTCTGGGGAAGGGCATCTGTCTGTTCCTCACCTCCCTTCTGCCTGGAAGGATTGCTGCAGAGCTGGAAACGGGAAGGACCTTTCAGACTGCAAATCCAGCTGTGAAATAAATCTGTTGGGAAAGCACGGTGTGCCCGCCAGCTGACCAGCAGTTTGACAATGTATGTGGAACTGTAAGCCAATTAACAGCAGTTTGGAACAATTAGTAATTCCCTAATGGGGGAAGAGAGGAGAAGAAAAAAAAAAAAAACAAAAGAAGAAGAAAGAACCCACATTAAAAACCTCAAAACAAAACTGCTGTAGTTTGCTGGATGTTTTTTCATCCTGTAGATCATTGCTAAGGAGAGTTACCAGCAGTGCTTGGGTGACCTGACTTGTCTGACTTGATTGTACCAAGCCAGAAATGTCCGGGTTTGCACGACCTTGTACATCTTTGGCTGTTCAGGCCCGAGCAGAGAGGTGTGCGGTGTCTGGAGGAGGGACCTGACCGTGCATCCGCAGCTGGGTGACGTGGAACTCCACCTGATTAATTTGGGCAGCTTGCTGGGTTAGCACGTCTATACCGCTCTTGGTACTCAAGCTAGCTCGTTCCGAATTAGCTTGGGTATTTCTGCATAGTCTTGCACCGTGGCTCCTAGTAAAACAGGGAGAAAGTATGGACTAACTGGCTTTCAGAACATTCTCCTTCCAAACGGTGGCTCTTGCTAACTTTGTACCATGAGATGGTCAGATAATGGCAATTCTCGCATTCAAAATTTGCCTTTGCAAAAGGCGGAGAGAGTCAGTCAAAATATCTGGGATGTTGCTATCTTTGATCACAGCTGACCCAACCTCAAAAATCCCCATCTTGAAAGCTCTCTGAAGATGGATTTGTCTCCAGGAATGATTTTGGGTTCTGTAAAATTGCATGTTTCAGTGAAATGATATTTCTTTGCGCCAGCTTATTTATATTCATCATAATTGTCTCACTGTGATGCCTCCTATTCATTTGCTGGATCCACTTGTCTTGCATCTTGTTCTGACTCTGAGTGCTTTTTAGGGTAAGCCTGCCTTTCAAGAATATGCATGATTGGTACCATAGGAATAGTTTTCTTGTGCTTGCAAGAAGTGCATTGCTAAGCAAAGTAAGCAGGGAAGCTAGGAGAGATGAGTGGAAAATAACTATGTGAAGAAGAAGAAAGAATTAAAATAGATGGCAAGGATTTAATCAAATAAACAAAGGTCCTTTTTAAAAATGTCTTGCCTTTTTTTTTTTTAAATAATCTTCAATCTTATAATGATTGCAGTGGCCAACCCTGGGTACTTTTCTGTCTGATTACAGCTGGGTTATAGTGGCCATGATGAGTTACCACAGCAGTCTATTATTGGCATTGTTAACTAGTGTCCCTCATTAAATTAAACTAAAAGGGACAGGGAAGGGAATCTTTTCAAGGTGTTCCTCATCTTATAATTATTCAAATTTATTTTAAAGGATAAATTTATTTAATTTATCACAACGTCCTTGTCCTGAAAATAAAAGCTCTTCAGTTTTGGTGGTTTTGTTTTTTTTCTTTCTTCTATAAATTCATGCTTTGAGGAGAGTTAATTTACTATGCAAAGAATTTTTGAAGGTCGTACTCAGTGCCATTAGCATTGTACAGAGGATGTTTGAGAATAGCTGTTTGTCCGTGCAGGTATTTCTGTGGCCCTGTGTTACTCTGTGTACCAGATGCTATTTATCTACCAAAACGCTAGGCACCTTTCTGTCCACTGTGTCTAGATACTAGAGATGAAATTAATGTGTATTAAACCACAAAGGTATCAGAAGGGAGCTCTCGTTTTCTTCAGTCCTGGCTTGCAAATCTATAAAGAAGGCCAATTAGATGTGATGGAGAAAGGAGCTCCAGAAGGGCTGAATCTTTGAAGGTAATACTGCTTTGGGCAGTTTGGTAGAAATATGATCTGCATGGACTTGTTTTGTCTTTCATTCTGTGAATGTCTAGTGAGAAATTAGGTGACATGTTTCTGCATTTGCTATAGCAGATGAGTTTTCTTGAGGATGCAGACCCATAAGGTGATGGGGAAAGGTCCGGTGATGGGGAAAAATAGTTTGCTTCCACATAGCACAGGGAGTAGAAATCATGCAAAAAAATACTTAAGGGCTCTGAAAGGTTTCTCTCAAGATAATAGCTCTTGACCCGGGATTCCTGTAGACCTTTTAGTACTATGTAACTTCCCCTCCATGACCACGGGTCCTATTAATTGCACAGGGGAATAACACAAAAATCAGTTTTTCTCCACAGCAGAAAAGCCATGGGGGAGAACACGGGGGTCAGCTCCAGACCCCTGCGCTTTTGGCTATTATACATGGTTAAACCAGAAAATTCCCACATTATCTGTAAGCGTGTGATGTAGACATCAGAAGGTGCCAAATACCTCCCCATACCCTTGAAAGAAAGGTGATGTAAAAAAAAAAAAAAGAAAAAAACAGGCTGCAACTGTAAGTCTAGTTACATTTGTGCACTGTTGGAGTAAGAGAGTGTGCTATAAGATCATCTCATTCCTTTTTTAAGTCTACTCTGAATTCATTTTGTGTTGAGTGCAGGTTTTCCTGGCCCATCAAACACACACTGTTATGTGTGCTCCACGCTGACGAATACCAATTCTGCCGCGGGAAACAGCACATTAAGTTGTTGCTCCTTGTAACTTTACTTAAAATCAAGCACAAACTGTGTGTCTGTCACCATACATAAACAGAGAAAGCTCTGAGACTGGAACCATCTGTGTTCTTTAGAGGGGGAAGATGTTCTCCCAATGTATCCTACATCTTCCCATGCTCCTTTACTTTCACAACCCACTTTTATTTACGGTTGTGGCTGCCCACAAGAGTATTCTGGTGCCATGCTTTGTATCAGTTTACTCAATCTTACGGCTGGGAGAGTTGAGTTATACCTTGTAGCACTTTACTGACTCTCACCATATTAGTCTGTGATTATGTTTGGGTGGTCAAAGACCCAACACTACCAGGGTAAGGATGAGAGAAAAAAATAGGGATGATGGTTAGTATGCACCTTATTTATCTAGTGCATAGATAATTGTTACAAAATGGCAATATGCCTGTTGAAAGCTCTGATACGCCAGTCTGGGCGTCCAATATGGTATACTCAAGGATAGTAACTCAATATGAAGATTGCAGAGGCTTCTTGATCGAATACATTTTTCAAAATGTCACCACAATATTGGCTGTGAGTAGAGTTTGAATAGAGCAGAGACAAGTAGGGACTAAAGGTCTACTTGATGGAAAAAGGCTGCCAGTAGCTCACTGTGTATACTGCAAGTCATGTCCTCGCAGGTAAGCCTGGGACTTCTAGATCTTAGAGGATTTCAGAGCTGATTTTTCATGGGGTCTACCTGGTTTGCTTTCATCTGGTCCCCGTTTCATGTTCTTGTACCTGCTCATAGCTTGTCTACTCCATTCCTACCTGAGGACCTCAGGCAGCAACTTCTGCTTGCTCCTCAGATCTGGAATTGCCATCCAGCATGTGGTTGTCTTCACCTGATGCATATGTGTGCATCTGCAGTGTGATAAGTGCTCGCTTCTGAACTGAGATCACAGCTATGACCATCGCCCATTGCATGGGAATCTACTAAGTTGGAACTTTAAAAAGATAGATATGGAAAGATGGAGGTAGAGGTGGAAATTGCTCCTTAATAGTAGAGAAGCACTACCGTGGCACCTTGCATTGCTGTTTTCCAGCCTGTTAGACTTGTGTGAGGAAGCAGAAAGCTTGTCATTCTGTGGAGCTGGCAGTTTGGTACACATCACCAGCCACTTAGTCCCTTAAAATATGAAATGCTGCAAATGCTCCATCTGCAAAGTCATAACGCGATTGATTGGCAGGGCTGTTGTGAAGACGTTGAATGGAGCCAGATGAAGGTAACCCGAGATCCTCACTGTAAGCCTTTTGATTCAGAACTACTTTTGATCGATGTTTACACTGGGTGCATGGTGGAAATAGGTTTGAGGGGAATGCCGTAAGTCTCTTCAGACTGTGCTGTTCAGCTATTGGCGTTAGGTTGTGTGGTTGAGAATTACAGTCTGGCATCGGCTGTGCTGCCTCCAAATTATATGAAGGAAAAATCCAAGGAGAGTTTCTCTGACATAGAATCATAGAATTGTCAGGGTTGGAAGGGACCTTAAAGATCATCCCCTTCCAACCCCCTGCCCTGGGCAGGGACACCTCCCACCAGACCAGGCTGCTCACAGCCCCATCCAGCCTGGCCTTAAAAACTTCCAGGGATGGGGCTTCCACCACCTCTCTGGGCAACCTCTTCCAGTGTCTCACCATGCTCACAGGAAAGAATTTCTTCCTAATACCTATCCAAATTTCCCCTCTTTCACTTTAAAACCATTACCCTTCATCCTNGCATGGGCCCACCTCTCCAGCCTGTCCAGGTCCCTCTGGATGGCCTCCCTTCCCTACAGGGTGTCAGCCGCCCCACACAGCTTGGTGTTGTTGGCAAACTTGCTGAGGGTGCGCTCTGTGCCACTGTCCATGTCGCTGACAAAGATGTTAAACAAGACCGGTCCCAGTACTGATCCTTGAGAGACTCCACTTGTCACTGGCCTCCACTTAGACATGGACCCATTGACAGCCACTCTTTGGGTGTGACTGTCAAGCCAGTTCTTTATCCACTGAACTGTCCATCCATCAAACCCGTATTTTATCAGCTTGGAGACCAGGATGTCATGCGGGACAGTGTCAAAGGCTTTGCTCAGGTCCAGGTAAATGACGTCAGTTGCTCTCCCCTTGTCTATTGATGTTGTGACCTTCTCATAGAAGGCCACCAGGTTTGTCAGGCATGATTTGCCCTTGGTGAAGCCATGCTGATTGTACCCACATTGTTCTTTTTTAAACAATGTGCTCAAAACTATAAATAGTTTTGACTGTTCCTGTTGTTTGATATGGAAATGACACAAGGTGCAAATGAGACACCTCTCAGTATATTGATGGTAGCAAAAGAATCCCACCTCTGCTTGGCATTTTGTTGGATGTCTGAGTAACTTTCTTATTTTATTTTATTTTAGGAACAAAAGTAAAATATCTACAGAATAACTTTGCTGCTGCAGAAACAAACAACGAAAAAAATTATAGCAACTCAGAAACTGAAACAGCAGTTGTTTCTTAGTAGCGGTAGATGCTTGGGCAATACCTAGAGAACAAGTCATTAGAGCTTCTTACCTTTGTGAACTACAGTCTTCTGCCTCAGAAATGCTCATATTCCCAACTGCTTTTCTGCCTGTTAAAACAAATAATGTGGGCATATGATTTGAGCCCTGGGACTTAAAGGATGTAAGCATGTACCTGAAATTAGGCATGTGTATGTGTTTTGCTGAGTAAGAGTGCCCTAGTCAGGTATTTAAATTTTAAATGCACTGGGGCCTTCACTCATAAAGTAAGCAAATTTCAACCTAGACAGCAGTGAGAGGAATAAACATTAAGCTCAAAACAAACTGTTATCAAAGTAGCTCTTCAGACTGTGTAGAATTGTGCTTTAAGATGGGCAGAGCATCTTTAAAACCCTTTTGCAGTAGCTAAGAGCTTATACATTAGCTTTCATGAGAGGCATTACAGATGTCTCTGAATATTATATAAACGCTAGCCTGTTTGCAACGCTTTATAAGCATAAATATTTTATAAGAAAATACTGAACATTTAACTTGCCCTGTATTTTTTATGCAGCAATAAAACCACCATTTTTATCAAAAGATGCTGGAAAACCTGACTAATAATGTGACGCTTTGTTATAAACTAGGAGGAAAGTTCACTGGTCTGGAATTAATAAGGTATGTAATCTGTACAGGAATTTCTACGCTACAGGGGGAAACAGCTAACTTTGGCTTTGCTTGCTTTTGCATTAAGATGCATGTAATTTATAAGGATGTTCTCTGATATATCTTTATGTCTCTGTGGCTGAAGAGGTTTCAGTGGTTTCCACCTGGACTTTGTTTGGAAAATGAAAATACCACGTCCACACTTGGTGTGATATATGCATGGCACTGCATGCCTTTGCCAAGTGACCTTCCTGCAGGAGGCAGGAAACAGCAAGTTTTAGACCCAAACATATTCTCCCAAAATGTAGGTACCAATTTTGAGGAGACCCAGAGCACACTTTGAGGAAGCTACAATGAATTGCTTGAATCCAAAACTCCCAGATGAATTCCGGGAGGAATAATTCCCCCAGTGACTGAAGTACAAAAGGCCTTTGGCTGTATTCCCAAAAGCATTTCATTCCCATTTTCACATGTGATATGGGCACGTAGGGGTAGCACCTCAAAGACTGTACATGCCCTACCGTAGCAGACCTCGGAGGCTCACCATCCCCTTAGCAGAATTACCTGTTCTGAGAAATCACCCGACCTGAACACAGACCAGAGGTATTGCTGGACAAGGAGGAGAGTAACAGCAGGACAGGGAAATTATTTATCTTCTACAATGGAAAGCTCTCAGCTTCAACATAGGAAACTTAAGGGCTGCCTTTGTTCCCCTACAGCTTGTCAGGACACTTTGTGGTAGGGCTTTTTGAGGAGAGAGCTCATGCATTTAAAAGGGAGCTACATTTCCAAGGTGGAGAAGTGTAAATCCATGAGCAAGTGAGATTTAGGTCATAACTCTTGTTTTCCACAGTTTGTCTTAACGTTTCCAGCAGGATGCAACAGTTTTACACTCTTCAAGAAAAGCAGTTGTGTACTATAAGTGAAGGACCATAGGCTTCTGGTGGAATTTTAACATAGGTGTAGTAGGTGGCCACGGATTTTCAGAGCTATGAGACTTGGCTGAATAGAAGTTTTGAAAATCGCAACTTGAAGTACTAGTTAGGAGAAGGGAGAGTTTCAACTTCGAAGTGTTTTTAAAGCCATGCTTTGTTGTAAGTCTTGGTTTTAATTATTTATGTCTCTGTTGCTGATAAATTTCATTATTGTGATTTTACTGATAGACTTAACTATTGTTTTTGTTGCCTAAATATCTCTATAAAACTGGACCTTTAATGACAACATTCACTTGGCTTTCAATAGAAATTCAGCTTCTAATTGTGTAGGTGTTTAAAAGTTGCTTCCTTTCTGTACTAGAACAGTTGCCCATGAGTGTTGTTCCATTAAAGATAGCAATGCCTCAAGAAAAAGTCAGCAACTGCCACGAGCCAAGTGCTACGAGCTCTTGGCCCTCTAATTGTCACCACTGATGAAGTGAACGTGTGTAAGAGCAGGGGAAATGTTGTAGTTCTCCATGATTAGTAAAACTGAAAGGTCTGTAGATAAGTTCTTATATTCTTACCTTTTGTTTTCTCCAGAGCACAGCAACCCATCTATGGTGTAATTCCATTTGCAAGGCTGAGTGCATATTTTTCCACTCCAAAATTTGCATAACACTTGGTCACTTAGAGCAGAAGAATTACTAACATCTGAGATTTACATTTTGAATTATTTAGGAATCTACCTTTACTCCCTGCCTGTATAAGGCTATCCCTAAGTGACCCACCTGCACTAGGTGTGAAAGGATCATCTTCTTGTCCCTTAAAAGGAGACCACAACATTAACTATAAGGATCCAGAGTTACAGGATATTTGTACCTCTTAATTCTTCCAGGAATCATGGAACTGGCTTTGCTTAATGGAAGATCATGTGTAGTGAAGGGGAAATTCCTTTCAGATCAGCGCAGACATCAGGTCAAAAGTTTGTACTGGCCAAAAATGTTATTGCTGTTGACTAGGGCAGTCTGAAAAATGGTGGGCAAGAAAATGCATGCCCTGGAATAAATGATATGGTTGATGTGGCCAGATCTCACAGTCATGTATGCCAGGATTTATTCCTTGGTGGCCTAGAGTTATTTCCACTTTACATTGGCATAGACAACGTAGAAAATACGGTCAGCATTTGTGCCATCTCATCTACAGAGCAAATACCAGTGCCAGCCTCAGCTGGGCATATTTTTTGTGTTTCTGTGTTTTTCCTATAGCTTGAACAGGAGCATGGCTCCCTTAAATCATAGAAACGTCAGAAAATCTGCCACCAAGTTTGTCCCTGTAGCTTTAGATGTTTTGCAATCGGTTCTTCCCTATAATTGTATTTCTGTATTTCTATTTTGAATAATTCAGGAAGCCATCCAGACTTCTTTTTCCAATGCGTATATCAGGCCACCTATAAGTCATGGTAAGGGTAAGAGGGAGTTCTTTACCTCTCCCCTCCCATACCCCACGAGATATTTTTTTTTTAACAAGGTTTAATACCTCTGTCTGACACGTTGGAAACTGAGACACCAAAACACTAAATGACTTGGCCGAGGTACTAAGGGAAGTTTGGGATGGAGCACCAAACATATGATTGCTACTGGTTTCCAAGCCGGCTCTCAAACCACTGGACATCGTTCTTCATTTCCAGTATTTTCTGGCACTGCTACCAACTTTCTGGGCCAATTCCTCAACCACATCGTACCTTTTTTCCCCCCCTTTTGTAAATAAATCCAACCTCACAAGATAACACACCAGAGCAATCAATAGGTATGTGGCAATTTCCTCGGCTGGTTTCACATCTCTTTCAGTTCACAACTTGTCCACCAGCAGATTTATTCATTGCTTGGAGCACTTTACTGAATCATTTCTATTCAAAGCTATCTGTTAGCACTTTGCTAAGCCTCAGACTGAAGATCTTTGATCCACCCATTTCAAGATTAGATGGATGACAGAACCCAAACTCTAGATCCAAAACCATCCATGATTTGGAGGTATATTCAAAGCCCAAGCCTGGATTTGGCTCTCAACATGGTTGATCTGGCTTCAGATCTGAATACTGTATCCTGAGACATCTCTGTTTCTAGCACAAAATCTTGTGTTCCTATCTCTGTGGGAGCTCGTAGCCTCCGTGAGTTCCTCACTGCACCTTGTGTGGGAAATGGCACCTACTCATCCTCTCAAACTTCATTCAGATGGTGTTCACATGCGATGGTTGGTTATTTATTACTTACTTGGAGGCCTAGAGAATTTGGCGTTTTGACATAAGTGTGCAAGAAATCCCAGCGTTGCATGTTGTTCTCGTGCTCTCCCTCTTGCCTGTTTTCCGTGTGGGGTGTGCAGCTGCTTCCTGCTTCCTAAAAATCATATCACCACCACTCCTCCCCATTTTTTTCCTTTCCCCACATGATGAGAACACTGTATGGTTTTTTCCCCCCATGGATGGGAAATCAAGGGCAAACTGGGCACTGCGGTCTTTTGCACTGACAGCACTTCGAAGGCAATTCACTCTTTCCAGGGAATTATTCTAGATTTATTCACCACAAAGCATCCAACTACAACAACTCAGTAATTTTAAGGCCTAAGGAAAAAATGTAACAAGATGTTGAAGAATTTTGGTTTGGGATAATTGGGAGTTGTTTATATCCTTGTGCTGCTGATTATGTTGTCATATACCACCATTACTGGTGTCCTCGGGAACAGGATTATCTTTGCTTGGAAACAAAGCCTCCATTTTAACCACTTAAATGCTGGTTACTGTAGATGATAAATTGCAGGAAAAATACTCCCCTGCTGTTACTGGATCTGTCAGATGCTTAAAAATCATAGTGTTGAGGGTTGAATAAACAGATAGATGGATAAATTAAACATATTCACTGGAAGTTTTATGATAAAACTATCAGGGCACTGCAATTCTTTAGAGCATTTAGGGCAGAGTCTCCCCGCTGCACAGTAGAATACAGCTCTTGCTCTTCCTGGGTTTGAAAATAACTTTCTGTGCATTCAGATCATACCGAGCTTTCCAGGCTGTGTCTTCCTTGAGTTTTACACCCTCCAATTATTGCTGTACGAATCTGGAATTCACATCTCTGGCTCATGGGGTTTTTTCCTGGCTCACTGAAATGCCAGGGCTGCCCATGAAGTCCAGTGGATGCTTCTTGTAATGGAAATGTGTTGTATGAGATAACGGGGCTTGACAGTACTGCTTCTCCTCAGGTTCCCTGGGACAGCTGGAAAGTCCCTGGGACTACTGTCCCGCTGGAAAGGATTGTACTGAATGGGCTGGGGCTAATTGCTCTTCATAATACTTTGTCAGTTAAAAAGAAGTTTAAATACAAATTACATTTATACTCATAAGACTTTTTTACATTTTCAGATTGGCATATGGAAATTTTCCTGTGAGTTTTTTGGGTTTTGCTGTTTTGTTTTATTGGTGGTGGTTTTTTCGTGTTTCAGTTTGTTGGGTTTTTTTAAAGGGCCTGTCACCAATACAAATAATAAGCTCCAATGGTTTGTACCAAATTCCAGCTTCTCTCAGGTTTTCAGGGTTAATTTCCCTCTGATTTCATGGGAACTGGGAAGCAGCAAGCTAGATGCATTTTTTCAAGAGAAAGTATTGTCTGCATCCAGAATTTTCATAACATCTAATTTAAAGTGCATCTTGAATTTTTTTGGGGAAAAAAATCTCAGCAACTGTAGAGAGGAAAATGAGCCATTTCCTTAGTTTGAACCTGGTGGTAGAATGTTGATCTCTAAAGTTGCAGTTTCTGAATCGTAAAATCTGTTTATTTCACTCTATAAAAGAACATTTTAACTTATATGGCTATTTAAGTTTAAAAGCTATTAGAGGAGTGGGTGGGGAGAGAAGAAGCAGCAGCTCAAATCAGTAATTCAAGCTCGCAATACAATCTTCATCTGCTGCATAGCTTGCATAGAAATCCCCTTCAATGTGGATTTTTTGTGTTTGTAGCAGTCCCACCGTACAGGAAATACACAGTATATATTTCCAACATTATCCATAATTGTAGAAAAGCTTATAAAGCAACTCATTCCTTGTGTTTTCCTGGTGATCGGCAATAACTGGATATTCTTAAGTATGCATTTAAAGAAGGAAAAACATAACAAGAGTTGGCAGAAACTAGCATCTGCAGTGACTTTCCGAAGGGAGTTGGAGGGAAGGTCTTTATTAAGATGCTTTTACTGCAGGAACAGCAACAGCTTCAATGTAAAACCTACTTACCTACCTGTGGTTTCTCTTACAGCTGAATTTCAGTTTGCTTTTTTTGTGTCTTCCTACAGATTGAAAGTGCTGGGGCTAAAATCACGTTGATCGGGTACCTCCTTGGGTGGGCAGAAAAAAAGTCACAGCACCCTTGGGAGAGAGATGGCGTGTGTTTCCAGGAGGGACCGCTTCGTGCTGTGGTTGGGGTGGAGGGAGCATGGTTCCTGCCCTCCCTGCTGCGCTGTGCCTCGTCCCATCCCAAAGAAAGCAGAGAGGAAGGTAAGGTGGGTGTTTGTCCTTCATCTCCGGGTGGAGCGCAGGGAGGGAAGGCTCCTTGCTCTGATGCTCGTTCACACACAGACACACATGGCCGTTCGCAGGCAGCAGCCTTGCTACAGCGCTCACCTTCACTGAAAGGGAAGAGGGATTTTAATTCTCTCTGCAAAATTGATAGAAAATTGTCAGTGCTTTGAGAGGCTGTGCTTCACTTGAGCTGTGCAGGCCCTTTCTGTTCTAACTATCCCTGAACTTACAGTACCTTGCTAAAAATAGTTCAAAGCTTCATTGTGAGTTCCCTGAACTGTGATGCTACCAGTTCTGTGTTATTCGACTCACCATTCCTTTGAAAGTATTCATCCTTCCCCTCGTAAAACTTAAATCACCTAATTCCTTGGTCCAAGAGTTGACATCATTATGATGTTACATCCTATGTAATGGTGTGAGACCTGGAAAAGCATTCACAGCAAAAACCAGGCGGTGAATTGAATTTGCAGTGCCTCAGCCCATGCTTGCTGTCTAATCCCCCTCCTGCCCTCCCCATCTACTTGTACTCTTAAAACCTGTGTGGTTCATTGGAAATACCCCATGGTAACACAGCTGAGGATCTACCAAGGGTCTCTTTAATGTTCCCATTTTTCTTTCCGTGACCCCATTAGTTTTACAATGTTTTTGAGAGCAAAAGTGATTGTTTTACCAAATTAAGCTAGTTTTCTTGCCAGGAACAGTGGCTGGGATCTTGTTGACAGATTTGGAAAAGATTATTCTTTCAATACATTTTGAGTGAATTTTTTAAGGATGTCTGCCATATACTGTTTCCAAACTCAGACCACATTTAACAGTTTAATATTATACAGTGACAGGGACAAATTAGCACCTTTCATTTTCCTATCAAAATTAACACATCCCAAGAAGACATTTCAAGAGATAGAGATGTCTTATTTAGAAATAAATGTAGGGAACTACTTAAATATGTTGAACTCAAAATCTTGGTTCAAATAAAGTTTGAGAGTTTTGTTATTCGTTTCAGAGGCCTCAGGATTTTACCCACTTTGCTTGTCTGTCTTGGAAGTTACCTTTTCTCTTATGTGTCTTTTAGATAATGATTTTTTTCTTTTTGATGGAAAGCTCTCTTCAGTCTGCTCTGAACCCCATGTCTCAGCCCTTTGCTCGTGGGCTTCGTCACGGGCGTGAGAAGGGTTTTTGGTTGGCTCCCCCCCCTCACTGACCTCTTTCACACAGAACTTGGCCTCTGGTTTGTTTGCTCTTCCATCTTCCTCTGAAGCACCTGGAATTGGCCACAGCTAGAAATGGGCTAATGGCCAGGGTGCACAGATGCTTCTGGTGGTAATGAGAAGCTCCTCAAGCTCCTGACTGGTGTGTATTTACCCCCCGGTCGCATTGACAACGTTCATTGCAATTTGCTTTATTGTTGTGCCTCTCTCTGGTGAAGGACACAGCTTTCTCCCAAGGCACTGGTGGTATTCAAAGTTTTTAGTCTTTCCTGCTAAAAGTCTGAAGTTTGTTAGAAGGTCTTGGAGGTTCCTGGATGGCTTGTGTTTAGGTGGATGTTGAAGTTCTGAGTTTAGCATCATCATTGCTGTGACGGCAGGGGTGAGATGGTCCAGGCAGTGCTTCTACCTCTATGTTGCCATAACGTTGGTGGATGTGATGCTGCATAGGGCCATTTTTGCTGTCATGTGAAATGTCTCTTTTGATCATTTGTGCTCATAGAAGCTACTGTGTAATGTAGGTACGTGAAGATTCATATTCTTTCTCCTAGTTTTAGTCAGTGCAGATTACTTGGGCTAACAGAAGAGAGAATACAAATCCAAGTCAATATGCCTTTGTATTTCACTTTTCTGTCTGAGAATATTAAGGCCAGATTCTCATTTATACCAAGCCCACTTGCAATATCCTGGCAACGTAAAGATGCCTTAGCAGGAATGTAAATTAAAGCCTCTTTATACTTTTAATAGTGTTTGTAGTTTCACTTGGCTGCAGTACAGGAATGACACATGTCTACACAAACGGCATTTGCCATCCCGTCGATGGCTGCTGATATTCTTCATGCCTCTACCCCCTAACTAACTAAACCATGACTCTGCTGCAGTCCCAGATTTCCAATCTTCTTAAAATGTGCTGTTTTCTCAAAATATCTAAATGAGGAATTAAGATTGAAGTAATTTTTCTGTCCTTCCTTCACCGTGCAATGACCCCGTACATGTCTGCATGAATCTCTACTAAATGCCCAGTTCTGCAATACCCAGACAGATTATTCTTACCATGTACGTTGCTTAAACTGGAGGGGAAGGTTCTTCACCTTAGTATGCCATGTACAATGCAGAGCACCCTTTTCTTTTTTGGAGTAAGAAAAAGAAAATCTCTTGGGAGAAAACCTGTATGATGGGCTCTTGGAGCAAGGACCTCACGTATTTTATATTTAATCATCCCAGCTTTTACGTGTTCAGGTCCATTTTTATTTTTAACCATTAAGATCTTACATACCACTGCCTCATCTTTCAAATGGGAAGTATTGCCCTAGCTAATCTTACAGGGATGCTGCAAAACTGCTGAAGAACTATCAAAAGCCCAACAGTTTAAAGGGCAAAGTAAGGGACCTGAAGTAAGTGCTTGCAGAGAAACCACATGTAAACTATATAGACTTTGGAAAAAATGTCACTATCAGCATCTACCTAACATATTTTGGCAAAAATAATGCTTTTGTAATGTCTGAAAGCATGTTATAAGCATTTTGTTAGGTCTACAGTTGTATTCTGATGCTAAATTACCACATGCTCAACAGTGCAGGGCTCAGAAAAGCCATGAAAAAAGCCTCCAAGAAAAATCCAAGAGGAGTTTTTATTTGTTTGGACTTTTGTTTTGTTTTTTAGATAAATTTTAGTAAGTGATGAGTATGAAGTGAGACTGCCGTAGAAGAAAATGTAATGCTGTTCCCCCTCATGGAAATCCGGAGCTCTCTAGTGCTTCAAGTCTCCCATTCCTTCCTTTTCAAGGTCATGAGAACTTAGTCCAAAACCTGTTTGTGGTCTAGGACTGACAGTCAGCTTGTCAGAGTCTCAGTCCCTATTGATTTTAAATAGAGAAAATTACACATGGAGAGAATAGAGGGAAAAGAAATGTCTCTAGCAAACTAAAATGACAGTATTTGGAGCTGTTAAGGAGACTGAGATCTTGAAATAACTTATGTAGGGGTGAAAGCTTAAGAGTCTCAATGCAGGTGAAATGGCATAAGTCATATGAAAGGCAAATATTTAGAAGATTCTGTAATTTAGTAAATGGATTCTTTAAAATGAAGAGAAGAATAGCCTCCTTATGTGTAATAAAGAATGTGACGGCTCTCTACAAACCTTCAGAGAGCGTAACATATAGCGCAATAGCATTTCTGCAGAAAGGTCTTATCTCCTGTACGCTCTTAAGTCCTCCCTATGTTCTTCCCATAGATGGTGCAAGCCTCCACTGCAATGCTTTCTATCCAGGCTAGCTGTTCACTATGTTTCTCCTTCCTAATTTCATCTGAAAGTATATTTTTCTGCATTTCTAGATTAAATATTCTTCCTGTGTTGATAGGTGACTCTGAAGGAATTTTTTGAGTGACTGATAAGATAAAGCTACCCTTTTTGGGAGCAGCTTGCACAAGGAGCATCGTACAGTTGAATGGGGCTGTTGGGATTTAATCTGCCTGGTTCTGTCACCCAAGCTTAGCTGTCACGGCTTGTTTACTTATCACACCGCGTTGCTATTTTCTGAAGGATAAAATATTCCGAACCCAAACAAACTCATGATTCGAGAAGAAAGAAGGCCTCCACTGACTATCAGTTGCCCTCCGTGCAGAAGAGGGGAGACACTTGCTAAAAGAGAGGCTTCTCCCCAGCCCTCATTAGTTCCTTGCTTATTGTGATCTGGCAGTGCCCGGGCTGCCGAGCTTGAAGCTGATGACAGGGGAGATGATAAAGTGTCTGCTGAAGCTGTACGTGGCTGCGGGTCACTGCCTCGAAATGTGAGAACAAAACGGGTCGGAGCGCTGACGACTCTCAGGTGTGCACGCCAGGGCCTGTCAGGGCAGTCAAGGAATTAGCGCTTGGCACAAGGCGCAGACCTCTTGGCTGCCAAGTTAAACATAAATGGGGCCTCATGTAAATAAACAAGGGCAAAGTGAGCTTTTACTCACACTAGATTGTGTATCAAGCTCGTAGACACGCATGGAGCCCATCGCGCCTACACACAGGCGCAGCAGCCCCCTCCTGGGGCAGTGAGGCAAGGCTGGATATTCCAGCTGTGGAAGGCAGGGGTGAGGGGTGCTCATTTACAGGCAAGTGGGACAAGCCTCAGCCTTGCTAGAAGCTGTTAAATCTGCCGGAGTATTGCTTTTCTTCTTTGCTCCCTTTCGCATGCCAATGGACCAGTGTTTACCTTGTAGGATTTTACCTTCCTTACCTTGGAAATGCTCGCCCTGGTCTCTTGAGGGGAGTCCCCTTCCAGCCCACCACCTCGCCTTTTATATTCCCAGCCCACTCCGATACGCACCAAGACTGAATTTCTGCTTTGGCCTGGATTATGTTTTCCAGGCCAATATATTATGCCACCTTCACGCTCCCCTCCCTGCCCCATCTGGCTTCCATCCTACCCCCATAAAGATTATTAATATAGCCTGTTTCCAAAGGATTTATTAGCAGGGGCCAAACTGGTGCCATTTCCCGTTTTAGTAGAGCACTGAAAATAATCCTGAGGAGTGTGCCCAGCTATAAAAATGTACTTACACTGTCATATTTGCAGTTTCAAACATGCACCACTTGATAGTCTCAAAAGTGCTGTTTAATTGGGTTTTATGGGTTCTAATTAATTATACCATGTAAAAAAATTACTTGTCCCATTACAGCTCTCTGTGGTTTACTCTGAAGAGCAATGTAATTTAGAGATAAATTGTCCTTCTCTATCCTCCTGCCCCGCTTTTCCCAGCAAGTTTCAGAAAGGTTTAATTCTCCTTAAACTCAGGGAAGAGAAGCTGAGGGAAAGCTACGTTTTGTTCAGGGGGCGCAACTTTTCCCAGTACCCAGAAACAGCTTTAAATGTGACTCAGGGTGGTTCCAGGTGCCTTCTGCTCAATCAGGCTGCTGGAATTGAGAATAATTCTGCAGCTTTCCAAAGCTCGGGTCTGTGGTAGCTGTGATTTTGCAGAGACTTGAACGTGTTGGCTTGATGAGGCTCTGGGCAACCTGATCTGGTTGAAGATGTCCCTGCTGACTGCAGGGGGGTTGGACTAGATGGCCTTTAGAGGTCCCTTCCCACCCAACACATTCCCTGATTCTATGTTTGCAGCTTTATATGGTGTGGATTAATTCCTCTGATTACACAGCGGTAACAGTAAAGGAAGCTGAGCGCGTGTGCAGGGTTTTTTTTTTGCTGGGTGAAGGTCTAGATAGAGATTTCTCCCCATGACACTGTATGAAAATAGTGAGTTAAAGGATTGGGCCTGCCTTTATGGCATTTTGGTGTGACTAGCAGCAGAGGAAACCTCTGCAGTTAACTTTCTATCCTGTCTTGCAGAATGACGAAGCCTGGATTATTCAAACAAATTCTGGGGCAGTCTTTTGACTTTTAAATGCTTCCTGGAATGACTTTGTGAAAAATGAGCAGCCAAGCAGGTACTCTCGTGGTTGTTTAAAATATATCCTTATATTACATCCATCACTGTAATAAATTAGGTCTCGTGAGGCAAAGCATGAAATATAGTAGAACTGAAGTAGACAAACATTATATCATGCGGTCTGTGACTTTATCTGGAAATTAGGGAGTCAGAGTATCAATTAATGAGAAAAGAGAGGGCAAAGAAACCTCTGTAATTTGCCTTATATCGGCAAAGGCTACTTATTTCAGAAATGGCACATCACCCTTCAAACAACATAAAGCTTTTGTGCATGACAGATGCCTCCAAAATCATATTGCCCGGTCCTAGGAGGGAAATTCAATGAAATGTCCCAGGTGTGTAGTGTTACTCTTGGCACCAAAAGGTTACAATTGTTAATGTGACTACACAGATGAGTGTTCACTGGATCAACAAGTTTGTTAGTCATGCTTCACTAATTTGCTTATTTTATAAAATAAATAACCAGCATGACAGTTGCTGGAAACTTGGACCATCCTGGGTGTCCACATCAGTCTGCTTCATGCTCTGGAGCAGGAAGAGCTGCCAAAAAAAAAAGGATTAAAAAAAAAAAAGAGAAAAGAAAAAAAAAAAAAACCACCGGATCAACACACATTACTCATCAATCTGAAAAGTAACAAGATTAATAGCAAGAACTGTTTTTATAAAGTAATCCTCTCCTGTAGTAAAATTAGTTAAAAGAAATTTTAGTACCTGTATCTAGTTAGTTATGTTAAAAATAAATAAAACCTGCAACATTTTTATGGAATGAATTAGCAAAACAGAAGCCAAACCTGAATAAACCTGAAAATCTCCATGCAGTGTTTGGGTAAGCCCAAACAAACCTGAATATCTTGGTGTTTGTACAGTGTTTATGTTTGCTTTTACATGTCTTTTACTGCCTCAGAAAGCCATTTATGGAGAGGAAACAATGTGAAACCTGCTCTTCTCGTGCGATTTTCATCATCCAGAGGTTTAAATAAGTGGGATCTGCTCTTTTCGGGCTATTCTGTCTCCATAAATTACTCCTGGAGGCATTAAAAGGGATTGTGAAAAACACAGTCATAAATACCCAAAGCACAAATACAAATGCTGCAAACTGCTTGCACTGCCGTGGCAGCACCTCTGCCGTTAATTTATTGAGCAAAACTGACGGGGGACCTCAATACCTGCTTCAGCGCTGCTGTGTGTGTGGGGGTGCTCACTTTACACTGCTGCAACCGATGCTAAAAATCCCGTTGACTTTTTTTATCAGCATCATGATTGCCTGGGAGCTGACCGAGTTACGCTGATTATTCCAGGGGGGCAGAGGAATAAGGAAAATGATGGAAGAAATATCAGCCCTAGAACAACCTTCCGGCTCACGTCACCTGCAGCGGCTCCCTGCCCTGGGTGGACCCTGCCTCTGGGTGAGAACGGGGAGCTTGTGCAACGAGGCGAGCTCTGCCAGGTCCCTTCTCCTGACACATCCCAGACCACAAGCATTGGCCCCTCCATCTGCGGGAGAGAAGCAGCAGGGGCACGCGTGAGTCATGGCCCTCCTGACAGGGGAATTCCTCGCTGGCTGCTGGCAGCGGCGGGGCTGAGCCGCTTCCACTCCCTGAGCATTACGGAAAGAGCCATTCTCAGCTGAGTATTTAATTCCCATTTCTCACCTCCCTTCAAAATAGAAGATCCTGACATAGGATTTTTTT
>VXBO01000501.1:1812598-1889903 GCA_013400135.1 Rhinoptilus africanus
TAAAGGTCCCTTCCAGCCTCACCCATTCTGTGATTCTAAGCCCAGGCTCACAGCAAGCCCCGGGGTATCCTTCAAAGGCATCTGAGTCAACATTTTTGTGCTCTGCTAGTCCCCTTGATAAGAAAACACAGAAGAACAATCTATCAATCAGTGAAACAGCCAAACTGTCCAGCTTTCCCTCGCGTTTAATGCCTGGTTGGCCCAGACCCTGGTTTCGCCTCTTAAAAGTACCCTGTATCTGCCCACAAGTGCCGTTACCTGTGCTCGGAGCAGCGGGAGAGCTGGCTTCACACAGCTCTGCCTGAGAGTTCCTGCATCCCTGTGGGATGCCTCTCCTCCTTTAGCCAGTTTAGTGCTGGGTCCTTTAGGTCAAAAGTGTTCAGATTTGTGTCTTTTTTCGCAAACGTGTGAAACGAGGTATCCCTGTGGATGGGGGAGAACAGGTCTCCATGCTTCACTCTGACATGTGGGAGAGGCAGTAAAAGTGTCTGGAAAACAAGGATACCTTCTCTGGCATCACTGCACTGAAAAAACACATAGCACATTTAATAAGTTTTTAATTACGAAATTTTTATTCTACTACAGTGGTGTTTTAGAAATAGCTGGTGATGTGCCTGTAACTAGGATTGGATTGCTTGAAACTTTCCAGGCTTCTTTATTTCCTTGTAACTCTGTCAAACTCTGAACATTCACATTGAAACTTCCCGTGTTGGTATCGGCTCTGGTTGTTTTATTTAGAACATTTTAAACCCAACAAAAATAAAATCTTGAGGGGAATTTGAAAGTCTGAGGCAAGGGTGGCATAGGTGTTCTCCCGATTCAGAACGAAATGAAATTATGAAATAACTGAATTTCCTGCATACTGGAAATCTGAGTGCTGCCTCTCGGTATTCCTTCAGCAGTGAATGTTACAAAATCGAAGTGGTCCTCATTCACACAAACACGTATATCCCGATTCCCTGAAACAGAGAGACACGGGCAAAATGCTGAACTAAAACCCGTTGGCAGATTTTGATCACCTCTCATTTCAACTTGGAGACTTTGATCATTTGGACTTGGCATTAGATGCCAGGTACCTTTTCCAGGTTTTAGAAAACTTCAGCTGATAAGACTCTGATAAATTTATATTATTACACTTATAACGTTTTTATCCTATATGTTACATTTATGTTATATATGTGTGTATATATGCGTGGGTAATATATAAAAATATTTTATATATGTGTGTGTATATATATATAATAGAGACAGTGTTCCCCTTGAAAAGCTTATTATTTAGAAAAAGGTGCTGGGAAATCATGAAATTAAGGTTTCCTGCATAGTGTTTTTTTGGCTTCCTTTTGTACATGTATTTGGTATAGTCTTTAATTACATGACCACGTGCTGTGTTTAGCAGAGGCCCCTGGTCTCAGTCAGTTCAGAAGGTGGAGCAGCTCAGGGGATGAGTCACAGCCGGGTAGCGGAGGAAGCTGGTGTCTCATGGACTTTGCCTGTATTTGGTATGGAAGCTGGGAAAAGTGTAATAAGAGGCAGAGGATTGAAAAGAAAATGGGATATCTCATGTCTAAGGCATCTGAATAGTGCAAAACTCTCATCCAGTCTTCCCAACTGGCTATTCATTTTATTTTGTTTTCTGTGTTCCCCTTTGCAGAATACGTTGTCAGTGGTATTTCTCCTGACATATGATGCTGTACAACGTTAAACATTCCGAGAAATCAATTCCCAGACATCTCAGTTTGGGTACCCAACGTTGGCAGGATGTTTTGACCTGAATCTCTTTGTGTTTCATTTTCCCATCTGTTAAAGAGGAATAATAATATCCTCTCATCTTACGGGGTGTTGTTAAAAGAAATTAACGTTGTGAAACACTCATATGCCATACTGATAAAAGCCCTAGAAAAACTCACGAGAAAATTAGCAATTGTGTCTTCCAAGCAGGTTTTGAATACTATGTGGTAAATAAGGCCTCAAGCCACAGGATGAATAATGACGCTGTAACAAAATATTGAATATCTTCTTATTAAGTGAGCACTGTCCATTCTGAGGAAGAATCTGGTGGAAAACAAGACATAATCCTATATTTAAAGGGTGACTCATAACGCAGATTAATAGCGGTTTATGGTTTACTTTAGTTCTGACATTGTGATCGCTTGATTTTGCAGATATAAATGGTGCATGCGCAAAAGGATACCTGTGCCTAAAACGAAACAAAATCTGAGTTTGAAAATACTTGTTGTTTGAAGAAATATGCAGGATCTTAATTCTTATCTCTGTAGATGAGATGCTTCTTGATGCCTGGTGGGTTTTGGAGAGGAAGAGACGTTGCAGCTTGTACTATTTGGGAAACAATTTTCAAGAAAATGTGAAACTGTAGGCTACTGTCTCTCCTTTGTTTTTTAAAGATAAGAAAGGCTTTCCAGCTGAGAAAGCTGGTAGTGGAAATAGTTTTGAAATTAGTACGTCGGTTCTTGCACACACCTGGATGGGCTCCTGCAAAATTTGCATGGGGTATTACAGTACGTTCTGTTATTAACGCTGCTTCCTACGGCTTGGGGAAGAGGAAACTCCTAGGTTCTGTAGCAATTGAGTAGATAGTTTTCACAGAGCTAGACAGACTACTTATTAAAGATAAAAGAACATTTTGGCACAAAAACAAGTGGGTATTAATTGGCGATGAATAAATTTAGTCTGGAAAATAAATGAAGTTTTTTAGCCACCACAGAAACAGGATTCTTGAGTGATTTCCCAGTGGGAAGAAACATGGGAGTTTCCAAGTTCCCTCACATGGTGCCTGATGAAAATAAAGATGGGGATTGCAGATCTGAAGATGTATATGAGAGGAGGTTGGGCTCAAGAACCCAGGAAGTTGGTTTCTAGTCCCATATCTACCATTTCCTATTCCTAAAAACAGCCCTTGCAAGGGGCTGTTTTATCTTCCCTGTTTCACACATGGGAAAACTGACTCCTAGAGGGATGAAAGGAGAAATTGGATCTCCTCAACTTCATTAATGAGGACTCATGAGCAGAGCAAGGAATTGGGCATCTTTCCAAATGAGACAGACCCTAGTTATGAAAGAGGAAAGCACTCTGCCTCCTTGTGCCCCTCCACAAACCCTTCCCTGCCCTCTGAAGGATGGAGAGCATCCGTGGAACCGGGGTCTAGCATGATGCAGTGGTGGGGTGCTGTCTGTACCCCTGGTGTTTATTCTCCTCTTCCTTATTCTCTCCTGTTTGCAAAGTAGGGCTGCACTGGCTTTGTTGATAAAGAATCCTTTGCAGACACAAAGAAGAGAGGAACAATTCCGGGCCACTTTGCGAGTCCCTGGGAGAAAAAACTATAGCTGCCCCTGCACCTTGTGAGTGGTGTAGAGTGTGTCTGATTGCTTAGCCATCAGCAGGAGGCGGCTTAGGGTGAACCATTCCTGCTGCTTTGCCACTATTAAGATCCAGCAGTACCTTGATGTTTCCTCACTGGCAATAATTTGCAGGATTAAATACTTCAAGCCACTCTAAAATTAGTTCCAGGAGGCATTTTGTGCTTTCATTTCAGAGCTCTCATGAGCCTTTCCTACTTTGTAAGTCTGCTACAGCTAATTACCTGATGGTTACAGCGCTCTAGAAGATTTCAAATATCCGTCTTTTCCACTGGTCTAAAGACCCAAGTGGGGTTACGGTGGGGAACTTGCACCATGAGTGTTTGCCAAACACTGTAACTAGCTCAGACAGCTTTGGGAGATGGGCAAATAAACCACTGCAGACAAAACTACCTTTGTCCACTCTCTCCATACAAGATTAAAAGAAAATTTATTTTTGAGCCTTTAAAAACATCTCAGAAACCCATTGAAAGAAATGCCTGTATGTACTGAGCCCTCTACATCTGTCCAATCCATTAGAGAAGCTGCGGAATCACAGCAGATGTTTTCTATGGGACTTGCCTTCCGTGCTGTAGTTTAAGAGTTCGCAAGGAATATTTTGTGTTTTATGAGAACACCTGTAGTGTGTGGTGCTATCGTCTGTCCTAGGCAGACACATAGCTATCAGAGCCAGAGGTAGGATAATTTTGGGAAAGTGAGAGAAATTTTATCACATCAGCAAAAAAAGCACAGCTTGAAGAAGATTGTGGGTCCTTGGTCTGCAGAAATCCACTGGCAGTGATATCCCCCTCTTGAAGATAGAGTTCACTCTGCTTGGTGGTTTTGGCCACCTTTATTGGCCTGTGCTGGCTATGGCTATGCCATGATCCTTTCTATTTTCTTCCCATCCTTTCCTGGCCCCTTTGGAATGATTCACTTTCTGCTTATATCTATGTGTCATTTATAAAAAGTCTTACTCTCCTGACCACAGCAGAAATCCAGAGGGGTTTGTTTCCTTACTTGTGATTTCACAGGCTGATTTTTTTTTTTTTTTCGCCTGGCACCATGCCCAAAAGAAATGGTCTTTCTCTCATGCTTCCCAGGGTCATCACTGCTGTTAGCATCTTTTGAAACCTGCTTGCTCATTGCTTCTGAGGCATGGAGGCAGGCACAGCTTCATCCCCCAGTTCCCAGCCTTATTTTTTGGGGGTTCAGTGTTCATGTTGTTAATCTCATGGCAATTTAAAACCCATCGTATGCATCCCAGTCGCAAATGTTTTTACTCTTTGAGCTGTCACTGAGCAAATTAAAATTGTTCCCCCACTTACTCTAAATGAAAGATGTCCATCACCTTCAGATAGATATTCAGTGAAGCTGTCTGCCACTGTTGTTTAGTGTTTCTTCTAGAAAAAGAAGGTCACTAGCCATTGCCGTGAGCCTCCAGCACAGTGTCACAGCGTCTGAAGTCAGGTTTTTCAAATATAGTGACCTAACGTGAAACTTCTAAGCTCTAAATACCGAGACCTTGATTCCGGTCCAATAGCAGGGCTTAATTGCTTCAACATGATTTTCAGTGTTTACACATGGGTACAGTGTTTGAAAACTGTGTTCTAAGACTGAGACCGAGCTTCCTTTGAAGTCAACGGGAGTTTCAGCCTCGACTTCCACAGCAGAAGGGTTGGGCTCTTTGTTCTTTTGTCTAGCGCAATTTGTGAGGAATTGCTACGATCCAAGTGATGGGCTGGATTTTCGAGCTTGTTTCCAAACTGTGCTCCTTCTGAGACCAGGCTCCTCTTCTGCCTCTCCCAAAACAAAATGCTGAAGGAGCATGGATAGAGGAAATCCGTTCAGACTGAGTAAACAGCTCATGAGGGTAGGCCAGCAGGATTCATTCATGCTCATTCAGCCTAGGCTGGCTGGTTTGATTCCAGTTGGAGCACTCTCTTCATTACAGGCCCCCTGGGGAATGTTAATCTGTACAGTATAAACATTTATAAACATCTACTAAATCATTACACTTCAGCTGCCCCATAAACACTCCTGAATGCTTTCCTTAGGCAGCATTGGTTGGGTAACGTGTGGCTTTTTGGAATGAGTCTATGGGTGTTTGGCACTGGTAGAAATATGGGGAGAGGGCACGGGAGGTTAAATAACGTTGTTTAAGGTCCATGACTTACTTAGGGTAAAGACAAAAGCTGTTTGTGAAGGATTAAAATGGGTCTAGCTGGTAGATGTTGAGGAAAAGCCCAGATTGTAGAGGGCCTAAGACAAGCTTCCAGCTTTATATACTGTGGTTTTTTTTAGTGGTACCATTGCCATGAGCATCACAAAATGCACTTACCACTAGTCCGCTTGATGTTTCTGGAGCCAGGCAATACAACATTATTTATCTATGACTGCAGCGCTGTCTGCCTCTGAAAGAACTGCCTGATGCAAGGAAAAAAATGTAGACATAACTTTGGAAAACTGAGCCAGAACTAACATAACCCCCAGAACTGTAATCAGCCGGGCCACAGGTCCAGGGCTTCCTTGTGTGCACTTATAGGACATGTGAGTATGTATAGATGGGCACAAATAAGTATGCTTATGGACCAAAATGAGCATATATATATATATATTTGCATCTGTGAAGTGTAAGAACAGCAATCAGATTTAAATTCACACCTAGCAAAGCAAAACTTGTGCTTTGTGAAGTTGAACTTCTCAATTCTGGATGGAATCCGTCCCCTTGCCCGAAGGTGCCGGCATGAACGAACGTTCCCAGGACTGTGCTCACAGTAACTCCTACCCAGCTCTAGAAGATGTATGTGAGTAAAGAAGTAGCTAAGTAAAAAACAAACAAAGAAACAAACCCTCATGACATAATCTCAAGTGAGTAAAGGATAGTTCCCTCAATTATTAATAGTTTTGTTTGTTTGCAGGTGTTCTTACAAGCTTGGAACTGATAGAGGTAACAGTAATTACCACAAGGCGTGTGTATGAGTAATGTAACCTGAGAAGAAGTTAAACATGTTGTATGTGAGAGAGATATGTTTACCGACAGTCTGATGAATAGATAACAACTTGATTTCTAAAAAGCATCTTAGGAAAAATTATTTAATTGGCTATAATTATGTCGTATCCTATACTTGAGCAAATATGCGTGTTTACATAAATCTGTTTTACTTGCACATATCACAGGTATGTGGCGGGACGTAATGTCTCAGTCTTCAGAGGCCTCTAACAAGAGTCTCCTTTTCCATCTCCTCTTTCTTGTGTTCATAGCACACAGCCACTGCCTTCCAGCCATGACCACACCTATTTGTGAAATGAGGGCAGAGAAAACAGATATTTTTTTTCCTACGTGGATTTGGATGCCCAGTACAGGCAAGCCAGAGGGCAGGAATCCTCCCTGACCAACTCTGAGCCGTGTCCGCAGCTCTCCTGGCCAGGCCTCCCAGACCCACTGTTGCCAAATTAACAGCTGGAGTGAGAATTTGCAAAGGGAACAGCTCCATGTCCCTTTGCAGAACCTCAAGGCCATGGACTGCAGGGTCTCCAGACCACGATCCTGTCTGCCCAGCCCTGCTTGGACACCAGCACCAGGCTGAAAGACCTGTCCTGATGCACCTTGGCCCTTGGTAGCTTGCAAGAAAAGGGGACGATGAAGATTGATTTTGCTACTCATGTTTACTAAAACCTCCTAAAACGTGTAATCAAATTAGACCCATCACAGGCTAAAGGTGACTTCACCAGATCTGCACTTTCCAGCTTGTAAATCTCCCTTTCTGTGTGTGTGACTCTCTATTTCATCACAGTAGTAGAGGGTGAATTTTCCACAGCTTTTTTGTGGCATGTAATGAGGTGGGTAATTTAAAATCTGTTCTGTATGGTCAAGGATCCAGCTCACAAAAAGCATTGCACGTTATTAGCTTCAATTGGTCTTTTAACATCCATCTTAAAGGGTCAATAAATGAGTTTGCCTAGAGGTAAAGCAGTTGTTATCATGTGTAGGGTTACGGTCGCAGCTGGAGGGCACCGGCAGGGACAGGCTGTCTGTCTGCCTGCGTAGGAGACTTCAGTCTCTAGAGTCAGTGTTCTATTAATTTTACAGTACCTTAAATTCATATTGTAATTATGAGAAAAAGCAGAGATAGGTCTCCTTTTAATAGAAAATAAGTTTTAAAAAAATCTGGAGCCTGTTACCAAACTAAATTCTAATTATGTTACAGCTGGACTTTTATCTCGGTACTGCAAGTAAATTCAGACCAAAATAGCTTGGATATAGATTTCCCAACTTAACAACAGGACTCTGTGTAGAGGAAAGAGGAAAGAGCAGAGCAACTAGGATGAAGCTTTGGGAGTGTCAGATTTTGAATTTTAGTTTTTCATCTTTAAATACCTAGGCTGAAATTTGGTGATTTAATTGAAAAGCCAAAGTAAGTTTAGCGGTCTCATACAAGCCCCTAGTGGACATCATTTATCCAGTTGAAAAGATCACCACTTGTTTTAACATGACGAGGTCTTTGATTAGAGAGTAAAGTTTGGAATTTCCTTAGTTAGGAGGATTGGAAGACAGGGAAACTTTTAAAAGTGAAGGCTGAGGTACATCATCCCACAGTTGGCTGGGATGAAGTGCGATGCAACGCAGCAATTGCATAGGTGTGGGGAGCCCAAAGCTACAAAAGTGATAGAATTTGCCTGTTGACTTGATGAGCATTGACCAAATTGTCTTCAAAACCTGAAGCTATGTAATTTGGGTACTTCAACTCTGGTTTGTAGTGCAGAATATGGGAACCTCACGTGACATTGTTAAGACGCACACTTTCCAATTTAGTTAAAAAGCATTAACAAGAGAGGACTGCAAACATCACTTTATAGTATAAATCTCAAGACACCAAGAACTCAAGAGATTTTCTAAGAACAAGGCTGGTATTTGACCCTTCCCTCCCCAGCGATCAGGACTTTCAGTTGCAGAGTCCCTGGGTGTTTGCAGGCCACATCCAGACATTTAAGAAGGCTGGTCTCATCTAAGCTCCATTAGGGGCATTTAATATTGGCTTGATGTGATCTACTGCAGCCTTTGCTCATATTTCTTCATTTCTCTGAGGGATGGGATGGTAGTGATGGTGGCGAAGGGGGAGGGAAGAGCAGAGAATTGAGACTGTAACTTCTATCAGAGCTTTACGAGGAGGACGATTTGAAGCACTGTCCTTGCAAGGTTAAGAGCAAGGACGTGGCTAATCCCTCTGCTTTCCCTTCCTGGCTCCCGAAGAGCTGCAGCCTGTGCCCTGATCCCAGCCAGCGTGTCTTGGGGGTTCTCCTGGGACCCGGGTCATCTGAGCCTGCCTTCCGCTTTTTTTTGTCTCTCTCCTTTTCATAGAATCAACTGCTTCTGAGAAGAAACCTGTTCTGCAGCAGCCCAAGAAGTGACATTCATGAATATGAGTCTCTCTCATCCCTTGGTACGGGCGCAATTAATTTAGAGGAGAACCGAACAGCTGCTTAGGAGCAGTGTGTATCCGGCGCCTGCTTCGGCATGGATGAGACAAGGTGTTACGTACACACCTCGTGCTCTTTTCCTCCAGCTGTGAGGAAGAGGAGGGGTGGTCCTGCGGGGATGGGACACCTTCTGTTCGCGCAGCATTTGGCCAGAGCTGTCCCAGTGCAGTCGCACAGGCTCCGGGTGGGAATGTGCGCCCTTTCCAGCTGCTCCTGCCCTCTGCTTCTCATCCTTTCCACTCTCTTGGGTAATCCCGGGAAGCATCCCTTCCCATATAGCTGGTTCTCAACTTTTACCCATCTAGCCAGATTAAGCAGCCAGAACAGGAGCTTTTTAGCCAGAAAAGCCAGCTCCCTTTTGCCAGGCCTCCTTGCTCCAATCCAGTCTGCAAAGTGAAGACTGGTAGTGCCTTTCACTAAAGATATTGGCTAAATAATTTCAAATAGTATTTCGGCATATAGAAAATTAAAGATTGTTCATGGACAACTAGAAACTGGGAAAAGAGGCAAGGTCAGCTGAAGAGACCTTTATAATTTTGTTCCTGCTGAGGGGATAGATAAGTTGTACACAGTCCCTAGGCTGACCCGATGCATAAAAACAAGTCCTGCAGCCAGCTTCAGAGATAAGCACAGCTTCGGAGTTCCCTGGACAGTGTTTTCCAACACTAACGTACAGTCCAAGCCAGTGACTTCAAGCAAAGGAGCAGATTTGGCTGTGGAAACAGTTTTCCTTCCTCCTTGCAGCAAAAGTTTGGGCAGAGTGAAAACTTTGCTCTGAAAAGTTTAATGCCATTAGTGCGATTTTGGTAAGTTACTGTGTCTGTATCTCAGCCTTTAGCAAATATTATGCAGTAAAACATAAGCATGAGACCTTGTTTAACTTTACTCCTGGTTTTTTATGCCAGTGCTTTTTGCAGTAGCCAGAATTGTGGTTGATACAGTTATGAGAGAGATGTAAGCCTCTCAAAATCAGTCCCTTATAGTCTAAGCTTGTCCCTATCACAAAATCCATGATGTGCTTAGTCCGAAGTAGGTGGGATGCTTATTGCAGGGAAGGGAATAGCTGTCCAAACCTCTGGCTCCTCGAAAGCTCCTTTCTCATGGCTGCAGAGGATGTGTTTTGGAAAGAGGGATGAGGGAGTGTGAACGATACTTTTGCCAAAGTAATATATGTTCTTTAGCTTTTTTCAAAGGTCTCAGTGCAGAACCATTTCTTAACAAGAAATTTGTAAAGGATTTGGTCTAAAGGCTACTTGTCAATAGGAGTCTTGTCCGTGAGCAGTACTGGCATTTGGATTGGACCCTAAATCCTACAGCTGTGCCTATTAATAATTGAGTAAAAAAGGTTGGCAAAGATTTTCACCCACAGTAAACAAACATGTTTCCACTATGAAGTGCATTTAATGGAGTTTTGCAGCATTGGTCTCCTGGGCGAGCATATTAGTGTCTGCTTTCCCTCCCTGTCCTAATGGCCACAGCCAAGAGGGGGGCTGGCGTGGGGGCTGGGTTGAGCTGTGGAGGAGGCTGGTTTTTATCCACATTGAGTGGAGAGGCATAAATTGGCATTCCATATCATCATAAAAAAAATTCCCAGCAATTATTAAAAGATTCTTATCTCTTGCTCCCTACATGGATAATGAGATCCCTCTCTGCTGGACTGAGACAGCCTGTCTCTCAGCTCACTTAATGAAATGGACCCAAGTTTGCAAATTAGCATAGCCCTGACTCCAAACGTAACCTCTTGTTGTCTAGTTGTACATCAAGGCCCCTGGCTTATGTCTTTTCTTATTAACACCCCGTAATCATGTCAACCCTCTTTAGTTTTCATTTCCTGTTTCCTTTTACAAATTCACTTTTGAGTTTTGAGCACACTGTTGGATGCCTTTGGATGAGCCGGGCTTTTATTTTTGTCTCATTTTTAACATTATTGAAGAATAAGTTTGTCTGTGGGTACTGGTGTGGACCTAGGGAATCTGTTTGCTGTTTCATATTTTTGCTGGTTGTTTACCATGTGATCTTAAAGCAGCTCCTTTCCTGTCTGTGCTCGCTTCCCATCCGCTTTTTGATTTTTATATTTTGGACTGTAAGATCTTAGGGGCAGAGATTCTGTCTTGCCATGTATTTGATCAGTGCCTCGCATAGTGTATTTTCTGTTTCTGTGAAGGTGTCTGTTTAATAAATTATTATTAATAATAAGGAACAGCGATATTGTACTGTAGCAAACAATATGCGAAAGGCTTTCTAAGAAGTCAAGAAGGACGAACCCTTTGAAACTCTTTTTCCTTCTCTCTCCCCTGATGTGAAACTTCATTGTTGGACCTTTAGAGTAATAAATCAAAGCGGCTGAAAGAAGTGAATCATGATTTCTTTTGCCCGTGTGTAGCTGACCCAATCTGTCTTTGATAAGGCAGTGCCCTTCCACTTTATCCACCACCCTACTAATTATCCTTCACTTTCATGAGCACTAAAATCCATTCACACATTAGAATAAAAAAAGAAACAGGGAAGTGATTAGTTGTGTACAGATAAGAAGCAGCCCACGGTGTTAGCTGGGTAATAACGTTTTTCTAAGATTTCTTTTTTTTTTTTTTTTCTGGAATTCATTTTCTCTCACTTGCATCCACCGCAGTAAAAAATACTTACAGTTTGTAACACAAAAGATAACTCTTCAATGCAAAGCTTTAGTGTATGTCTTGAAAAGATTTATTCCTTTATCAAGTATTAATTTAAGAAGGAGTGCCTTGTAGGTAAGGCAATGACATCAGTGGTAGGCTACAGGGCAGCAGATTTATTAATTTAATAGGTTTATCCATTTTACAGCTTGGATAATCATATTTCACTAAACTGGTACACAAGGAGGCCTCAGCCCATCTGACAGCTTTATTCTTGTGTAAGTTAACAAGCACATTTTGTACTCATGACCTTGTGAATTGTAAAAGTGCGAGGAGCTGGAGAGGAATGACAGACCAAATCCAAGAAACGTGTTAGCATTTCGGTTTTCCTGAGCGAGATTTATAAAGGCGGCAGTGAGGAATCTCAGCTGCAGAGATAACTTAAATATTTGCTAATTTATTTGGTTTCAGAAAATAGGCAGAATTAAAAAACCCAATAATAATGGAATGTTAACTTAAAAAGTATGGACCTATTTTGTTTATCAAAGACATCAGTGTAACAACAGAATTGCTCCCCTGACAATAGAGGAGTTGTTCTTGATCTGGGACAACCAGAAAAGAATTGAGATGGTTTTGTCTAAGGTAAATGTGTTTGGTCCTTGTGACACTGTTTGCTGTGGCCACCAAATTCCCTAAGTGTTTAAAATTCTTGAAACTGGCTGAGAAATAATGAGATTAAACAACCAATGGAGCTAGGCTTTTAAAAGCACCTAGCTAAAAGCCATTTTGTAGTTAAAAACTTCATGTATACATGTGTCATTTTAAAGCATTTCTTGTTTACTATATAGGAAAGAAAGCAAGCATGCACTCCTTTAGGGTTTTTTTTAAATTTTATTTTTATTGAAACTCCTGGGAGAAAAAGAAAATATTTTCCCATTTGTGTAAAAGCTTGCACTTAAAGCTGGACTTTTTGTAAAAACCATGTTTGAGTTTCTTGTTGAAAAGATGACATACTCTGGAAGAAGATACTTCCTGTGCAAAATAATATTGAACAGAAACCTAACTTCTCTTCAGAAAATTTAACATGAAAGTAGGGACTAATCCTACTCTGTTCTTTTAATAAAAACAAAAGCTGAGCTACTTACACTGTGCTAACTGCAGGCTCTTCAAATAAAATACCTTGGACCTCATCATAATGGTACATTTGGCAACACTGAAAGAACTGAAAGAATTGTAGACCTCGGGGATTTATTTCCATTTATATTCAGACTCCCTCCATTCTTGATGTCTAAAAAGGAATATTTTGTGCAAATCAGAATTAAGCCATGAAGACAGGAATTTCAAAAGCTTGGATATCAGTCGAACATGACAGGCCAGCACTGAGACATGATGCGCTCTTAATTTACTTTATTCTGTACGCCTCACTTTCTGCACGTCACTCATTTTTGACGGCAGGCGGTGACTCTTTAGCTCTCCTTAGCAGGTGTCAAGATCTGTCTGTCCGTGTTGAACGAAGAGCAAAGTCCGACGGTTGCTCTGCAAGGCTCTGTGCTTGAGTACATTCATGAAATGCCCGGCGGGGATTTGGGAACTGAGAGCTTAGTTGGGTGCAGCCAGACAAACTCCCTTCCACAAACCAAGGGGGAAGACGAGGGGGTTTTCCTCTCCAGGACTTCTTTGGAAACTTCAGCTCTTCCAGTCACTTGTACTTTCTGCTTCCTACACAGCAATAGTTAGTGTTTGGGTTTAAACTGTTGTATGAGGATATTTATGTTTGCAAGAGAATTCGTTTTTAAAGAAAATATTATAAATCACGTTACACTTCGAGCTGCTGTATTTACAGCACTGTCTGAACTTTCACCCTAAAGCGTACAAACAAGTGTCACGCAGGGAAAGCATTTCTCTTCTAACTTATTGCTGGAAATTTAATGCTATTGTCTGGTCTGCACTAGAAAAAAAAGACATCACGCAAACCTCCTGTTTGGCGCTTTTTAAATTTGCATAGCCTGAAATTCTTGTTGTATCATGCCATTGACTGTTCCCTGCAGGTCTGTCAGGACTGCTCCGAGAGATGTTCCTTGGCTTGGTGAAGGTTGATTCCTTTGGGATCCTATGTTCCTGCGAATTGCTTATTTTTCCGGACTGGAAGGCTGTGAATTGGGGTAATGTTTCCAAAGCACTGTCATGCAAATGAAACCCCTATTTAATTTCTTACTATGCGAGGGACACGAAGAATGTGGCCAGTTGTGTTAGAGCATGCCATAACCCACCTTACCGTAAAAATGGCAAAAGAGGAACTTCTTGTTACCTGTGGTAGCATGGTCCTGTCAGGCTCCAGAGTCTTTGATCATTCCATTTTCTCTTCAAAAGGGGGGAAACTTTGCTCACAGGAAAATGCTCAATCATGGAGATGTTTTATAGTTGGCAGTGGATGCGTTACTACTTGGGATCCCTAATTATTATCAATTTGCAGATTGCCTTGAATGTCTTATTAAGATTCCTGCAGAATGATTGATCATAATCAAAAAATTAATCACCAATCAGCCCTGGCAATTAACATTAGCAAGTCTATTTGCATATATGTGATAATTTATGCTGCTGCTGGAAGAAGGGACTTTTGCTGAATATTATTGATTAGGGGAGAAGAGCCAGATGCTTCTGTCATTGGGACATTAGGCTTTTTTAGATAGGGCTAGTAGTGTGTAAGAAACTGAAGGGCATTCCTGCAGTCTGCTGTAACGTGGGCATCTTCAAGCATCTAAAAGGAATTTCTGAAATGCATCCACTGGAATTTCTTAAATATTGAAAAGTGGGATATTGTACTTTACCAAAGCTTTGACTTTTGGCTCTTATTTACTGCAGATGCTTTAAATATCCATAAGGTCCACCTAGATTGTGAGATTTACATTATAAGAAGTTACTTAATAGATATAGTTATTTACTGTTACGAATAAAGAATTTGCAGGCTTGCAATTAATATTAGTAATTGTACTATTTAAAACTATGAAGAATTGCTTAACAAGGTCCTAAAAGTGGTCAATGATAGTCTACAGTTTTCAATCAGTAGATTTTTTTAAAATTAATTTATATTTCTTCATATTTTTGTATATTTTAAAATTGATATACTTATTAATGTATTTGTAAAAAGAGGTTTATTACCCATATCATCAACGCTGATTTTGTCTTCAAATTGTTTTGAAATTGCTTATAGAATGGCACATCTTTTAAATGTTTATCATGTTTAAAATGTTATGAGTCTGGTCGCAATTTCTGATATTTATAGTCTTTTTTTGCATGATAGCCTTTGGTTTTGCTTCAACACCCTGCAGTGTCTCTCACACCTGGTGCTGTAACTGCAGCTACATGAAAATGCAGAGTCTCCTATCATAAATTCAGATTTGGCTCTCATTTATAGCTGCTTAAAGATTAGGAACAAATTCATTTAAGACAATACGCAAAGTGATAGTTTATCCTCTTTAGCTATTGCGGCCCTATAATAGATAGCAGAATTAAATCTGTTTCCACTAACTAGAGCTGTTCAGAGTTTTAAATGACACAATTGTATTGAAAACAAAGGCAAACAAACCCAGGATTTCTCTCTCTAGTTTCTGAATTAAAAAGGTAGAAGAATTAAAAAGATGGTTTCATTTAAAAAATTTGCATTTTTTTGATCAATTATAATTTTCAGTTGTAGCTTTGTTGCAAGCTAGAAATCTTTGTAGTTCGTATAGGATTTTTAAAAGACCCTCTTGTGTTGAATCTCTAAAACTCCGTGCTGATTTCAAAACTAAAAAGTGCTCTCTTTAAAATACATGAGTAAATAGTGGAAAACTCTATTCTTAACATAGCTTGGTTGGTTTACTCTCTGATGTCAGCTCTGCCTTATCTCAGTCTTTCTTGAACAAAGATTTTATTTATCTATCTGTGTACATTAATCTGCTTTGCAGGCTTTGAATGCCTGTGTCCTTAATGTCATTAATATATTTCTCTGCGTCTTTTGATTTCATTTTCCTCCCATTAATGAATTCTGTAGTTGATCTGAAATGGGAACAGAATCAGACTGCAGCTCCGATACAATAATCAGACTCCAATTCCAACACAATGATGGTATTAAGGTCTGAAATGTTTTTCCTTTTTCTTTCAGTGAGCATGAAGTGGTCTGAAAAGAGCATCACCACATCCCAACTATACATATTTGAGATCTTGGATTAACCAGTTAAAACATCTGGGATTTGCTGAAGTTAGGTGGTAACCATGAGATCTTGTCCCTGCAAAGTTCAGAGGTTAATTGAAATCAGAGAGGCATAACCCATTCAATTGTCCCATTAATTACGCCCAGCTCCCGTCTCCCTCCTCCACCCTCCCATAAACAGCAGCCGCTGACCATTTGAAAGCCGCCGCTGGCTGCTGTCATTCAGCGGGATGGCTGGGAGATGTTTAACGGCTGAGTCACTGAAGCCGATAAAAAATGCCTGCAAGAGGGGAAAGGGGTATGTGCGTGCGAAGGGGGAGTTGGTGACATCCCCATACATCATTCCCCAGCCGTAATGTTAGGAGTTTTCGCTGAAAGCTGGTAATGCTTTGAGATTTATGGCAGGTGTGCTTTGCTGAGTTGCATGGCTTTGGTTGGGAAAACTGGGGAGGCGTTAATTGGGATCCTTCCAGAACTGGTATGGATTGCTGGCAGTGGTTTACAAGGATGGTCTTTATGCTACAGGAGTTCATGTTGCATTGAATAAGTAATGTATCATGGTTAAAATATACAATTTCCCCTTCTTCTTTCATCAAACTGATATGAACAGTGTAATTTTACTAGTAACTCTTAATTATCTGATGTTCATTGTGATGGTAACTTTCTCCAGAGTTTCTGCAGTCAGCAGTTACGCACTCTTTACTTTACAGTAACTAGACAATCACCACAGATTTCAGAACTGAAGGAACATTAAAATATTAAAACAGACCTGAATCTTGTAAACTTATACCCTATTTTTTTTAGAGGGGGGAAAAAAAATCTCAGTTGCCTTTACTGGGAGCTGGCTTGGGTAAGGAGAAAAAGAAATCTTCCCACTTGGAGTAGTTCTGAAGTTTTGAGGTTAAGGACAGAAAATAACTTTGAGACACATTACTTAGAGCTAGAGTGGCTATGTGTGTCTTAAAAACTGGGATACTCAGATAATGAATCTGAAAATCTCACCTTGTGTGTTTGTTGAAATTTACCTGATCTAAAACCTAATCTTAATCAATATTGAGCACAGGCCTGCAAAATCCCTTCCTCCCGTTTCTTCTCACAGCCTTCCTCTTCCAACGAAGGAATGGCTCTCCTGCACGTTCCAGCCAGCCTGGAGAGGAGACCCTGGTCCTTGACCAGACCCTGCTGTTGAGTATCCATCCCTATGACTGTCAGTGCTGCGGCCCTTGGGAAATGCAGGCTGGAGTCAGGATCCCGCTGGTGTGTGCTGCACAAACCTGAGACAAAACCACCCCTTGTCTTGAAGCTTTATTCCCTGATTTTACTCTCTGTTGTCTTTAATCGAGGTTCAAGTGACTGTTTTCAATACCCCGCTCGTGGGTAGAGAGTGTTAGAGCCTGAAATGAGGTCCTTGTTCCAAGAAAGTATATAAATCACCTGAATGATTCTTATGAATAATTCTCCAATATGTTGTTACTCCTCCCCCAGAAATAATAATGTAGCAGTGCTAGTAGAAATATTTTCTGTATACGTGTTAAAATGAAATATCTTTTATCTTCTTTCAAAAAGGCAGAAGCAAAATCCAAACTGTTGAAATGTTGTTAATGAGAACTGAAAACTTTTTTGAATTTCACAACTCTTACTAGTTTTTGAAAAACAAAAAACTCCTAAAATTTCACTTGTTTTCATAGCCAGCAGCAGCATTTTCTGTTTGTTTCTTTATTCAACTAAAAAAAAAATTATCAAAGTTACTTGGTTCTATTTTATTCTAAGTCAAAATTATTATTTTGAAATGTGTCTTTATTTCTGCCGAGCAACTAAAACTGATCGTTTCTATTCTGTATACACCTAGAGCTCATACTTCATAAAAACTTCTCCTCTGATGGGGTGACAACATATATATATATGCTATACACAGCCGTGAAAGGTGTTTTCTATGTAATTTATGTGCCCAGCCATATACTGAGCCCATACACTACAGAGGAGGAGAAGCTAAATCAATCAGGAGTGATTTCCAGTGAACAGCCATATCGCGTCTACCACCCATTTGCTCTTGGCTGGCTGAGAAATGAAGCAATTTAAACCTATTGGGTCACGCTGAAATGGGGGCCAAAATCTTATCAATGTGCTGCACACAACTGAGCCTCGTTTCATCTTCATTTCCACAGGTCCATGGGCTGCGACGGTTCCCCGTAGTCCGGCAGTGTCTCTGGCATTGCACGCTGGCTTCCTGGCTGCTGAGCCGACGCTGCAGGTGGGGAAAACAACTTTTTGGTGGTATGAGTGGGGAGGGTCTAGGTTTGGACTGCAGAAAAATACGGAGGAAAACACAATTAGTCTTTAGTTGTGGTGTTGTTCAGAAGATAAACTTGAGAAATCCAAGTTTGCTGTGGAATACAAGGTGGGAAAATAAATGTTTTCCATTCACTTGGTTAGTTTTTCGTACAATCTTGGAAAAGTTCCACTGCCTGACCCTTATGTTTTCAGATTATTTCCACATCTGTCTCAAAGCTGTACCCTCCTCAAATGGACCAAGCAGCTAGGTTCTTAGTTAAAATAATAATAATAAATTGTAAGAGCACCCCAAGTGTGCTGAACATCCCCACAGCTCCCTCACAGTGCAGAAGAGAGCACCTGGAAAGGCTCAAGCACTGGCTCAAGCTTGCAGGCAAGAAGTAACACACGGCATGTGTTCGCCGTTGGGTTTTCCTGTTTCTTGTTGCTTCATATTAAACACGAAATTCCATATGGACCTTTTAATGGTTGCTTGGAAATTGGATGTCTGTCACCCCAGAGGGATGTATTGGTATTCTGCACCTGATTGCATTTCTCCCTTCTCCCCCGTAGGACGAGTCAAAGGTTATGGTTCAGAAGAGGAGTTTGTCGACAGCAGGTTCTCCTCAAGCTGAGAGGAGGCTTTTTCCACTTAATAGCATGAGGAGGTTATGCGTGGATGTAAATAGTTGAGTTTGCGTATGTGAATTTAGGAATCTGATCCAAAATAAACTGACATGAACAAGAAAGTCGAGACTGACCCCAAAATAAGTTATTCTTATCCTAAACATTGGCAAGAGGAGTAAAGCAAAGCAAACAGAAATAAAGAAACAATTCTGAGCGAAGCACAAATTTCCATCCATGTCTTTTATTTACTACACCTGCTTAAGGAAAGAAAAAAAGGGGAACTGTAACACTTCTAAATATCTTTTTGAAAACTTCAGCAATTGAAATATTTTCAATGTGTCTTCCAATTTTGTTCTCTCCAGCGTGATGTTACCGCAGTGCTATTCCCCCACCGGGCTACCACACACAGCAGTGACTTACTCAAATGATGTGCAGCGGAGCCAGCTCTACGTAGCACTTCTCCACCCTATTTCAGTCCAGATTCCTGAGCCGGTATCTCTGCACCATGTTTTGCTCTTCAAACACACACAGTGTCCTAAGGTAAGTCCATACCAGCTTCCCCAGTGTGGTATTGCGATGCTCTGGACTCCATTACATTAATTAAATGTTTGTTAGTGGTTTACGGCTTAGCAATGCTACTTCCTCCAATTTACACTTGGGGAATTCAAGCAGAAGAGGTCAAGGTCCAGGTTCTCCTAAGGGGCCTGGGCTTATCTCTGTCGGCAAGTGTCACACGGGATGGTTCATTGCAAAATCTCGTACCTGCATCTTCCAAAATACACCCAGTGCCCTGGGACGCTCGGCCTTTCAGTGCCTGCAGTGATACTTAGACTGAAGGAGTGGGTAGGAGACCAAGTGCCAACATCCACTATTGAATCTAAGCTGCTAGAGTATGACTCTGCAAGTTATTTCAGTAAACCTCCTCTCTTAAATTTCGTTAGGGAGACAGAAATCTGTCCTTGGATCTGAGTGATGCTGTGTGAAACAATGCTGAGCAGTTAACAGCACTATTTCCAATTCTGAGTATTTAGAAATCATGAGTCAGGTTTTCCAAATCTTAGAGATAATGGAATAGGTTTTTTTAAAAGAATATTTCAGAATATGTCTTGTTTCTGCTTTCTCAACTTTTTGGGTGCAGTTGGAAGTATACTTGTGAAGTATTTCAACAGAAATACAGGGTTTCTAAGCTTGCTTTTAAAAATGACACTCATCTTCTGACATATTCCTAGGTTCTAGATCTGGGCTTTAACAGCAAGACCAAACATTCCTGGTAAATTTATATGTGCTAACAAATGCAAACTCCGTGCCAAACTCATATCCCCCACAATATGCAAGGAGCATCACAAGTGAAAAGTAAATTAAATCTGTGACTGTTTCCTAGTTCTGTACCAGAGGTTGGACAAATTTAAAGCAAGTGTAGATTATAGCCAAATTCTCTTACACGGGTTTCATTCAAAGTAACTCTGCTGCTGTCAGCCAACCAGTAATGTCTACTTTAGCCATCAAACATGATCACTAAAAATTCAAGATAGGTAAGAAATAATCGCTATAATAATCTTTTTTAATTTGTCTTCTGCATTTCTATAGGGTTTACCTTACTTTTTTCCCCCCTCTTTCTTACTTTTAAGCTTTCAGTTTGTTTTTAATACCGTTTCTTTGAATGGCGACAGCTAAAACTTCAAAAAATGAAAGCTGAAATTCGTAACAATCACCTAATGGATGAGACCAAGGCTGTAATGAAAGCATCAGTCATCTTGAGACCTGTGATAAATTCCCTAGAATTAATAAAATTACTAGAATTGGCAACGAAGGAGAGGTTGCCTTGTAATCAAGTCACTTTGGCTGTATGTGATTTTATTGCAAGACTGTTGCGTTCCCAAGGTCTTTGAAGACTGGTAACCAATTCAGATAGACTTTTTCCTTTTAAAATGATATTTTCATGGCTGTTTGCACACAGACAGGCCCAATCCAGCTCAAGCCTGATGTTGTTAATACACAGACACAGTCTTAGAGATGGTTCTCTCTTGGCCAGAGGATTCCCCCACCATTGCACTGTCTTGCACCCGGTGACATTTGTGTCTGAGTCTCCAGCAACGTACATGCAGACAACAGGGTTTCATCGTCAGTGCAGGCAGATTTCCCCAGCTCTGTTGATAGCAAAAAGAAGCTTCCCTTGACTTCAGCTGTAGTTATAAAACTTTGCCGATACAGAAGACTTAGCTGCTTTTTTGGATATATGAGCTTCATGGAGTCTGGTAGAGTTTGCAGGAGTTTGCCTGCTCCAAGGATCTGTGCCAGTGTTTTTCAGAAGATTTAAAAAAAATGCGTATTTCAATTGTTACCCATAACTGAGATAATATTGCAAATATATGTGTAGCTTATTGACCTGACAGAGTGTAAACAGCTCTTTGGAAGCCTCGCGATATGAAATACTCCAGCCCTTGTATTGTTCTTGTACACAAAGTGCATGGAGAGAATAAGCAATAAAATACCAGATGGATTTCCTTTGAAACATAATTACTATCCAGGTGCAGACCCCACTTTTCATAGTCAAAGATTTCCATCATTTTAATAGGATTCTTTAAAGTTATAGTATCAGCATCTCCTGGCCCGAACTATCAGTCACCGCACCTCACATGTGATACTGGTGAAGAAAGAGAGGGGTTCATCTCTCAGTCCTCTTTGGCCACTGACTTTTTTTCCTTAAGAATGGTATTTGAAATGCCAATTGGTGCCCACTCAGGCAGGGCTTTTCTGCCGGGAGCACACCTGGCCCAAGGGAGCTGTACCGAAACTCATTTGGTCTTTGCAAAGAGCCAAGCAAGAACATTTCATTTATTTTTTTTCCCTCATTTTTTTCCTTGCAAGGGAGCAGAGCAATAAAATAATAATAATAATAAAAAAGGCATAGCCAGCCTCCCCTCCCATTCTGACATGTTGAGTGCCAAAACTCAGATCAAGTCTTTAAGGCGAAGTGAGAACGCAATGAAAACAGGAGCTTTATTATAAAGGCAGGGCTGTGAACTTTTTAACTCTCGCGGTGCTCCCGGATGTGCCTCTTCGCACTGTACACAGCTGTTGAAGGCTTCCAGGGACTGTGGGTGGTGGGTGAGGAGAGGGGAAGAGGTGGTTTAGCTATGCACAATATTTCCCATAAGAAATAAAGCAATAGAGTCTCACCTCGCTGCCTGTTTTTCCACATATATTGAGACGGGAATGTATTTATATAACCCTATTAAAAGGGAACACTCGGTAGCAAACTCGGTCTTTAAATAGCTACTGTTCTGCATACTCCGGTCTCCAAACTCCTCAATTTCAACTCACACCCACTTACATTCTTTTGACATATTCCTCAGGGTTTTTTTTTTTTGTGACTTTGGGGTCAAATCCAAAACTTATTGAAAGCAGTGGAAAGACACTCCGTGAATTCAGTGGAATTTGGATAATACTCTTAGAGCTCAGATGCCATGGTGATAAAGGCAGTAAATTACATACACAAAAGTTGCCCATTTTGGGCTAGCTCTGCTTCCAGAAAAACAAATTAAACTGTTGCTATTGACTGCCACAGGAATCAGTTCTGCCCCTTCCCTGGTGGCATTTAAGCAGCTCTCAAAAACATTTTACAAATAAAAGGAATATCTTTATCTCCTGTTTACAGATGAACAAATTGAGGCACGGAGCCACAATTAAACCTGTGACTCAGGCAGTGCAAAAGAGCTAGAATTAGACCCAGATACCAGTCCCTGGACCACCCAGTGGAGAAAGAGAGTCTCGTAGCTGCTAGCAGCCTTGAAGACTCTCCTGGTGCTACCGGGTCCTACTGATGCCAACAGGAGTGGTGGGCAACCAACATCCTCCTGTAAATCCTTGAGCGTTAATAAACTGAGCAGCCCTTCAGAAGCAGTTTGCTTTTACCACCAAGATGCATTATTTCATCCTTCCCGCCCTCCCCCAGCTTTCATATTTTCCCTTTGACTCCTGTTATTTTGGTTCCATTTAGCAAATACATTCTTGTTTTGTTTTTTTCCCCTGTGTCCCTCCAGCCACCTTAGTTTGCCTTTTTTTTTTTCCCTTCTTTCTCTTAAAAACTTTTTTCCTCATTCAGTGCACTAAGTGGATTTACGACCCATTTAGGCAGCTTACAGTGGCATTGCTTTTACAGTTCAGAGGCAGAAGGGCCATAAAAAGATTTACAGTTACAGCAAGAGTCGGTTGCATGGAAGTTCGAGATCCAAATTAGACAAAGGGAGCGGGGCTGTGTGAGTGGCCAGTAAAAGAAGCTTGGAAACAAAAACAAATGGAACTGCTGTTAGAGGAGGAGGTTGGAGTGGGGGTAGAGAAGGAGGAGGAAAAGTTGCCTGTTAACTTCACGTTACTATTGCAACAGCTCTGTTAATTCTGTTATATAAAGCCCTTTTTCCTCCTTTTTTTCCTCTCTCGATGTTGTTGTTGGACAGATTTCCTTTGCAAACACAAATCTCAAACTGGAGAGCAGCAACTTCACACAGTAGTTGAGATTCCAAGGCAGATATTCCCAGGATATTGGCAGTTGCTTTTGCTGCTGCTGCTGGGACTCCAGGATACAAACTCCAGAGAGTAAAACCAAGTGGCTGAAGGAATGGGACTGGTCAGAGTGGAGGACTTCAGGTTGCACTGCATGAGGATAATCTGGCTTTTAAAAGAAGCTAGAGACTGGGAAATAGATTTTATCCCCTCCCCCACTCGATTTTTCCTGCTGACTTCAAAAGAAACAAGACCAGGCTTGACCAAATCCATAACAAGCTGAGGCAAGAGGGCGATTTGCCACTGGCATTAAAGAAACGTGCCTGGGCACCTAGAGAGAGTCTGTCGCTGGAGTCCGCTGGAGCTGGGAGCCGCACTTCTGTCAGTCTCAGACCATGCGCCATTCTGTCAGAGCTGCGGACAGAAACCGCTTTGGAAAGCAATGTGTCCTGTGCGGGCAGGCTGAAAAGACGCCCCCTCTGAACCTACAGGGGTGTCTGGCTGGATGGGCACGAGCCTGTCTGCTCGGCTGGTGGCCTGAGTCGGCTTTGGTGCAGGTCAGCTACAGTCTGGGTGCCGTGTAGTCTGCACCGTGGCACTACGCGTGGGCTAACAGGGCTTTCTGAGGGCTCTGAGCTTTTCAGTTCAAGAATGTCGCCATGCTAATGCCGCAACAGGGCTTGAAACTGCTCGGGGTGCAGGTGGAGCAAGCACTTACATGCTCTATTCGAGGGCTGCGTGAGAATGGCTCCAATGAGCCTCTGCCTGACTCGGCTTTGTTGGGCTGTTATTGTTCCTTTGTAAGCATATAGCGTGGAAGCAATCATAAATACGCTGGATACATAAGAAAGCCAATCCTGCCCAGTTTTGCTCTAAATGCCGGTTTTTTTTAGATGAAAAGCACACTGTCGTTTTATTTTCCTTCTTGCTGACATTGTATTTATTCTGCTACTCCCATTTCTGACCAGCTTCCTGTTCAACGTATCGCCTTGAGTTTCACATAGATAATGGTGCTCTTCGTTTCCCGAAGGCTGTCACATAGCAGTGCTGTCTGCCTACCTTCTGGGCACCACTCACTCGATGCCTGTGTTTCAGAAGCAGGTGACGTGTCTATTAGTTGCCTTATTCTTAATTTCTGTTGGCTATCATTACGTTGTTCAGTGTGGCAGCAGCGTGGGAGTTTTTGTTTCCTAATTTTTTGTATATTTTTTTTGCCAGCTTCACTGGTGAAGCTGGTATAAAGTTCTTGGCATTGATGGGTCCCTTGGACCTTGTTTCCTTGGTGTCTTGGCTGTCGTTTAGTCACTATGTGCTCATAGCTCTCCAGTGAGATTGGTATTACTGGCGGTGTAGATGTCCCTGGGATTCCCTGGATGAAAAACACTCCACATAGACAGACATTTAATCCTTGATTTTTTTGCTTCCACACGTCCCCATGCGGATCTTAGCACTCTGGTTTCAGGTTATCTGTAAGAGGAAAAAAAACATCACAACACTTTCCCTACATCCCTTTTACATCTAGTTCTTCCTCCGTCAGAAGACAAATCTCCTAATAAGAAGAGTGGTAATATCTTAGAAAGGTTTGGCTGGTGTTTTGCTTTCCAGGGGAAGAAAGAACCAGCCTCAGAGAGAGAGTCTTCAGTCTAAACCAGAAACAAAGAGTCACTCAGGCCCCTATTAAAATGTAAAAGCTAATTGACAATAGCCAGATGGACGTCTCTTACCCCTTTCCCCCCCGACTATGGCACTCCTTACATTCAGCTGGCCCCTTGCAGGCCTCGGATGCGTGGAGTGTGGGGTGCTGTGTTTGCTTCACGCATGTTTGCGGTGCTGGGCTCTGCAGCTCTGCAGTACGAGCCATCCTGACCGCTGACTCCCTTTCGAATTGATGTTGCATGTGGTGCTATAGAAACCTCAAGTGACCAGTCATTCGGGACACTGGTGGATGTCTGTGGTTCCCACTGGAGATATTCAACAGAACAAGGAACTGTTACCAGTTCCCCCGTGTCAGGGCTGTTCCTCTCGCCTCCTTTTTTGCATCCCCCCCCACCAGCGCTTGCTCTCATTTCGGTCTCGTTCCCCTCTTTCTTTTTCAACAAGAAGGGCCTTGAACTTCTGGTAGAGACTTGACATATGAGAGAAAGCATTGAAGAGGAGAAAAGACTATATTTTATGAGCGATGGTTAAAATGTATTCTTGAAGTACTATTTTTTTTTTTTAAGTTGAATAGTCATCTGGACAATACGGCACTTTCCATGAAAAATTCTTACAGTGGTAAAAGGCTTCACTTTTTTTGGAGGGGGAGGGGAAGATTGTAAATGAATACAGTCTTTCTGCAGACTTAGCCGGTCTGTATTTCTGCTTGATTTTTTCCTCTCATTCGCTCCTTTTGTTTTTTTCCTTTCCTTCCATGTTCTTACAATAAATAAACAAATAAACAGTCAAACACTAGCTTTCAGACTTTATTATGATCCTATTAATTTTTAAAACCAAATCAATGTTTTCAATTTTAATCTAGTAGGCAAAAACATGAGAAACATTTTGGAAATACTATGAAAAAATGTCTACTATTCTTGGGTTTCTTTATAGAAACAAGTGTTCATTTCCCAGGAAGCAACCTTCTTTCTCTCTGAAGAAAACAGAAAGGATTTTAAAAGCTAAATTTTAATGGCTATCGATGTCACAGGTCAATACAGCCGGGATCCAGTGCCGGGTCTGAGATCATCAGAAAAGGTAAGTTAATTTTTCCGTTGGTGGAATTGTTTAAACTCCTTTCCCCTTCTGTTTTACCTTCCACTTATCACCTCCTTCAGAGCTGAAAATGGACCGTACACCATTGTGGAGGACTCGGTTGCTCTCCTCACCACCCTTCTCCATCCCCAGTGTGTCTCCCTGTGCCAAGGCACAGTTGGGGCACGGAGGTGCTGCCGTTCCCTCCGGCCCCGTGCATGGACGTGCACTGGGCAAATCCCACGTTCACAGCAAGGCTCAGGCTGGCCAAGCGAGCTTCGTATCACAAATGACTTTTACTTAACCTAGGAGGCCCCTGTATCCCCTTTAAGCTGTTTCTGACTGTGTCTTCGAGCGTGTAATGTGCTCCGTAAACAAATAACCTGTGTTTTTTTAACTGGGTCATTATGAGTTGGGTTGTACTTCGAGCATGGGACGTGGGGAGGAAGTGGTGGGACCAGGAGCAGAACGGGAGACAGCGGCAGCCTCAGACCCAGAGGACTGCAAGGAAGCAAAATATGGATGGCTGCCAGAACCAACACAGAGCCTTTTGGGAAATCGTTTCAAGGCCTCATGAAAAAGAGAACAAAGAGGTAAAGGAAGGCACAAATAATGTCAGACCTCCAGGAGAGTCGTTGGCCATGGGCAGGAAGCTCCAACAGGGGTTTGCCCATGCTTCCAGGTAGCACGTTACCGTTTTGCTCTGTTATCACTCTTTTGATGAGGTTGTCTGTGGACAACGTGGCCAGAAGCTCTGGACTTCTACAATCCCGAAGCATGAAGGATTGCAAAAATGAGTGGAAAAAAAGAGCTTGAAAATAGCAGCAACTTTGTAAATCTCCATATGTGGTCTACCTTTGGGGGCTAGAATGAGGATCCTCTAAGGCATTTATGTGGCTAGCAGTCTGTGAGGCCTCGTCAGAGCACAATGTTGTGTTAGAGAAGGCAACATCTGGGAAAATTCCTGTGCGTGTTTCCTCCCAGGTTGATCTGTGTGAGTTTATGGCTCTTTGACTTGTTTATTAAATTCTACCTTTTGGATTTAAATCATCACAAAAACTCACTGTGAGAAAAAAAAATAATGCACCTCTTGGCTTCTGTTTACTCAAAACTGAATCAAAAAAAGCTCGTGTTTTCACTCCTTGATTTCTCTAGGAATTTTAGTGTCGTAAGTCCCTTTTTTATTCCACAAACGACTATGTGCAATGTTGTTTTGGAATAGTTATTAGTAGACTGCAGTTTCAAAGCCTGCAGGCGGCACCCAAGAGCACTGAATATGACTTCTCCAAGCTTTCTATTTTTATTGGCCAGATTCTGATCTCAGGCACCTTGTGGAGCTTTGCTTGCTGATGGAGATGAGGATCTGATCCCACATCTTAGGAAAATGAGGCTTCACTGATTTACAGCTGAAAAAAATTTAATATCTGGGACAGCTTCTTTCTCCCCAGGGTTGATGACTTCATTTTGCTGTTCAGTAGTCCGTGGAAGAGTTTTTGGGTGCTGGCTTTGGGAGCGGGTATGGTAATATAGACCGCTCGTAATGAGCCAGGCACTGCAGAGCTTCACCCTCATTGACAGGAGCAAGAGAAATGGCTCATGAGCATACTGAAGCAAAAAGTGCAGTTCCAGGGATACAGTAGTGATACAGTAGATAGGATATCCTGCCAAAACGCTGTCTAAGTAGCCATTAATGGACATCTGAGTTTTGCTAAATAATTAATGTGTCTGTTGTATTTTTTTCTTATAGATCTTTCAAGGAATTTAGTTTCTGTTCCTTTGCATTTAGTTTCTGTTCCCTGAAATGCTCCTTTTGAGCCTGTCTTTTCAAGCGTTTATAGATATTGTCTGTAAGGCAGTTTACTAATAGGAGCTCATGTCTGTTAAGGCCAAAAAGCATTTAGCCTCAAGTATGTAACAAGATAGATCCCTCTCTCTGTTCTCATGGTATAGTTTGCAAACCAAGGTGTAGCCAACTGAAGTGGACTTGCCAAAGGCAAGCTAGAAGTCGGTATAATAGGCAAGAATAAGTCTTGCCCTTTGACCAAAAAAAAGGAAAACTTTAATAGAGCTTTAAAAACTACTAAATAGACTGTCTGAATCCTCGCAGTCAAGGAGTTCTAAACAATACTCTTTGGTCCATCTACACCCATGAAAAATGGCTATTCCGTGGCTGTCTGTACCGAAAATATCAGCTTGTCACATTGACTTCGCAGTCTCGCTTTGCAAACTCGCGCAATGCAGAAATCTCGTAAGCGACGGGGTGTGGAAATGCTGGTAAGACTAACCGCCCCCCGCCCCCAAGAACACAGATGGTCCTTTTCCAGTTTTCCCTCAGTGCCTCTGTGGTTGGGTTGGCTGCCCCAGTTGACTGGAAAAAGCTCTGCTCCTTGTTTCTCCCAGGGCCTGAATACCTGGGGAGTTTTGTGACCTTCATCCAAAATCATGGCTATTGGTGTGAGGAGGATTTTGCCTGCAATAATGTGACTCGTATTCTCATTCTCTTATCACCAGTTATTTTCCCTGGGTGCCAGTTCACCACTTAGGCTTCAGCTTGCAGTTCTCAAAGGGAAAGAAACCAATATAATCATAGAATTAGCAGCTAGATCAAACGTATCCTAATGACCAAGGGAGTACCTAGGCCAGAGTTTTTGGTGTGGCCTTTGCTGAAGGTGGGAGATGTTCATTAACCTCGGTTGCAGATGTGGGAGGGGATCCAGGCAGAGCAGGGAGTTTGGAGGCAGATGTTGGGTCTGGACTGCTCCAGCCCTCACGGGGGGGATGTGGCACTGAGCACACTTCTCTACTCTTAAAAATAGCAGGTAGGTCACGGACTAAGGTGGGAGCTTAGCTCCAAATGATGGCCAGTTCTCTGAAACAACCCAAACCTTCCAGCATATCCGCCTAGGACAAGGTGTTCTTCCTCTTCTGAAGCACAGAGGAAGGAAATGTATCTTCAGGAAATGTTTATTGTCTGAAGCAAGATTCGACAATACCCGGAAAAAAAAAAATCCCCATAAAATTAATATAAAAATAGGAGGGGTTCTTGAAAAAATGCATGATTTTTATGAGCTAGAGAAAAGAAAATGTGCTGTAACGCTCGATGCCAGCAGTAAAGAGTGCAACCGGGTGACCGGGGTGCAGCTGATGTGTGACCCGTGGACCTGCCCGTCTGTGGGCCAGGTGAGTCAGGAGGCAGTTGCCTGTCCCCATCCTCTCCAGCTCTTTGCACATCTTGAAACAGCCATTGGAAAACAGAAGTGAGATACTTAGCGATATAAATGCTAACGTGTTGGAAGGAGAGATGCTGCTTAATGCCTAACCCAAAAGGGTAATATAAAGCCCCGAACCTGTAAGAATTCTCCTTCTTTCTTCAGAACCCAGGAGGTGTGTTGGACATATTTCTTCTGAATACTGCGGCTCAGCTCCCCTCCTTTTTTTGCCACCCTTATTTTCCCTAGCCTTGGAGATCTGTGGAGGAAATCTTGAAGGCAGCTGGAAATGAAACCTGTGAGATTTAATGCTTCAAGTAAGAATGGAACAGATAAAAAGAATACAAAAGAAATATTTAGTTCTCTAAAACAGAGCTGTGCTCAGTCCCCCCCTCCCACGGATGCTCCATCAACACCCTGCCATGGCAAACAACCCAGCGCGTCCCTGCCGTCTGCCGCAGACCTGTAACCTCCGGCTGCTGCGGGCTGGCTCCAGCCTGGGACACTGCGAGTCTGAGCGGACTCAAATGAGCATGGAGAGAGGCTTCCACAGAAACCTCTAAATGGGTTTTAATGTCTCCCCACCGTAGGATTCCCGGAATTAATTTGCGTCTGGCTTTTGAAATCAGGGATGCTGTGTTAAGGAAGATGGATGCCCCTAAGAAGTATTGAAAAGAATGAAGGGATGACAGTGGTGGTTTATGTAGCAAGCCTGGCCATGGATACAGAGTAGTAAATGTGGTTGGTTGATGGAGATCAGATTTTTTAAATTTTTTTTTCCAGTGGCAATGCCCCTGTAGTTTATTTATTTATTTTCCCCTTTCACTTCAAGGCACCCACCGCCACCACTGTATTTTATAAATCCCAGTGATTATAAATGTAGAAGGATGGCATTCTTGGTTTTCTCAGAGGCCAGGAGTCTATACCCACAGGAGACGGATGGGAGAGGTAGCCAGCAAGCTCTCTATGTTATTGCACAGAATTGCAGGAACTGGTTTTGGTTTACACCGCACGGGTGAAGGCGATGTCTGCACAGAGCATCTCCATTTACTGCTTCCTCTGCCTGCAGCCAAGGCAGGATTGCTTACACTCCCTCTGCACACTTACTGGGGGGGGGGGGGCAACAATGTCGNNNGGGGCAATAATGTCGTGCCTGCCCTGCAAAAGGTGCAAATCCACTGCTTAGCATCAACTCTTTCCATTATCCTGCTGGTAGGGTACGGCCCAAAAAAGATTAGAAGTTCTTCACAGAACCAGGTAAAGCTGATGTGAGACTCCAGGCTGGTTCAGCTCCTTTCTCCGCTTCCCTTTCTGTGCCTCATCCCAGCAGAATGGCTGCAGTAGCTGGGTGGAAAAGGCATGCCCTTACTTTCTCTTGCAGGGCAGCAGTGGCTGATGAGAGTTTGAGACGCCCAAGATGTGGGTAGTAAATAGAGGTGGGTGCTGCAGGGTGAGTCCAATTGTACTGCAACGTTAGGAATCGTTTTTCTGATGTTTAGAAGATGATTTTTAAAAGTAGGGGATTTAGTTTACATTTTTTCATGGGCCACAAGGTCAGCTATGGTGTAAGAGCTGGATTTAGATTTTGAGTAATCTCTGAGCTTTGAAGAAAAAAAACAAACACAAACCAAAACAAGGGATACGTTTGATTTTGGTGTTTTGCTTCATCTTCTTGCTGCCTTGGTAGTGGGGCTGCCTGTGGTGGTGTGGGGGCAGCCCCACAAGACCTCTGCTCCTTCCCTCCTCTTCCTGTCATTCACCTCCTCCACTGCCCTACCAGAGTCAAATATAAACTTTCTTAAAATGAACACAAGGCTCATTCCACTTGACCAAGCCTGACTTCCCAGAAAATAAACAGCAAGAGCAGAGCCAGCCAGCCCCCTCTCCTGGAGCTGCCAGCCTCCAGGGAGGACCCGGAGCAACTCCAAGTCTTTTGCAATGGCGAAGAAGGTGCCAAGGAGAGGGATCCCACCAAAGGGACTTCCCGGGGTCCACTGTAAAATAGAAATATTGCCGAGTGCCTTCATTTTCACAGTTCTGATTTCTTTTTTTTGAGTCTCAGTTGTGTCCTGGATAACTGGACACAACTGTTTCCCTGCCCTGATAATGGATCAAAAGGAGCCAGGTGAGTAGCACGTCTTAGTGGCGTTGATAGAAGGGGATTCTTCAGAGCTCAGCATTTAAACTGATCTGAACAGGGTAACAGCCCCATACCTTTTATGATCATTTTTACTGTTACAGTTTTTTTTTTTAATTAAAAAGGAAAAAGCAAAAAACCCATCCCACCCCAAACCCAACCCACCAGCACCAAAACAGCGCACACTGATGAAAAGAATGGCTAGAAAATAAAGAATAAAATACACTGAACAGTTTTGCCACCCAGTTTTTCCTTCAGAGTGGGTTAAATTCATTTCTGCTATGCAGACATCACCTGGTACCGCACTGACGGGGGTGTGCTAGCTCTGTACCAGCTGGCCACAAAGGTGGACGATTGAGCGGACATTGGGAAGGCTTCCGTTCCTGCTCTCCAGGGCAGCTCTACCAGACCCTGCGTTGTCCCCTGGCCACTGTGCCAAGCCTAGTCTGCTTTGTCCCTCGGTGTCTGGTCGCGTACTCGAGGCAGCGAAGGGCTGTGGCGCAGCTGCCCTAAAACCACAGGACCAGCCGTGACCTTTTGGACTTGAAGTCCACGCTTTTTCTGAGACTCCCCACCCCACGGACGTCCCCTGTGTAATTCCTCGGGAGCAGTGCGTGTCTGGCCTGCGGTACTAAAATGATTCTCTCTGAAATAGCGTGGGAAAGAAGCAAGCGTAGACAAAATAATAAATACACCTGTACAGGACTCCTTTCCTTAGCGGGCGGTAGATGTTTTGGGACCTAGGTCAGAGTTATCTGATACGTCCCGGATCCCCTCTGCCTGCGCTTGTCACCTTCTCTAGCTCACGATGTTTATCTACCTCTCCTTTCCCAGGACAGGTATCTTTGATCTCGGCTGCCCTCACCATTAAACAGTCTCTCTTGCCTGAGAATGGAAGCCTGAGCTTCTGATCCTCCCTAATCCCAAAACATCCTGGATGATGGTGAGAGTCTCTCAAGTTTCTTCATCTTGCTAGCAATACCTGGCTTGTTATTTAAAAAAAAAAAAAAAAAAGAAAGATAAAAAATAAATAAATAACTGAAAGAGAGCCTTTACACTGCACTAAATATGTTCTTTATGGAAAAAAAAATCCTAAACTAAGCCAGCTGAAATGTTCCCTCCTGACGGCAGCGGCGGTCACACAGTGCTGAACTCGGACGCCTTTCTCTGCGGGTCTCCTCGCTTTGTCTCTGCTGATATTCCCAGGCAGCCTTAACGAGGGCAAAGGTAGTTAATGAAGATTGACCAGCACTTCTGCAAATAAAGTATGTGCTGCTAAGGATAACATTAAAAGTTTAAAATATAAAAAGCAAGGAAAAAATTTATTTTCATTTAGGTTTCAATTTGCTGCTATTTTATTTATTATTTTTTTTTACTATTTGCTTTTCCACTATAAGCACTACCTATTCAAGCCAGAGCAGATTAAAGCTAATTGTTAGGCCCCTCTGTTTTTCCTTCTTACTGTTTTATCTCCTAAGCAACTTTATTTGGTGCAAGACAAATAATCTGAATTCCTGAAGTCAGAAACAAGGAGTGGGAGTCCGGGAAACTGGCTGCTGATCTAATGCAGTTTTTGCAAGTGTGGTTATGGTTAGAAACTCTAAATATGGCACTGTGTTACTGTACACACGGTAACTGCGCCCTGTGTGTCAATGTCTGAGTCACAGGAGTGTCGTTTACTGACAAAACCATGTTTTACTACTCTTGGCTGTGAGGAGTCGATAGGATTGGGAGTGAATGAGCTGAACTCGCTGCATGGAGGGTTCTCGACCCAGTGGCGGGGCTTGGCGCGTCCCTGGGCTTTCTGCTGGTCAGAGGGATATAAGTGGCAGAAGGAGCATTGTTTGGGAAGTGGATGTTGAGCCAAGCGAAAGGGAATGGCTTGTTCATGTGGGATGAAGATGCCAGGGAGTGGGGATTCCTGCCCAGCGCCCCATGGGGAGGGGGCTGCGCTGGGAGGGAGTGCAGTCAGGACACCTGTGGGATGCTCAGGGGAACAAACAGATTCCCCTTCTGGAAAGCGTTGGAAAAGTTTTGTTGCCAGCACCATGCAGGACTGAAGTGTCTTTCCAAGCCTTGGTGCTGTGAACCAGAATTGGTGCCCTGTGGCTCCCTCTCCCCCCACTGCAGGACAGGCTCCTTCCACCAGCAAATGAGCTGGCAAAAGCATAATTTTTTTCAACTTTTGAACTGAACTGACTTGATTTGAATTTTACTGGCAGAAAAAAAATTAATATAAAGTTTTTCTTTTAACAGAGAGCCCTTTTTTTTTAATCTTTTAAGTAATAAGTATCCACCAAGGAGACTGGCTGGTATTCCCATACCGTATACATTCATCCTAACCTTTGCTATCGGCTGACTCATACAGCACGCGTCTGCAAGAGTTATTAATGGAAAGCATTAAATAAATTTAGTTTAATATTTGGTAAATAGGAGGCGTCTTTTCTTTGTGCTTGAATTTGTGTTTCAAATGTCTGTGTTTGTGTTATTTATATTAATATATTTCACGGGCTGCTTAATAATAGTAGCAATTAAGATAATAACAATAAATACTAATAATGCTGAGCTCTTCTGCTTTTCATCAAAAGAGGTCAAGACTCAAGGGTATACCTCTGGGGCTGGTATAATGTAGATCTGATCTCCTCCTGGTATATTTTTTTGTGGAAAGTTATAAGTATCATGCAAAGATCAGATCGCCTGTATTTTGGCCTCTGGAATGTCTCTTAGGCATTATAAATGCCAGTAAAAAACATAAAATTGGAAGGAAAACAAACACCAGGACATTGAAAAATGTAACCACAAATACTGACCTATTTGGGTTTGTTTTTTTTTTTTTCTGATTTAGCAGAATGCTATTAATATTATAATTAAAGCTATTTTGTAGCCTGGGGGCTTGAACACCTGGCTCTTATTAGAGCTGGATCCATAGCGTGTGGTGAAAAAAAAAAAGGAGGACAAGAGAGGAGATGGCCCAAAGGAGAACACAAGAGGGCACAGTGGCACCTGTGGTGCGCTTTCCGTTCGCTGGCTGTTCGAAATGTCGAGGGCAGGGTGAATTTAGGCCTCTGTTTGCATGACGTAAGTAATTAGAGTAACAGGATTGATTAGTTGGAAGGGCAAAAACGTAATTTTGTCCACTTGGAGTGGATTGCTTACTAGAATTAGTTTTTGGTTAGCTATGAGGGTCGAAGGTAAGATGTGGTGGCTCTGTCATATAAGGTTAATACGGCAATAAGCCCCACTAAGTTTGACAGAATTAACCTGGGCAGTCACTAGGGAAGGTACCTTCTGTACCTACTCTATTAAATAAGGTACAAAAAGCATCTTCTGGGCAGGTGCTTTCTGCAGCTTCCCTCATCTATTCCACTGTTCTACCCTATTGTGCTAACGGAAACTAGTTGGGTGGTTTCAGAAGCAAAGGATACTAATGCTGATTTCATTTTCTGTTCAAGGACAACGTATGTTTCTGCAAAGCCCTTTCCAGAAGCCACCCAGGCGAAACCAAGAAGCATTAGGTGAACCTTAAGCCACCTTACCCCTGTGGATGCTGCTGAATCGAGAGGTCAGTGGTGAAAATTTTCTTCTGAAACAGGGCCATACGTAGATATGTGGAAGGAAGCGACAGAAATAAGCAGGATCCTATTCCAGATGTTAATTTGAAGTTCAGAGATCACAGTGTTCCTTAGATGTCTCATGCGGGGTGCTTGCTGGGGGAGCAAACACCCTCCCTGCACTGTGGTCACTGCTCAGGTTGGCTTTTGTGCGGGGAGAACTGGGGTCAGAACTGTTGCACCCGAGCAATTCCAGCAAAGGTGTGCAAACAGCCTTTACTGGATTTGTTCCATCACTGTGTCCGACTTTTGCAGGAGGCTGTAGACTGCGCCTTTACTGTGGGAATTGCGGTTGGAACCTCTGAATGCTGTAATCCATGACATGACATTACTTCACAATTAAAAACGAACAATAACTCCTCATCCTCAGGTCTCGCATACATGCTATTTGTAAGACACAACTTCTTTCATCCAAACCAGCCTCCAGTGGTTTCTTACCCTCTCAGAAGTCAATCAATCTGTTATTGTATATGGAGCCACAAAAGGAAGATGCGATAGTGCACTGCATGCAAAAAAGTAAAGAAACAAGATCATTAACATCTTAATATCCTGTCCTGACATCTCACAAATTATTTCAGACTTCATAGCCAATGTAAACAGGTTTGTTTTCAACTCCCCTAATTGCCTGCTAATTGAGAGCAGATGCAGGCCTTAACTTTCGGCAGATAAAGAACAGCCTCTTCTCCAGGGCTTCGCATCTATCCCGAGGTCTGTGATGTACGCCTGAGCGCTTCCCTGGTTGCGATGCCGAGGCAGAGAGGAATCGGAGCTGCTCCTCTTGAATCACGCCTGAAACCTCGGTGAGACAGAAGGGAAGGCAGAGCGGTGGGACTCATCAGTAACATCATCATCATTATTGTTTCATTTCGTACTTCAGTGCACTTTCTGCAACAGCGTAGGTTTCCTTCTGGGGGGGGGAGTTCTCCGAATTATAGATGGGTTTCTCGTTACGATAGAAATCACTGGGTTTATGAAAAATGCATTGCTGTCATATTCCATTATCTACTTCCTCCCATGCTGCAATCCTGTAGCTTGCAAGTCATTAGAATCTTTTTCAGAGTTCCTTTGAAATAATCCTTTCAAAAAACACTATTCATTGGGTATGACCCCGGAGAGATACTGTCTGGTACTAAAGCTCTCTTTTAGTTCTGCGAGGGAGACCTGTAACAACAAGATAAGTGCCTGTGTATTCCAAGTAATGTCTGGAGTTTGCTGCCTCCCATTAAATGCAATAGGAGCTCACAGTTCAAATGGTAGAATTTTGCTTTGTAAATGTAGGAGAAAATTTAGTTCAGATATATATATATAGGTAAATTTGCATTTGGTAGTGATTTAATGTTCCATGGCCTGTTTTAGTTCCAACTTAAATATTACATTAAAACCAGCAATAAAAAAAAAAAAAAAAGGAAAGAAAGAAAAAGTGTGCTAACTGCTGGGTTCAGAAAGAGTGGATATGATTTTGTTCTTGCTGTCAGTGTAGCACTGAGCTGCCTTTTATTTTCTCCTCTTCATTTGGCAAGTCAGCAGCACTAGTTAAATGATAGCCCTCCGGTCTTTCTTCAGGACTGTTTTTGCAAATGAAAGCAGGAACTTCAAATCCTTGTGTTTTTCATATCACTTACAAGGTGTTTTTGTGAATTTTAACTTTTTTTGCATCTATCATCTGTGAAAAGGTGGAGTAAATTCTCAGTGAGAAGTGCCCTTTGTGCAGGGAGGCTGCATGGGTTTGTACCACTGGGTTCAGCAGGTCATAAGGGATATTTTTAAAAAAAAAACAAAACACCACCCAAAAATAAAATAGAATTTAGTGGCTTGTGAGTGATAAACGGGTAAAAAAAAAAAAAAAAAGAGGGAAGAATTCACATCTAACCAATGTAATTCAGAAATACCTAAAGCACCTGGTGTCTGGATTATGGAACATTATTCAGTCCCTGAACCGCAAAACCTTCTCAGGTTTTCACTGTGATTTCTTCACGAAGCCCTTTTTCTCTCCCAGGGCTGGCTCCAGGCCTCCCTGTGAACACAGAGTCACCCCCGCTGACATTATCCCTCCCTGGAAAGTTGCCACAGACCTTGCAGAATAAAGTCCTGCTCTAACAGCGATGCGAGCGGTTTAATAGGAGGGCAGGGGGGGCTTGAAGTCAGTAGCACAAGGCATAACAGACTAAAGCAGCGGTCCATTAAATCAGCGCACTGGGGCCTAGGCATTTACAGTCACACAGTCAGATGTTTCCAGTAATTATTTCCCCATAGCATTTTTATTAGGTGCTCCATAAATAATATTCACTGCATACTCTTCTCATGGTCTTTTATAAAAAGAGAGGGAGGAGAGAGGAGAAGGGGAATTCATTTTGCCTTCAGTTGAATTTTTCAGATAATTCTGTCTTTCAGTCCTAATGAAGCAGGTACGAGCTCGGAAAATACGGGCAAGTTAGTTCCTCGATGACCAGATGCTGGTCCCTAAAACTGTCACTGGACCAACTTAACACAAGGCGAGTTTCTGTTTCAGGTTTAGATTTGTCTGCTTGTCGTGGATCTCGCACAGACCTGGGGTGGGTGGGCAAGCGCTGGGATTGGAGTTGGAGTGGGATCTCTTCTGTACATACTCTTTGTTTGTTCTTAACATTTTATACTTTTTTTGGTAGTATTTACGTAGGTCAAATCCAGGGTCACCGCATCAACAAATGACATTACAGCACTGCCTTCTCCTCTCTGGAAAGACCTTCCCAGAGCTCAACACAGCGTCGCTGTGTGTTTAATCTGGTCTGTACATGCAGCACCTATTGACAAACGCTGGCTTTTTGATGGAGGTTACTGTGTAAAGGCTTTTTCCAGAAAATAAAACCGCGTTGCCTGAGTTATAGTATTAATGTTAAGAAATACAGCTTCTTTCCTGGCATTAGGACTTGTATTTTGCAAAGGGCTTTTATTCAGGTATTTGATTTTCAACATCAATTTTCTAGCCAAAGTAAGATTCCCCAAATAAACTCAAGGATCTGGAGACTTATTTTTTTTACTTACTGGACTGCAGTGTTGCGACCAGCCCCAAGCAGAGGGTTGGGGAGAGAGAGCAACAGTAAGAGGAGGTGGAGTAAATAGTCGTGGTTCAGATTTGCTGCTATGAGGGTCACAAGCTCTTCTGCATGTGTGTACAAAACCTGTAAGCAGCAGCAGGTGTGTATTTATATAGATCTGCCCACAAGTGCAGTACTTCTGTCTAAGCTGAAAATCTGTGCATGGAGTGTACATGTGCACAGGGAGCACGGAAACTGTTAATAGTTGGGCAGAAAACAGAGCTTTAAATAAAGAGGGTGGTTTTGCTTATCATAACTGCCAGAGTCTGCTCAGGTTTGGTGGCCTTGCTCCTTGGTTGTCTCCGTGTTTGTATATGAGGGTACAGTGCCACGTGGTTGGATCTCAGAGGGAACAGAGTGGAGCAGAGCTATTTTAGCGGCCCTGATTGCCGGCTGAAATATGTAGTATAGACATTTGACCCACGATCCAAGACTAGGCTCAGACCTAATGCAGCCCTCACACCTTGCCTAGAAGAGCCACGGGAGAGACCTTCCCCCAGCTCTGCCAGGAGCAGGCTGGCGAAGCCTGTCCCAGCTGGGAGATGCTCTGCTCTTGGCCATTGCTTTGGCAATGCCAGGGGACCTCGTGTCGGTAGAAGAACACGAATCATCTGTTTCTCAGAAAGTGACCTCTCCAGATAATTTCTCAGTTCCTTTTGTTCTCTGTTTCGTTTCTGGACTGCTCAAGCTGGGGAAGTTGCAGCCTGAAATGAAATATGAACCCATTCAATATAAATGTATGTATCTATTTTGTGGTATAGGAAGACTCAGTTCAGTGAGCCCAGGCCATTGGCATTTTATAATTTCCTCTTGCTCCAGCAGGTAAGGGCTTAACCCATTCTTATTCCTCTCTAAAGGAACAGAGAAAAATACATACTCTGCAAAGACCCTGATTCTTAAAAAAAAAAAAATAATTATCCATTGGGTTTTTAAAGAAATATTTTATTGGAACCATAAGGTTTCTTTTTTTTGAGAGAGAGAAAATTTGAAATCCGGAGTTTATTTTTCCTTCAGTGTCTCTCCTAAGAACCAACAGGAATTGAGATATTTTTTTTTCTCTCTTGTGTTTGTGCCTACTTATTAAACACACATGTGGCCTGGATTCCTTGCGTAGGTGCAAAGAGGTTTGAAAAAAAAGAAAAAGAAAAAAAGGTGTAACCCAGTCCATTGACCTGTCTCTTTGCCCTTAGGACTCTTTCGAACAGCTGTGAGAAAAAGAAAAAGGGGGGCGAGAGGGAAAAAAGGAGGCAGTTTAACAAGCCAAATCCAGATGTTCATTTCATACACACACCCTGAACAGCTTTTGCATGGTTTATTTCGTTTTCTGAAACCATTTTTCACCAGCCTGTTTTCTCAGCTGGGAAACTTCTGGTGTAGTGTTTTCAAAAAAATATTGCATTTGGCATTACAAGAAAACAGAGCCTTTAAGACATTAAAAGGACAATATCCTTGTTTGACTTGGCCCAGGGAAGCAGGGCTATAGGAATTTTAGATTTTTGTACCACCCAAAGAATAGGTAAAAGAAATTTTCCACTCTTAAGCGCAGTTTACATGGGAATTTGAGAGCTGATTTAGCTTGATATTTTTTTTTTTATTAATTTACAGACTTCTCTGAGGACTTTGTGTTAGTGTAGTGTGACTTTATTAGCGTGAAGGAGTAAGCAAAGTGATAGCAATCAGTTCACATCTAGATTCTGATGAACCATGGTTCAAAACTCAAACTGTTGCTGAATTAAACTAATTTTTGTTTCACGGGGCCCACATCCTGATATGCTCATTCACCCCAACATCTACATAATGTAGACAGATAAATCTGAAATTGTTTAATAGTAGCACAGTTTCTCTTTAATTACAGTAGAGGTAAGCTACATAATATGCACCACAATTCATACTGGCAGTGTGAATAGCAGCGAGGGTGGTGATTAGCGGAGAGGACAGTGTCTATACTGAGTTTAGAGGGACCTCCAAGGCTGGTAATGAGTGGAATTAGGGAAGATCAAGTGCAAACAAGACCTGTACTGCTATCACGTAGCTAATCAAAGGATATATTACCCTTCAGTGTAAAACTACAGCTCCGTGGAAGCCAGTGGGTGATTTGCAGTTTGCTGTCCCTCACAACTTAGGTAGAAAACTCTCTATTTTTTATCTATGGGATCCTACAAGTGTCATTCACTGTTACTGTGTTAGAAAGAGACTTGGTCTAAATTTCTCCATGGAAAGAAAGGCCTATAACTTTGCAAAAAGTTTGAGCAATGCTTTGGTGCTCCTTTTGTTTGCCTGTTCTAACGTAGAAAAACAATTTCAGATATTCTTATCAGAGATGTCACCATCCTGTACAGATCTCAGACCCCATCAGCTACGAAATAAAAGCAGATGATAAGAATTGTCGGTGAGAATTTTGAGACATACGTTGTGGTTAAATTAAATAAATGACGAAAAAGCAGTATTAAAAGATCCTGACTTGTAAAACTGGGACATTACTTAAACAGAAATAGAAATGTTTAAGTTATTAAAATGTCCCACACCATGTTTTCCTTTCGCTTTGCTACTGCTAACGTAAGGGCAAATCATCAGGTCTCTGCTGGCATTACAGAGCACTCCAGGATATGGCGTGTGTGTGCCCGTTTGTGCGTACGCAAAGGTGTGTGCATCCTTAAGCCTTGGCACTGCCTGGCAGTGGGAACATTGGCATTTCAGTGTCAGAAGACCACCAAGTGGGCTATAAATACTTGGTCTTTGAACTAATATTCTCTTCAGACAGAATAAAAAAAAAAAAAAGTAAGAAAAATCTAATTAAGACTTAAAATGCATTAGGCAGATTATTTGGCCAGTACAGAAGTAGAGTGGAAAGCTGCCAAGCAGTACTAGTAAATTCTGTTGAGCAAACCGGTAGTCTTTTTAAAGCCACTGACTTGGTACACAGATTGAATAATGCCAGAGAAAGCATATATATTGTCTGTCCATTTGAGGAGACTGCAAATTTGTAAGGTAGGACAGTGCCTTGATATGTTTTTTTCCTCTCTTTTTCTGGTAGTATGCGTTACGTATCTATGTATGTAATGCATAGATAGGCAATGCATTGTGTGTATGTCTCTGGATTTATTTGCATGTATAGTTACACGTACATTACTATGCACATCTGTACAAAAGCATATATTAGTTACTTGGTTAAAAATAATAGTCTGTTTCTGTGGATATCGAGCCTAGAACCCAGGCAGCTTCACATTTGATTTTGGGTAACAAGACCTTCTAACATCTAAGCTCAGAGATAGCTAAATCCAGGAACTTATGCATAGATATTGTCAAGACTATATTAGGAAATACTCTGTCAGTCAATGTATATACAATGCACTTAGATATTTACCTTGGGAAATGTAATTTTAGAGATATCAGGCTATCAGTGTGTATGTATAACGCTATGTACGTCTCTGCTGGAAGGACAGTCTTGAAGGCACGTTGGACATGGTGCCGGGGCTTCACTCCGTGCTTGCTGAGCACTTGGAAGCCTTCGTCTGTGGCTGGGGCAGTTCTGTGCTGCTGTAAGACAAAGTCAGCAAAGATGATTCAGGAGCTGAGAAGAAAATGGGGAGGTAGTTGCCTTGTCTGGGGGAATTTGGAGTAATGCTGCCTTACACTGTCAGCTGGACCCTTCCAGTCACATAAAGGGGAAAGAGTAAGTCTGGTGAAGTGTGAGGGCTCTTATCTCATTCTGTCTTTCAGCAAAGCAATGACCCATGCCACATGGCCTTCCAAAAATGCCTTCCTTGTTTAGCCAAGAGTTACACCCTGTAAACATTCCCAATCACTGCATTGAAACGGTTGCATTTATTATAACAGCCTGCCATAAACTTTGGTTCAATAGTCTGTTCTGAGAGGGGTTCATACGTGCTCTGGGAACACCGTTATCAGTGGTGAGGAATCCCAGCAGTATCTGTCATCTCATTTGGTGCCACGCAGCACCAGAGAAGCTCAGTGTTGCCCACTGCACTCCATGCTCCATTGGCCTACAACCTCACCCCAGGTTTGCCCAATATTTTGCCAAGTATGGGAAAATATTTCCCAATGAAAGCTGTCGAGGACAAGGGGAAATCATGTTACTCCTCTTTGCCACACCCTGGTAAATTCATTCTGATGCTGCTAATTGTCACTGCAGGAAAGTTGTGTGTCATCCTCAGTTGTCCTCCCTACAGACTCTACCGTTATGACTTTGCCAGTGAGAACACATACATCAAGTGTTAAGGGAATTTGTTTTGTCAGTGTTGTTGCTCTGTTTTTGGGAGACGTGAACTAAGCTAACAAAGCTGGTTTTTGTCCAGAGAGTGCATCCGTGCCCCTGGCTTGCTGACAGCGAGGAAGGGACTGAGATTTATTCACTTCCTGAGATGACAGAGGATGGGACAATGCAGAACTGGTCCTGGACACCCATAAATGGTGCCGTGTGTTTGTGTAGCTCCCAGCAAAACACTGCCCTCCTTCCACAATGGGAGAGCCGTGGCCTGTTTGTGGTGATGATGCTTACACAGAATCAAAAGCCCTGCTATGAAGGCACAAATGGTGGGTGGTGGAGGCTGCATTTTTCAACAACACTTTATTCAGTCTTCTGGTTTGTAGGAGTAAAAGAAAAAGCTTTCATTTAGAGGAGGACATTAGGGTTGAGGTAGTAGATGGGGATTTCTGAAAGTGATTGTCTATATCACTGCAAAAAATGTAATTAGTATTCTCAGAGTTAAGATTGGAGCTGGCATTTGTAGATCATCTGGGCCCTACTTAAAAGAGGGCCAACTTCAAAGGTAGCTGAGGTTTCTCAGGGCCATGTTCTGTCAAGTTTTAAAAACCTGCAAAGTTAGGTGTTTTACCATGTTTCTGTGCAACCTGTTCCAGAACATAACTGTGATCCTTTCAGTTTATTTTTTATATAAAGTTGGAATTGTCTTGCTGCAACTTGTGATCGTTGCCTCTCATCCTTTCACTGTGCATATCTGAGAAAAGTTGGACTCTATCTTGTTTATAGCCATCTATCAGTTCGTAGAAGGCACCAATTAAATGCCCTTCTTTAACCTTTCTCTTTGCTATGCTGAATAAAATCATCTTGCTCAGTCTCTCCTCGTGTGTTCGGCTATCTTGATAGTCCACTGCTGGACTCAGTCCTGTTTGTTGTTATCCTTCTTGCACTGTGAGAAGGGAAGATGTTCCAAAAGTGGAACTTGGTTTTAGTTGTGGTTAATATTTTGTATGAACTGTCTAGTCTGTTGACATTGGATGCTCAAGCCTTGTCCATAACTGGAATATAATGGCTCTCATTCAAATGTTGGGAGCGTGAGGGTGTACCTGCTCGGCCTTCTTGGAAGAGCCTGTTTCCTGAACGGACTGTATCCAGGTCATCCTGTCCCAATCGTTCGGCTCTCTGTGCTAGCAATACAGTTAATTGTCTTTTTTTTCCATTGCTGAACTGACTTGATCATCCTGGAGATTCTGAATTTGTTTTCTTCTTTGACAAAGTGCATACAGTCCTATGGATTTTTACAAAGGAACCAGAAGCATCTAGGAAAAAGCAGGAGGAGTGGAAAGCCCTCAATTCCTTTTTCTATGAATAATTTAGTGCCAAGTTAACTGAAACATTTGAAAAAGAGATTTTTGGTGCCTAGCTTCATTAAACCCTCTATCCCCAAATGTATTCTCTGTCAATGTCAGCATTCAACACTTCATCTTGTCCCAATCACAGCAAAGGCCTCGTGGAAATAAAATGCAGGAGAAAGGAGAGGAAAAGCAGATTGTTGTTGCCATTCTGCATGTCTGTGTGTGTGCACATGTGCTCGATAAACTTACAGTGAGGGATTAAAAGAAAGAAAAAAAAAAGAATAAAAGAATCTATATGAAAAGAAGGAATGGAGCCCCAAGCCCCATCAGCCTTCCAAATCATGCACTGCTGTCAGGGGTGTGCGCCACGTTCCGCTGCGTTACAGAGTGTTGTGCTACACTCCCACCCCCTTCTCTGGAGCAAGTGTTTTAATCAGAGTATTATGTTCTCGTCCACTAAGCTTTTACCAGCACGATGAGTGGGACCTCCTTCACTTGGCAGTGGTTGCTGTCAGCGATCTGTCTTCTGCAGCTATTTCCGTGGGAAGGCCCTCCATCTGGCGCTTGGCAGGGAGGGGAAACTTTCCTCTCAAATGTTTTTTCTCTCTCTCTCTCACCCTGTTTAAGGTATACCCTTTGGAAATCTTCAACTTCCAAGATTTATTTTTGAGCAGGGTACATACTTTTTTTTTTTTTTACGTGGTCTGCCTTTCTTTTCATTTAACAAAACGCCACCCCCGTGCCCTGCTTATCCTGGCAGAGGGAGAAGAATGCTGTTTGCTTTAACATTACCTTCAGTCTCAGTATGCAACAGGTCAAAAGATGTGACAAGTACACATGCTAATCCCTTTCCCTTTCAGTTAATAGAATAACACAGATGGGAAAGTTTACATTGGGATTTGACACTCGCTCCAAGCTGAAGTTAAGAAGGAGATGGGGTTGGACATTGCCTTTCAGATCAGAGCAGTTACTACACAAACTCACCTTCCCACTCAGTGTCAAATTGCTCCTGTCATCCTAAACGCCATTTGCTCTGCTAAGAGTGTTCTCCTTCCCCTTCTACTCTCCTTTTGAGACTAGTAGGTAGAGTCGGATAAGAGCTCGAAAGCTTTTGTGGAAAGAAATATTCCCCAAGAATCGGTGATGTTCAAGTGAAAAAATGTCAACATTTTCCACTGAAACACCACAATTTGTTTTGAACTGGTGACTTTTTAAACATTTGGCATTTCTGAGCATTGAAATATCACGTAAGAAAACAATTCCCACTAAAACCGGATACTTTCTTAAACATATTAATTTGATCTCAATAAAACCCTGTATCACCAGTTTTGTCTTGTATAATCAGACTGTTTATGTTTCATTTGATTCTGTTTTCTGTTTCTTTGTAGCCTCCAGATTGTGTCCTCTGATATTCTGCATGACATAGCCCATTTGTAAGTTTGCATGCCTGAAGATTTGCCGCTTACGTTATTCCTGCAGGAAACACACAGAAGAATAAGACCTAGGATTATGCCTATGATGGGAAAAGCTGCAGTGGTGACTAATTGAAAGAGATGATCCATCACACACCAAATACCACTTTCTTCCACCAGGTACGTAGCACTTCACAGTGTCTTTCATGAGAGCCTTCTGCATGTTTCCCACGAGGGAGCAAGTTTCTGGTTACCAGAAACTCCTCAAAATTAAGGTTTTGAGGGTATCTCTGCAATGAGCTGAATATTTAAGATCTATTCTTAGATAGGCATGGGCCACAGAGTACAAATCTAAACACAGAGAAATTCTATTTTCCGTAATCGCTTTAAAAAAAAAAAATCCCAGTTCTATAAACAAAGCTATACGTTAATTAATGAAAATAAGATTAGAAATGCAATTGAACCCAATCATTTTTACTGAAAACCTCATATATTTGCACTGAACTTACTAGCAATGAAAATACTTAATTTGTATTAGAAACTCTGCCTATAAGGTTTGCATAACACAGTTAGTATTGTTCGTGGGAAGCAGTCAGTGACCTGCTTTCTGGTTGGAGAACTAAGATTTGTATTTGAGAATCTTTGCCTATCTTCTTAATCTAGTTTCTTTCAAAATATGCAGTTTCAGATCTGCTTTTTCACATTGCTTTAGACGCTTCTCCATGAATTTCACGGCAGATAAAGTGTGTACCTCTTTCAGCCTGCTGCCTAATGATACCCATGGTAACTCACTAATGCTTGGTTCAAAAATCAAGATCTCAAATTAAAAATTCAAGGTCTCCATCTCTGACCTGGCAACAGCTGTGAGGCTCAGTTCAAAGAAGCTCAAAGCCTCAAATTTAAGTGAAGGGTCCATCAGTGGAGCGATACCTCCTCAGAGGAAGTATGAGGAAGACCAGCTTAAAATAGATGCCTGTATTTTAGTGACTAGGATGAGGTGGGAGAGATTTGCTATCAGGGCTCATCCACAGAGTGGTTTAGATCAACAGGGGAAGATTCAGGACATCTCAAATTGGGCAGTTTTACGAGGTTTTAGCATTGGGAGTCATGCTGATCTTTCTTTCCGGTTGATACACGAGATGGGCGTGTTTGGGGGACCTGAATGTCTCACAAAAGCTCTGACATCTGCAGGTGCCTTTCTGCTTCCTTTGTAGAAAAAAATCTGAAACAGCAGCATTTTGAGTATCACTGAAGTGATTAAGTGTGGGTCAGGTGAGTCCAGGTCGTGACTCTTACATAGGGACCAACATTCTCATTGGTTTTGGTGGAAGTTCAGGCTCCTTATTTGGGGCAAGGCACCTAAACGCTTTTGTCATCTTGACCTTGACTTCTGTTGGAATTTCACTTCTGGCTTCTAGACTAAGACCTCTAACAAGGGAGAGCAATTAGTGCCCATCACAGGGAAAGCTTTTGCAACATGGGTGACTGCCCACGAGAAACACAGTTGAGACCACCAACTGTTTTATTTGTTTTTGTTCCAATTTCTGCTGATTGAGAAGCTCATGAGATACATCTCATTTCCCTGGAGGTCCCCAGGGAAGCAGCGGTCAGACGATCCTTTTCTAGCCTGCTTTGGGCAATGCTGGTGGTATAACACTGCTGGCACGGCACTTAGGTCGTTGGTAGGTCTTTTAGCACATAGGTTAATAAAGTCTGACTAAATGAGGTCTGATTCAGTGCAACAGGCAGCTTATTTCAGCTACCAAACCCTTGGTGTTAGTAAGATGTTAGTTAGTTAGTTAGTTAGATAGATAGTAAACTTTAATTCACTGCTAATCAGTGCCTGATTTGAACAAATTACCTAGAGGAAAAAGGCTTAGTGTCCTGAGCTTCAGGTTCAGAAGAATTAAACAAAAGTCTCTTACAACAGTGATGGCGCTAGAGAGGTTTCATCGTGGGTGTGAGCCACTGTCCTGGCCTTTTTAAAAATAGCCCCCTCCACACTGTAGTGCCAGCTGGAGGTTTTCAGATCCGTATCCGTCTGCAGACCTAAGTTTTAAAATTTCAGATATCTTTGCATTTCTCTCCATTAGGTTATGTCCACAGATATCACCCAGTGTAGTTGGTAGCATCTAAACTGCATCACCTTTTGCCTAATTTGAGCAGGAATCTTGGTATCCCTTGGAATCATGCTCTTCCGTACTTCTCCAGTTTGAGGGAGGCCAGTAATTTGCTGGTGCCTGTTTAACCTCAGGACGCCTTTTTGCCTTCCTGTCTCCTACCCCACACAGGCTGAGATGCTCGTGCCAGCAAGCCGAGCTCAGGCTCGCCTCATTTCCTCCCGTGTAGTTCCACTCTTTACTTGGAAGAGAAAGGCACGGAATAGATTAAACTTACCCCTTCCTCTGTGGCCGGTCTATCAGTCCTTCCTGCGTATGGGAACACAGACCCAAGTCACATCGAGTTCTAGTAGCAATTCAGGTAGAGACAGAGCCTTCACTTTCACTGGACCTGGCATATGAATATCTCAAATGATTCAAAAATTGCAGTTCTGCCGTGTAAATAAAATATGCCAGCATATCCATCTTTACAAACCAGCCGTGCTATACTTAGAACTTGCCTCTACTGATGTTATTTGGAGTATTTCCACCAAGTTTAGTTTGAGCTGGATGATCTTAGAAATTGTTATTGTATGGTGTCATGTATGTTTTTTTGTCAATTTCTTTAATTCAACCTATTTTTAGAGAAGATCTTTGTTTCCTAATGCAGTAGGTACAGCACAAGCCTGATCCTTGTAACCTCACAAGCCAGAAACAGTTTACAAGGTCATGTCCACAACAAATAGTAAAATCTTGCTTTATAAAAATGCCTCATCTATCGAGAAAATGTGTTTTCATAATGGGACTAAGGCACAGCATGGATGCCAGTTCATTTGAAGTGTACAATTAAATACGTATGTGTGTGTAGATTATAAAGCTGTTCAGGAAAAACAGCTAGAAGATAAATATCCAATGAGTTATTTGCATATTAAGATAGCCTATGTTTATTCTCATTCCAGAGGTTGTGTGACTGATCAAATGAAGTTTACAATAAATACTCAAAATATAGGTTATTTTTGTACCAAGAGAATAAAGTGTTCCTCTGCCATGATGCCTACAAAAGGAGCTGGCAATACCAGGGAATACGGTGTGCTGAGATTATTGCTGATCATAGTTGTTACATAGATGTCTTTTATAATATTACATTTTTAAATTCTCAGCTCAGCTGTGGACTTTTCTTTTGTGACTTACATTCAATATCTATTATCATCATTGTTCGTTACCAAATCGCGAGCTCCTTTGGAATAATGACTGTTGTAACAATGAATGCCAAATCACACTCTGCCCAAGGAGCCTAATATCTGAATGTACAACAAGAGAGAGATGGAGAAAAACAAACAAGAAATAAAAGACATCTATGCAAAAAACTATAAGGTTTATGAGAAAGACCAAATTTTGCAGTCATGCTTAGTTCCTGTTTCAGTCTCTGTTGTATTCCGGGGAAGACACGACCACACGCATCTAGCAGAGTTTCCTCCTGGTGGTACCTCTGTGAGTACTTAGCCATCCCCAGACGTGGCAGAGAACACTGGGTCACAAGTTTTTATTTCTTGTAACTTTCCTATGAATCGTTTCTCCTTTTGTCAGCAGAGCATCCCATCTCATCTCTTGCTTTCTGCGAATTTCGTTGACTCATCACTCCTAGGTTTCTTTTTCCTTGACGCCCTTCTCTTTCCCTTCATGTGAAGCCAGTCCTGCCTTATTCCTTGGCACCATTGTGACACACACCTACATTTCAGTGCCATTTGCAGAGCCCAACTGTGCCATTTGAACACAATCCTAGACAAAGGGGAGAAAGAGGAAGGTTAGAGTGGCACCGTTTCTGAAAGACCAGCAGGAGATGGACATGTCCATGAATTCAAGGCTGTTTTCAAGCAGCCTGAATTCTACCTATGTTCGCGTGCTTAATGTTATCCACAAGATATTTTGGACCTTCAGGATTGCCAAACCAATAGGAAAGTAAAGCTGAACTAAGAGAATTAGATGGAATACAGCTGTTGGAGGCCACATGGGTCTGTGTCCTTCACAGTCACGGAGCTTACTGGCAAAGCTATGTGAATAATGGACTATTTTTGTTTTCTGACCATTCTGAAAGCATGCAGTAAAAATATTTGTAAAGAACTTTTGAGTGTATTCAAAACAATCTGTCTTTAAAAAGCCTGTGAACTGAAAAGCTGTCAGCTTCCTTCTTGGGTCAAATGAGAAGTTTCATTTCATTTTTATTCATTTAATTGTTTTTGTTAATGTAATTTTCTTGAAGCTTTAAATATACACAGCACAAAATTCGAAATAAGTTTAAAATTATTAATGATAAATGCAGATATTGCCTTCTGAAAAATTGAAAACTAAACATCAAAAATGGTTTTGAATGGTTTTCATTGTTTGAGATTGTTATTTTAAGCCACTAGATTTTCCAGAAACTGGCACATAGCTGGGGAATATTTTGGTTGAACAGAAAGGAGATTTTGGCAAAATCTTTGCTATAACACTTTTGACCAGCTCTAGGCATCAATCTTGCCTCTTCTCCCTCCTGTATAAACACTTTAAGACACTACTGAAGAGAGCACATGGCTTCACTCAAAGCAATGACTGTAATATTGTTTGGTCCTAACATGACCTGTACAGGTAGAGAAAAAGGTATTGTCATATCCGTGGCGTGGCATTTTTGACTTTCTAAGGGTTTATAATGTAAAACTGTCCATGCTACAGCCAGAAAGGCAGAGAGTCTGAGGGAAACACAGATGTCATTGAAAAGGGAGTTCGTACACTGCAGGATAGTGTGCTTCATATTCCTGCGCGGGATTCTTTTGTCTCAGGCAGTGTTGGCCAAATTGCTGAGCTGTGGGTTTATCCTGTCTCGGGTGCTCTCTGCAGTAAGGTGCACGTGTTTGCATACGACAGAAAAAGGTGTCTACCCATTCATTCCCAAAGAAATAAAAGTCCCTTTCACTTGCAGAACTGTTGATCCCCCTTGCAAATGGAGAAAGGCTGTTAAAGTGATGGAAGTAAGGTTAGTGCTTGGGCCTTTACTTGAAAATAGGCCAGCAAAAAAGAAGTAAACGACCACGAAGAGTGGAAGATGATAAATTAAAAATTTCTTTAGAAGAAGACATCTGCTGGTACTTCTCTGGGAACTCGGGGTCAAGTCCAGGTTCACGCTCACTATCAGGTTGCACTTCACTATGTAAGTCACAAACTCATCTGAAGAAGTGATTCAGTGAAATAATTTCCCGTTTGCCTGGGATCACACACAGATGTCCTGGGACATCCAAGAATGCAAAATTATTTCTTTAATAAGAGGGCAGTGGCACTGAATCAACAGCAAGATATGTTTGGTGGATGTGGGTCTCATGTAGTTCATATGCTATCTGCTGAAACCAGGAGATATGGTAAAAACGGACTTTTGTGTCTGGAAAGCAGAAAGTCAGTATCTGACAGACCTCAGCTGTGACTTTCACGTGAGACAACTTAAGCAGTTGTGGTGCATCTCAGTACCCAATGCACTGCTTTTTTTGCCACTTCACACAAAACTGTGGGGTTATTTTCCTTTTCCATACTGAGGAAATCTTACTTGGGAAGTATGGTTCCAAGTACTTTAAGGAAAGAGTTTCTTTACCACCTTTCCCATCCCTTTTTCCTGCTTAAGAGCTTTTATCTTACCTTGGTATCCTAACGATCCTGTGACTATGATCTTTTTGCTTATACTTAGCATAGGATGCAAACTCTCATTGTGATGTGGTAACATTTGTAAATGGTGACTTGTAATGGTGCAGTTTTGAGTAAATAAAAAAAAATCTGTGCAAGATTCAGCCTTTAGGAGAGCCGAGCTGTCTCCCTGCAGTGGTTATAGTGACAAATGTAAAACATTTGTACAAAGGGAGTATATTAGTCACCAGCTGTTATTTTAAGTCTTTCACGTTATTTAATGACCAGAGTAGGCTTTAGGCAGCCAAGCAGGGGACTGTATGGCCCCTAAGTGCCTCTTACAGCCTTGTAAAACCAGGGCATGATCTTACCCTCCCTTATCTCTAATGCTACTTGCGAAACAAAACACTGGTATTTGGCTTGCTAACCATAGATGCAAACCGCTGCAGAGCGTGAGGGTGTTTCATTAGAACTCCATTAAAAATGAACAATCAAGGTTTTAAAAAAATAATCAGAATCCACAGAGCAAAGCCTCACAGTATAAAGCCTACCCCGTCTCCTTTGCCTTTCCTATGAATATGAGTGCATGTTGCTTTTAATTTGCGACTCTTGCAACTATTAGGAGTGGCAGAATACTTTTATTTATTTATCTATCTATTTAAACAATGTTTTAAAACCCTGCACAAAGCTGGGCATGGGCTTGTGAAAGATAACTAGCAAAGGCTCGGCGTGGTGGTGTTTTGTTCTGCTTTTAGATGCAATTTTATCCATTGCTGCAGCTGGCTGTTCCTCTTTTAACAGCCAGGCTCTTCAGACCATGTGCTTAGGATAGCTTATAAATTGCCAGGCTAGATACAGATGATTGTGTCTGGCAGAATGTCTTTCTGGTGTTGGTGGTAAAGGAAAAGCATATGTCATGCTATTGGATGCTGCTGGAAATATGATACCTGGCTGGTGCCCCGTGCCATCTATGATCCAAGTGATGGTGGTTCTGAAGTGACAGTCTGCTTGATATTGGTTTTAAACTATTTTCCCTTAGAAGTGGCAAGCCTGATGGATATCTGGAACAAACTTTAAGAGAATTTAAGACAGATGAACTGTAGAGGGGTTTTTTGACTCAAGATTATTAGGACTCGGGGTGATTACGTCTGAAAGCACCTCTGATCTGTGCGAGCATCAGTCGCTACTGCGATATCTACATCTAGCTGCCAAAAGGAGGTCAATAAAAAGGTGGCAAAAAGGAAAATAGTTGCTTAGATAGACTGGTAGAACAACACCGAGTTTTAAGGGTCTACTCTCGTCAGGAAGAAGATGAAATGCAAGTGAGAAGCTCTACATGGTGTCACTCAGACATCTGAGGGAAGCAAGTGGCAGCAAACTGAAGTCATCAGGGAGCCAAGTTCAAAGCAGTGATTTGGTACAGCACCCATGTTCAGCACAGAGAACCTCAACCTTGCTCATTCAATATCCTCAAACTAATAAAAAAGTTTCTTGACTCAGTAACTGCCACTTTTGCATACCACTGTCTCAGCCAAGCAGCAAATTATAGCCTGAAAATATTTACAATTAACTTTTCTCACCCAAGCTGTCTTTGGAAAATGGGTAGATAGAAAAGTTCATAAACATTTGCAGTGTTGGAATCTGAGCATGGAGCGTCTGAAACCATTTTCTTTTCATCTGTCTTTCTTTCACCAAGATGAGTTGACAACTCAAGATCTCAAAACTCTTGGCAAACAGAAAACTTCAACATCTTTTGGCATATTCTAACCTAATCATATTGAAAAAAACTTTTTTTGATCTTTTGTCTCTGTTAGTTATTTATGTATAAACAAATTCACATTTTGAAATGAAAAGTTGGTAGTACCAGGAAAAAAAATAGGGATTATGGTGCGTAACACTGTTAGTGCCGTACGTAACTTCACTTGTCCTTTTCAATTAGTGCTTCCCTTGGTTAGGAAACCTGTTGCTGGGAGAAGATGCAAAATGTGCTGTGACCCCTCTCCTCCGGCGGTGGGACGGGGGCTCGCGCCTGAGAGCGAGCACGCCGGCTTTGTACTGCATTGCTGATGAAGTGAAGGGATCGTGTGCTGCTGGCTCTGAAGTGAAAACAATCACTCTGAAATCTCAGAGCTTCCTTAGAAATGTAAAAAAATGGGGTGGGAGCATAAGTTAATTGTGCTTTTACACACTGTTATACTTGTCACCGTGCCAGACTACATTTCTTCCAAGGGTGAAATGAAAACTCCGAATTCATGTGGTTATGAAACAATTTCAGTATGAGCACTCAGCAAAGAATTATAAAGTGGGAAAGACACAGTCCTGTGTCACAGCTGGTTGAGGAGGGTCTGAATTGATCAAGGCTTCTTCCAGCTTGGAAGAGCCTTTTGGAGTGTATTGAAACCATTCTGCATCTGTATGTTGAATGTGTGTAAGGTACTACAGAAAAGCTGATTTGTTATGACATTTCTTTGATTAGGAGATGAGGCAACTGGCAGAAGGCATCACCATCGTTCCAAGAAATCTCATTTCTCTGCAACTGGAGATTTGGAAAATTAATCTGGTTTGTCCTGATTTGCACCAGAATAAATTCATATATTGGAAACTGGGCATGGCAAGAAATCACTGGCACTGCAGGAGACTTCTAGAGAAATGATGACTGCAATGGGAGACCTTGATGAACAAGGACCAAACACCATTTTCTCTCCTGCAGTAATGGAGCTTGAGGTACCCAAAGGCCTTTATAAACTAAACTGGGGTCATCCCCACTTTGGTTTAGTCCTGAGAATGAGGGAGTGTAATGCCGTTTTAAAATCGTGTTATTAACCCGTGTGATTTCATCCTGGACCATGTGTACTTCATACGGACTGTAATTACAAGGTCAGTCCTGACTTGCATCACCATGAAAGGAGAATCAGTCCCAAATAATATCTCATTGGACAAATTGTGTTTTGCTTATTTTTGTTACAAGAGAAAAGTCAAGGGGGAAAAAAATGCAGAAGGAGGGGGTCAAAATACCCTGAGGCTAAATCTAAACTGGAGCCAATCCATTTTAAAAACTTGAGCGTGCCTAGAATTAGCACATACAAATCTACTCTTTTAGGTAGATAAACTCAAATCCTTAAAGATGCGTCATAGCCTGACTCTCACTTGGGTGCTTCACTCCCATTGATAACACCATGTGCTAATTCAGGCACCCAGGTTTCCGTGTGATGTTCTTACTATGAAGAACAGTTGGTCTCGAGGGAAAACATTTACATAGATGACAGCTATTTTCAGGAAAATGAAAAGTACTGGGTGAAAAAGGAGGTTTTGACGTTGTGTGAAATATGGGGTTTACACACAGTAGTTTTCGCTGTGTGTATATAAATGGTCGATTTCCCATGTATTGATTCACACACCATTTGTGAGCATCTAATTTATTTATTTATTTATGGAGATGTATAGAAAGTATGGTTTGAAAAGCAGTTCGCGTAACATCTGGTATGTCAACGATGTAACCTTTCAATTTACTTGTTGGTGAAAATGTCAATATAATGAACCTGAACTCAGCATTGGTTTACACAAATTTCCTGGCAGACAAAGCAGTAATGATTTGCATGTCAGTGTAAGTGACATGTGCCCTCCAGTTCTGAGTAGTTTACACAGCTAAGAGGTATAAAAAAGGGTAGAGCACATGGCGGGTGCCTTACGTACTTACGCTGTCAGTACAAATTCTGTATGTTTGTGTGGTGTGAAACATTTCATCTCGTTTTGACTTCCAATTTTTCGAAAGCATCCTTTGATTTTTCACTGAAACTGCTTTTTTGTTGTTTTTTTTGGGATACGTGGAAAAAAGGTAAGAAGAAAATTGTAGACCTGAAGGTGACTTAGATGCTGGTGGCATGTAATCCATGAGCCTTCCCTGCATGCATATTGTTTCTATTACTTTTACAGTTTATGTGTTTTCTACAAACAAAGATACTGTACTGGGATGTGAGAGAGGAATCTAGCGGATTCTTGATTGTTTTTAATCATATGCCAACAGAAATGGCAACAATAATATAATGTTTATACCTCTCATATTTACTGCCCGTACCAGATAGGTCACATATATCACATAGCATTTTTTTCACTCTGTGATTCGTTGCCTGGCACTTTTGAAGTAGGACAGTAATAAATGCTGTTGATACTGAATAGCAAAAAACCTCACTTAAGCATAGAATCAAAGTACGTTGATGGCATCAGTCCTTCCTCCTTGATGGTAGGGAGTTTAGCTCTGCACAGAGAAGTCGTCGCCTCTCACCAAACTCTCTGTGGCAAAGCAGGAGACCTGGTCTTAGAAAAGTGCCTCTAAACACGTCCATCAGCCTTGGTTTCGGTGCATGATGTGACATGCCGAGCTGGCTGCCCGGTGCCAACGGGAGCCGCCCAGGTCCCTGCACGGAGCAGCTTCGCTACCCGGCGTTTGCCTTTGCAGGGGAAGGAGACGGGGCTGATAGGACAGGTTATCTCCTTCCTCCTCTCCGCCTTCTTCTCCTCCCCTGCCTCTCCACCCCAAAGATCAGCTTTGTGGTTTGGATTTCAATCAAGCTACCATAAAAAGGTAGAAGAGGGAAGGAGACAGTTACTTAACCACTTTGTGTGTGATTTTTCTTTTTTTTTTTTTTTCTTGTTTGTTTTAAAGAACCAGATGCTATCTGTTTCCCATTGTTCTGCCCACACTATCCGGCTGGGATCTGATTGGGGTAGTGTGTGTCTGTGTGTGTGAGGGAGAGGGTCAGAGGGAAAGCTTTGTGCATCTGTTATTATCTGATATCTTTAAAAAAAATAAAAACATATATGACCCCACACTCGCAGCTAAGAGAAGGAAATTTCATCAGGTTTTCCAGAGCTTTCATTTTTTCGTGGAAGATTTCTAGTATCTAGAGTGAGTAGGCAGACTGAAGCAAATCCAGCTCTTTGTAAGAGCTTCTGTTAAGAGTTTTTGTTAATCATTCTATTCCACTCGCTACATTCATTTTCGATTTGTCCATCATTAATATTTCCTTTATGCAGTTAAGAAGTAGTGTTGTCAGGTGATATTTTCCTTTTAATCCAGTTGGCCAAACTCCACCATGGGAACCGGGAGCATGCCCCGGCTCCTGCGCAGGAGGAGACGGTGGAGCAGAGCTCCCCCATATATTCCTCCAACCCAGTTTCCACGTAAGGGAAGTGGAGGCCCCAGAGGATCTGCAGTGACATCCAGCAGGGTCCTGAGCGGGGTGCCCAGCACGGGAGACTTGCAGTGGAGCACCCTTTCCCTGCAGCCTAGGTAGATCCTGAGATCCTCTCACATTTCCCAGGGTCTGATGACCTGATTTTTTCCTAATCTGTCCAAAAATCATATTAACTGTTCGACACCTGTAACACTATTGAAGCAAATTTTTTTATTAATACATTAAATGCTTTAAACAAATGCTTTTCTAGCCTGGGGCTATTCAGCAAAATGAAGAAATTCAGTGTCATCTCTGGCAGATGAGACGCACCTGAATCTGCACAGGAAAAAGCCTCTGTACGGGTTATGGGGGAAAGAAGGAAGTGCTGGAGAATATTGGGCAGGGCAAGGCAAGGCAGGACAGGACAAGACTGATGAGAAATATATGTGTTAGTAGTGAGGCAATACGTAAAAATCACTAGTTACACAAAGGAAATATAACTAAGGATCTTGTTGGCTGATGGTAGGTTTTGTTTTCCTAATGTACCCAAACAATAACAAAACACCTATAAATATCTGAATGGTGCTGAAGTTTATTTATTTCTTTATTCACCGCTTTAGCACGAGACTCACTCCTGCTGAGGTTCCCCCCCAGCTGTGTCGACTCAGGACCCCATCGAACTGGGGCTCTGTGTAACATTACCTACAACACAGAGCATTATTTAGAGTCCTGGGCACGCTTCCCATCACATTTAAATAAGACTGAGTTCTGACAGGTCATGTTGCTGGCCTAGCTGGTACAGTCCTCTAAAGGTCTCTCCCTTTTCCTCCTTTTTTTGGGCATTCATTCTTTTTCTTCATCTGGATTGGAAAAGGAGGACTCGGCCGAGTTGAAGCCCTAATCCCACCAAGTTTCTTTGTTGTGTAGCCAAAACCTGCTCCTCTCTCTTTCCCTCTACTGTATTTTTACTGTAATGTTAACTTTCTCTGCTTCTTGTTTACACAGATGGAGGCAACACGTTTAACTGCGAAAACAAAAGTAAGTAACTACATCTACAAAACTTCAGCACATACGTGCTTTTCTGTGACCTCTGGTCACTCAGCTTTAGACTAAAGTTTAGCTTCTTGGCTTCAGACTCCTGGAAGGATGCGAAGCTCTTCAGTACCCACTTGACCACTCTTCGTTTTAATGCTTGTTTATCTTTCCTGCTTTTTCATGCTCAGGACTGTTAACAGGGCAAGAAGGTGCTTCTCGGGCTACAAAAACACTGTCGTATCAGCTAATCCTCCCTCTCTTGAAGGGACAGAGGTCCTCTCTGTGTGTGCACCGGCTGGCTTCTTGGTGGTGCTGAGCCCAGCATTCAGAGGCTGCAAAGAGCCCATCAGCGCGTGCTCCTCCGCAGAGAACAGAGCTCCTTGCTTTGATATTTTCAGAAATGCACAAGGGCTAAAAGCAAAGCTACTGATTAACATGTATATGGAGGGAAAAGCCAAGCAGCCACCTCCGAATGCCCCAGGAGACTTCTTTCACTCGCGCTAGGAAGGCAAAGAGCAGTGATCAGAGGAGCATTTGGTGTGAATGGAAATGAGGTGAGGAAGAGAGTAACCAAAAAAAAAAAAACCCTTCGTAGGGCAACAGTTAGTTTAGAGGAGAGGCTCATATGGGGTTGAGTTTCATTTTAAGGTTCTGATTTAGCTGAGCTGAGCATGGCATCAGCTGAAATTCAGAATGAAACTAGGACACAAACTTAATTGCAAAACCAGCTGAAACCACAGGACACAGTCACAGAAAATTTTCATTCGTTTGAGGCTGGCATAGGGTTTCACTCTGAGCTTCAGCAGGAGGTTTGGGGGCCCCCAAAACAGATTCAGGGGGGTTAAAATTCGGTTGCTTTACCAAATTCAAGCCTGGACTAGCAGAAGTATTGAGGGGGATGATTAGAGAGTATCCATGTGAGTAGGAGTGACTGGCTGGCACATTGCTTTTCCACCTAACAGTGAGATTTGCAGGGGATATGTGGTAACTGTTGCTGTAAACAGATATGGTCATCCTAAAATCCCTCTATTCAGTGCCATGACAATGTGTGACACAGAAAAGCCGAAGGTCAACAGCTGTTTCTCTTGGAAAAAAACAAACCAAGAACCTCAGACCTACTGAGGCCGGCCAGCCGCAGCCCTCGCACTGTTCTTGTCATTGTCAACTGTCGGTGGCCGATTCCTGGAAATAACCAGGGAGAGAGAGAGGCCTGTGCCTAACGTGAACAGACTTGTGGTTGCGTTAACAAAGCCAAAACAACAGCTTACAGCCAGTCATTCCAGCAGTATCGCTCCGTCGCCTTTTACTGTCTCTCTGCTGCTCCCTAAGAGAATATCTGCTGCTACAGACGTTTATCCCACTGTGGATTTCGTTCCTCCTGCCACTATACTGTCTTTTTCATAACTCTTAGGATCCTGAAACATCCTTTTTCCTATACTAGATGCAGATGTGAATCCTGTGGGATGAGTTCAAGCTTCTCCGTGGTATTTCAGAAAGCCAGACATTTCTGAGGCTGGGAGATGTGTGCCTTCAGCTCTAAACTCTGCTCTCCTTGGGTATCCCAAGAGGCTTGAGATTTTCAGGAAGTACGATCCTGCGTGCACCTGGGGAAGTTGAGGATCTGATGCAAAGCCTGTTTTTATCAGGAGAAGGGTTGCTGCCGAGCTGAGTGGGGTTTTGGGTAGCAGAGAGGTGAATCCTGCTGCTGGGAGAGGCAAACCATTGAAACATGCAGGTTTCTCTATTGCCTTTGGTGTTTGGAGTTAATGGGTGTGAAACCAGACTTTTCACTTCTGCTTTTCATGTGCATGTTCAGTGTGATGCATGTATGGTGTGGCGTTTTGCAATCAGTAGATTTCCCCATCAGTTTTGGTTTGTTTCTCTCATTTTTACAAGGGATGAACAGGATATCACTTCTGGGCAAAACATACAGTAGTATATCAAGGAGGGGAAATCCAGGAAAAATAGTATCTGAATGTTATTTGTCTTACAAGCAAGCACATGTAGGCATTTATTATTTCTGAAGGCTCTCTTGTCAATTGGACATTGAACAATCGTGACATCTGTTGCAAGTTATTGTCCCCTAGAGTCGTTTCACACGGTTTGGAGTTTGCTTTTTTTCATCCACCACAAATAAAGCCCCGAATTATCTCCCTGTTCCCACAGAGGTGGGCGGGAACCGCCTAGGAATATGCTGCAGCCTCCAAGGAGGTGGGGAGGTTTAGCAGAAGGGGGTGTTTGCGTCCTCTCTGCCCTGCCACGGGTTGAGTGGTGAAACCCCCAGTTGACAGCATGAGAGGGAACCCCACTGAGGTCCACAAGAGATGAGAGAATGGTCATGTCGTTAAAACAAAACGCTGACCTGCAGCTCCAAACCTTCTGAGGCATCGTCCTGGGTCGCATCGGGGGTCCGTGCGTTGGTGTTCGCAGGTTTGCGCATTGTTGTCACCTCCCATGCCACGGCTGGGAGCTGGGGAGGCCACAGCCAAGTCGGCTTTCCCTTTCAGCCCATCCGCCTTTATCAGGGCAGAAATACTGTCTGTTTGTTTAGGTGAGATATTAGTCTGCCCCTGGAGCTCCAGGTCACTGTAAATGTAACACAAGCCCTATTTCCTGTTAGGAAAGGGGAAAAAATATGCCTGTGAATTGTCTCTGATGTGCTGCCAATTGTCAGAGAAGATTCAATTTGGTGGAGAATTACTGTGCTCCTGAAGAGCTGCACTAGTGACAGAGATTTAGGGCGGCCGCTCCTGCCAGAAATGGGAGATTTGTCTTTGATTTCCATAAAGCCAGAGTTGTGATGGGTTGCAAGTTGCCCCTCCGCGTTGTCGAGGAAAAGTGGACGGCTTGGAGTGGAGGTTCGTGTTAATGGGACCATTCTGGGACTCGAAAGGGACGCCTACACGTGGCTGAAGGCCAGAGCCCGCAAGGAGGGCTGGAAGTTTGGGGTAAGGCCAGCAGGTGCTGGGGCAAAGCTTTCTGTCAATGCTCCGCTATGATAAAGGAGAAGTGGCATTTTCTTGCCACCCAGCCAATAAGGCAGATCAAAAGAGACAAGAAGTTGCTCTCTGTGTGTGCGCGTGTGATGCACCCATGTGTTCTCTGCTAATCCAATAAAGCAAATATGTGACCTGTGGAATGACCCAGAGCTGCTACAATAAATACTGCTATAGATCACTCATGTATTTTCCTTTCTTTTGCATTTCCCTTATCAAGGCCAATTTCAGCTGTCGTCTAAGCAGGGTATGCCTTCCACAAACACTGTGACGTGTGGACAGGCAAACCAGATTCACCTCTTTGGTCTCTTTTATGATAGAAAAAATCCCCCACACAACCCCCCAAAAAACCTGGCAATTAAATGGTTTCCCCTTATTTGTCGTTATGTTTATTGTAAAGAGTAACAGCTTAGGCCTGGGTGTGCTTAGGTGATGCTGGTCTTGACAGAGTGGGCCAAGCAGCATCCTTGTATTCAGAAACATTCATCCTCCAAAATTTTCTGTGGTAAAGAGATTTAAAGAGATTACGAGGAAGGACTGAGGGAACTGGGGTTGTTCAGCCTGGAGAAGAGGAGGCTGAGGGGAGCCCTCATCCCCCTCTACAACTCCCTGAAAGGAGGGTGGAGAGAGATGGTGGCTGAGCTCTTCTCCCTGGGGACAAGGGATAGGACAAGAGGAAACGGGTTCAAGTTATGTCAGGGCAGGTTTAGATTGGATATCAGGAAACATTTTTACACTGAAAGGGTTATTAACCATTGGAAGAGGCTGCCCAGGGAGGGGGTGGATTCCCCATCCCTGGAGGTGTTTAAGAAAAGGGTAGATGAGGTGCTGAGGGACATGGTTTAGAAGGGGTTTTTGTCAGGGGGGGTTAATGGTTGGACTTGATGATCTTAAAGGTCCCTTCCAACCTCACCCATTCTGTGATTCTAAAAAAAAAAAAAGTCAGTAGACTCTGTTCCATGATATTGCCCGTAGGTTAACGGGATACCAAAGAGGCACTTTGCAGTCTGGCATTCTTGGTGTGTCCATGTGCCGGTGCTGAACCTGCCACAAAAAAAGACCAGATTTTTCATGCTAGCCTTACTGGCACAGTAACTGTTGAAAATCTGTACAATCCATAAAAAGAACCCTGAAGAGACTCCATTTTTATTCAGTTTACTGCTACAGCAATGTTGAGCAAAGCTTGCTCAGTGATTGGAAGGAGACCAGAAGAAAAGCAGAAAAGCAATTTAGAAGAAGGCAGAGGATATAAGGCATGTTCTTTTGGCATTTGGTCCTCTCTCCTAATTGTTGTTATAGAGCTGGTGGGGCAGTTGGGTGTGATTCACCCACTGCCCGGCACTATTTTTCCCTCACAGTATTTACAGGGAGAAGGCGCACTTTAAACACTATCTCTCGATCTATGGGCACTCACCCTGGCAATGCCTGAGTATCTCTCTGAATCAGCTAGGGCACACCTAGCATCAGCAAAATTATCCTCCCTGCGGCCCTTTGAAATAGGGTAAACTCCTCCTGCGCTACGGCCCAGGCTTCCAGGCAACACTGCGGAGATTTAACATGTTCTCTCCAGCCATTTTTAAAATTCATCAAAGTTTTCCCCGGAGCGGTGGAGCTCGGTGGGGTGGGGGAGCCCAAGCCGATGGGCTGCAGGATTGCGGCGCGGTGGTACAGAGTACCCCACACGCTCCCGTGGCCGCCCCGCAGGGACATTCCTGGCCCTTCCACTTTGCCCAGGAGCGCCTTGTTCTGTGGAAGGCACAGAAACTGCTCCTAGTATAAATACGTATTTCTGTCCTCCTCCTTTCACTGTGCCACTGTGTTTCAGAGTAATGCTGTTGCAGGCAGGGGGAAAAAAAAAAAAAAATCAAAATGCGTCATCTTATTTCATCAAATGCTAATTAACAGAGATGTGGGGTGAAAAGTCAGTGCTGCAGCCCGAACCATGTGTCTGCAAGGCTTGTGGCTTCTCCGTTAGCCATTGTGGTCACTGCATCCTGCTTGTCTCCCTCCCTCCCTTGCTGTCACTGTTCCTTCTCCTTCTCTTAAGCATTTGCTAGCCCCATCCTTGGCTTTTGAAAGAGCTCATGAGCCGATGATTTCTCTCTTCTTCCTGCAGCCTTTTGCTGACTGCCTCCTAAAGACGTGCCTGCATTAGGATCCTCATGCTTTCCCTTCTTGCATCTCTGCAACAGTATAATTTTTTTTTCATATATAAATATTTAATATTTCATATATTTATACTAACATGCAGAGAAACAAGTGATTTGGCATCAGTTTTACACAAAATGAAGGTTGGAAGAAAAAACTGAAGTGGTGGGAAAAGTCCCTCTTCCCATCTCCCTTTGCCTGTGTTCTGAAATCTCCTTTAGAGATGGCTCCTTCTATCCAGTCACCCTAAATCCTATTAATCCTTTTTTATTATTATTTTAGTCAATTGAAAAATATGCCATTATTGCTTGAGGAAGTTTGAGATCCGCTTTGAAAGGGTAAAATGGACTTAATCTGTTTCTTGTGTGATGAATCCATTTTCAGCTTCTGGGTTGGCCCGCACTGAAGATGTCAAAATTTAATGCTTTAAAATCAACATAAACGATAAGTCTTTTAATGTACTTTCTAGCCTAACGCTCTAAAGTACTTCCTACATTTACAAGCATGTATTCACAGAAGACCAGTGCTGTTTAGGACGTAGGTGGGCATATCTGAAATACCCAGGGAAAAAGCATCTGCTACAACAGCGTCATGAGCTGCTGGGAAAAATAACTATTACTCACCAAATCTAGGATCCAGTTCCTGGGGGGAAAGATAATTTCTCCTGAAAACACCTGCAGGGTAAAGTTTATTCCCCTTCTGTCAGTCTGAGTAACAAAGTAAGGACGTTATAATAAACGATGGCAGGGGCTGAAAAAGATGTAAGAGGATGGAAGCGAAATCATTAATCCAGTGCACCAACTCTGCTGCATCTGGTGATAGCCAGCAGATACTGGACAGCCAGCACATCACTTTTATCCACAGGTTTATCTCCTCATGTGCACTGTTTGTTTTGCTTGAGTTTTTTGGGGGGGTTTGTTTCATTTCGTTTCTTTCATTGTTGTTTTTTTTTCCCCCTCCAGCAGCTCTGAATCTTGCCCTCTCTGTGAAAAGACTCAGACACACGGGAGAACCCGTCTTTGGCTCTGATCTTATCTTTATCTCCTGCAAAAGTAAGTATTTCTTAAAAATCTGCCTCTGCTCCTTCCCTGTCTGCGATCCGCTGCAGCTCCATAGGTAGCCCATGGAAAACAGCTTAAGAAGGTTACGGCGATGTCACACTGGAAGTAGCCAGCAACTCTTTTCAGTTTATTATTCGTGCTGTTAAGTATGACCTAGAAATTTGTACCGTTGTGTAACCAGATGTCAGTTCCTTCAGTCCCTACAAAGCAACCCTTTTTCTCCCCTTCCCCCTGCTTCTCTGGCTACCCAGAGAAATGAAAAGCCCACAGCGTAAGTTCATGCTTCTGACAAGATGAGCATTGTCAGGAATATACAAGCTGTGGTTTTTCCTTTCTGCATCCTGAAAGTGAAGAAAAAAGACCTTTGATGTATCCAAAGCTCTGTTATTTTTTTCCTTCTTTGAGCTAATAAAAGGTATCATTATATTATCACACTTGTGTCCCTTCCATGTTTATCCTGGCCCATATTCTGCTCTGCAACAACAAGAACATAAAACATCCCATGAGAAACTCTAGGTTAAGTTTATTTGACTTTTTTTTTTTTTTAACCTATGTTGTAATCAGGATTGTTTTGCTAACTTAGTTCACCGAGGTAGTTTTTGGTAAAGGCTAAGATTTGCTTAAGTGGCCAGAAAGAAAATACATATGACTGGTTTATGCCTTGCCACCCTGAATTGTAATGTTTTGTTTATTATGACTTTGGTCATGTTTTATTGGTGAGTGGAGAGGTCACAGCCTCACATTTAGAACCTGTATTTGTGCTTTATGGGTTCTGGGATTTGAAACCACAAGTAGTTGCTGAACTTTCTGACTGCCTTAGGTAACCGTGTGATGTGACCAAGTGGCCAGACCAGGTCCTCTCCTCTGTGCTCAGCCTGCTGGGAGCAAAGTGTGACATTGGCCTGTGACTTGAGGTCTCCAAAAGAGCAGATAGGAAAGATAAGGCTGAAATAGTCCCACTACAGCATCCTCTCCTCTCCTCTCCTCTCCTCTCCTCTCTCCCTCTTTTTAGTGTTCTTAAATTAGGAGCTTTCCAGTCAATGTTTTCTTTTAGAAATAAATATGTGTTCACATCCCACCTAGAAAATATTGTAAAGGTACGTCCAACATCTGTAATGATGGATTCCATTAAAACAACTCAATAGAAAAGAATCTTCATTCTACAGATGGAGAAACAGGTTTGGGATGCATCCAATGCTTTGTACTACCAAAGAAATTGGTGATGGAACAAAGGAGCCTTCACTTCAAGAGGGTTTTCTAGCCTCAGACCTCTAAGTGAAAGCAGGTAATACCTGTAGCTGTGGCAAGCTTGGAAGGTTTTGAGGCAGATTTGCTTTAAATCCGTTCAAACAAAGGGGTAAAATGTCTCATATGAGGATTTCAGTGAAGTGCGGGATGTTAAGGAGTATGAAGAACAGCCATGCGCTAATTGTTGCACTATTTGATTTAAAAGCTGAGCAATTATGGTATAACACAAACATGTATTTACTGCAATCAGCGGAATTGCAACATTCCACCCTGGATACTAAATGTTCAGGTGTTTTACTGCCGTGTGTTTCATGTACAGCCTGTGTCAGGGGTATTCAGAGTGAGCTCGGTCTGAAGTTCTTCACATACATTGTGTGTCCAAGGCAGATGCCAAATTCAAAGCAGCATCTAAGAATAAATGAATTCTCATTAACTTAATGGGTTGTACCTATTTTACAGTGTGGAAAACTGAGGCCCCGAGAATTCTTTGGCCGCATCATGCCACTCAACCCACAGCAACCACCAGGCTGATGATTTCCTGCCACTCACTCTTAAATTTTATTTATCTGATGATATTTTATGGCACTAATATTAGTGGTAGCAATGCTGGTGCAGTCATTCCCTCCCCCCAGAAATATTATTCTGTAATAATAACACTACAGCAAACAATCCCTGTTGATCAGCATTAACCGGTAAATCTCCTTTAAATTTTTCCAAATTCAGCAAGTTGAGTTTCATCCCTCTGTTGGAAGAGTTCTTCTATTAAATAATATTTTTTTCCAGGCCTTGGGGAGATGGGTAAAAGAACTGCACCAGTCTGTAAAATCACTCCGGGGAGATCCTGGTTCAGGTCTCAGCTGCAGTTATTTTGTTCTAGGTAGCGTGGAATAAGCTACTGAGGATCAGCCCTTTGACCTCGGTCGTCTTCTTTTTTTTTTCTTGAAAAGAATAAATGCAGTGAAATTTTCCTGCCTAAACTAAACGATCTCTTCACATGTAGAATTAATATATGATAAATACAATAAAAATACACAATCTTCTTGCCAAGATGTATATTTTTTCTTCCATTCTCTATGCTTTCTGATGTTATTTTTTGTCATGGCCATTTACTAAATATATATACATTTCTTCCTATTTACTTCAGTATCCAGCTTCAAGATTTCTTGTGGTTTCCCCAGAATTACACAAATAATTCATAGCTCAGCCCTCAGAGGAAAGACAGAGCTGGAAGCCACCCGAGGGAAGAGATCACCCCACTGGCTCCATAAGGGCAGGTACTGATGGGCTGTGGGTGCTGGATGCACTGGAGAGGTATGGGGACTGATGAGGAGAATAACGAGTCCTCCGAAAGGTATTTGCAGATTTTTGGTGTTAATAACTTTACTACTGGTTTCAAAAACACATCAAATTGGAAAGTAAGCAGCAATGTATAAATGAATGAAGGAAATGCGGTTAAAAGCATGATACTGTCCCAGTGCGCGGACTTCAGAGGAGGGAAGAGACTTAACTAGAGGGGAACGGGCATAAAAGCTGTTTTTTCCTGAGAAGATGATTGGGAACTGGGGATGCAAAGGAAAAGTAATGTAGTATGGTGCAAAAGTGAAATATTTTTTGGTACAGATTGGAATATTTTTATATTTGCTCCAGTTCTCTGCCTGATAATGGTCATTTGCCCATCAGCTCGCACTGGGAAAGCTCTTTCCACCAGGCAGTGTACGTTGGCAGTGATTGTGCTTCCCCCTCTGAGAACAACCCACTCTGCTGTGAGTTTAGCTTTGTTTGTTTTCCTTACCCGCCTAAGAGGACGTTGTTCCCGAAAATGCTTAAAACTGATTCTCACTTCAGGTATATGTTCCTCCCAAGGGTCCTGGAGCTGTGGTCTGCAGGGTATGAACAGCACATGAACTCATTCCTGCTAATACCCATAATGAAACATTAGAAAATCATGCAGCGATTGGCATCTCAGTGGAGCAGGGAAAATGTGCAGCATTACCCTTTCTTCATCAAACTGAGTCCTAGAGTTCAGCTCTGGCATTTGTATATTTGCAGATCAATGAGCACTGGGGTTTCCCCCCGCTTCTTATTTGTGCACGTTTATTTACTCCATCTTTTTTCAATTCCATTTTGGACCAGATCCTGCAAGCACCACCTGGCATCGTTCTGCAATTGGTTCTCTAGTGTCCAAAAGCGCGTGTACCTGATGGCAAAGCAACCGCTAACTCTGGTCTCAGCTGAACTCTTTTGTTTCTCCTTGCTGCAAGGCAATGCTCTCCGATGTGTGTGTGGAGAGCAAGGGATGACAGTTTGCTGGCCTGGAAGGGGACCAAGCGCTCGTCCTCTGGGTAAGCTGGCTTGAACGGTAAGTGGAAACTTTCATTATTTACCAACCAGTCAAAATTATTTTGTTATTGACAGAGGCTTCATTATGTCAGCCATTCCATTCTTTGAAAACATGGGCAAAACAGAGAGAGAGTGGTGGCAGGGAGGGGGAAATTCCATTTCTTCCTAAATTGAGTGGAAACATCTTCAGGAAAATTAAAGAAAAACCCGAGAGAAGGAGAAGAGCAAAAGAAATAACTGTAGCCAAAGCCACTTTCCTTTTTCTTTTTCAATCTCTCTTCCAACATGCTCCTGGTAAAATCATTACAAAGGCCGTTTATTTTTAAAATTGAAAGATTGGGGAGAGTCATAATGAGATATTATGTGTAAAAGTTGCACATAAATTTCCTTCTGTCATATTTTGGGCTCGCCTAACGCATCCCCTTGGCAGGCCTGAGGGAAGCTGATCGCTTTAGTATAGATTGTGTGTGCTTCAATAATATTGCCCAAGGACAGAGCTACTGGGTGGCTGAGTTGGCTACATGCTGATTTAAAAATTAGCTGGGCTTTTATTGGCCACACTAAATTGCTCTCAAAAAAAAAAAAAAGAAAAAAAAGTTTTATAGCAGAATGAAGAAGCATGTTTGGAGCAAGACTCTTCTCCTCTTTCAGGGAATGCAGTGTTTTTACTCACTGGAGAGGTTTTTTTCTTCTTCCTCACCTTTATGGAGAGCCATGGAGGAAAGGCAATGTGATGGTGGTGTGTAACATATAGAGAAAGTACTATGTTGAGTGTTTGGGCTCGGAGTCTTACCTCATGGATTACCTTGCACAGATGTCAGGGATATGGAGTTGGACAGTACAATGTCATGCTACGGCCTGGTCTTGGTCTCAGGTCAAAGGGATCTGTCTTCCTTTTTTTAAGTGTAAGGACACAAGATGCCATCAATTTATTACAGAAGAGTCCTAAAACTTTTTTGTTATTGTGTTTGTGATTAGGAGAGTTTGAAATTTACTGTCACATCTGCAGTCTGGGATCCGTGTCCCTTCTCTCAGTTGTGGGCTTGTCCTGAATGCCATGGGATTTTTTTCTGCTGAATTTGGTGAACCCTGGTTAAGAGTTTGTTCCTTTCTTCACATTTTGTCTTCATTGTCCCCGTCTCTCTGTTTCTGAGGTTTTAGTGCTTCCAGGATCTCAGCTGAGGGGTCTCCACAGCTGCCAAGAGCTGGGGCATTTCCTTTTCCTTCTCTTTCTTGGTCTGAACCAGAAACTGGTTGTCAAGGAAGCAAAGACCATCAAAGCGCCCAAGAATAAACATCAATTCATATAAGTCTTTGCTAATATTCTTAATTTGGAGCTCTGGAGTCTAAGTACTAGCCACATCTTCTCGGTGTTCCATTTTTTATAAAGCACTTGACCTATTTACTTACTTTTTGACCTAGCAGGCTAAGAAATATAAGATGGAAAAGACGTGACCAAAATGAGAGGTTTAAATAAATAGCTTTTAGTGTGGGAGAGGACAAATTCATTGTAACTGTAAATATGGGTTTTTTTGACGTGAGCCAAACCTGTGTGCCCTTACACTTTGGGCAAATTTGCATGAATCTGAGCTTTGCATCTAGCGTGTGTCGCAGTCCTGTGCCAAACAAAAGCTTGAACTGGAACTTGGAAAGCCAGCACTTTAGCTCAGTTGGTTCAGATAATCGTCCTCCAAACCAAACCTCCCAAGCTTGCCCTGTTGGGAGTTCTAGTTAATTAAATTAAGATTTCAGTCTTCTTCACCGATATCTTCATCTCTGGGTAGCAGCCTTGGGCGAGGTTGAAAGTGAAACTTGCTTCCTTTGCTTGAAGGCAGCTTTGTCGAAAATCAACTCCAGAATCAAAAGCGCCAAGTGCAGCTATTAAAACTCCCTCACCACAAGCTGCTCTGCCAGCATTTCTGAATGCCCGGTTCCTACAGGTAACACAGCGCACTTTCATCTTGTATGAATTGTAAAAGAAGGCATCAGGGTTTATTAAAGAGTTTGTGTTGCTAACGTGTCATACATCACGCCATTAATTAAGAGAAATTCCTTTTCCCCCACTCGGGTAGCTATATAATGCTGCCAGCATGCATATATTATCTGTGTCTCCCTACCCTGGCCTAACCCAAACGCTGCATGACTGATTGTACCCCAGAGAAGCTCCAGCCTCTTCAGGTAATTCGATTGCTGAGTCTCCAAAACCAAGGAATTAAAGAAACCTCTGCACTGGGCTCTGCTCCCCTTGTAATTAGTACCAGAGCGAGTGGAGTGAAGTGGGGTGCGGCGCGTACATGTGTTCCCAATCACAGCCCACACAATGAAAATGTTTTCTTTCTGGGACAATCTGAAGAAACCTCATGGTGATCTGGGGCTTTTTTTTTTATATATATATATATTTGTGTGTGTGTGTAATAATTATCCTAATTAGAAAGTTAAATCCAAAGTTCTGCAATGTGCTTTAAAAATTGATGGGAGAGCTGGATGATGTGATGATGTGCCAAAGAATCCCAGCCCACGTGGGACCTCTCGCATCGCTCCGGGTGTCCGGAGCAGCGCTCGGAGCGGGGCTGGCCTCTTGCCTCTGCACAGCACGGGGCTGATGTTCTCCTGTCCCCAGTGAGGCTGGACGGTACATCCTTTGTCCATCTGGTTTCCCACCCAGCTTTGATTCCCCCAGCAGTCATGGAGGGCTTTTATCTATTTATCTATCTATCTATTTATTTGTTTATTTATCTATTTATTTGTCCAGGGTGGGCAGAGAAGCACCAACCACTCACGGAAAACCCCCCAAATTTCTGTGCACCTCAACAATGCTCCCCCTCCAAGTTCCTGAGGAACAGGGACACATAATGGGATACTGGTTTGTCATTTTACAGAGGGTAATAATATTCTCCCTCGGACTGAGCCATAGGGTATAATTAGAGCTGTTCAGGAATTTTGTCATTAAAAGTCTTTTGGTTGGAAAATGACAATTCTTTAAAAACAAACTTTTTGGAGTAAAGGGGAAGGTTTCTTCTGTCAAAGAAGGACAAACTCTGGAATAACCACTAGCCCTGGGTAAAGGAGAGCTGTGTTCCAGTCCCAGCTCCAGTTAAGTGCAAGTTATTTATGTATATATAAAAAAATCACTGTAGTCTAGTAGTGAAGGATTCTGTGCTCACCCAGTACATGGGCAAACTGTAAAGCAAGGGTTTTAAAGAGAACCTCCGTGTCTGAGCAAGGATTCTTGATCATTTCCTATTTCTCAGGAAGCATAACTAAGTTTAAGGACTTGTGTGGCTCTCAGAAATGATGGAGTTCCTTTCAAAGGTAATGTTGATAACCTGTGCCAGAGGGATAACCTTCAGAGGTACTCTTGCTGAAGTGCCCGCACCACTGGCGAGCAGAGAGTGCTTGCTGGGGGGAGGCCTGAAGCTCTCCAGTCACAGACCTGGGTACCAAAACCATCCTGCAAGCCATTAATTAACAGCCTGGCACTATCAATGCGTTACTAACTCAGTTAGTAATGGCATTAACACCAATCCCACACACCACTAACTAACGATAGCAATTCGCTCCATCATGGAGATAAAACTGCTCCGTTGGAGGTGGGATGCCTGACCTAATTAGCCATTAGCCTACAAATAATAGCTCGCAGGAGAGCATCACAGTGGTCCCCAGCACTCATTGCAGTGGAACTCCCAGGAGTCAATCCCATTGCCAGGAATGGCAGAGCTGAAGGTATCCTGGGCTGGATGGTGCTAGGAAAGCTGCTTGGAAGGCAAGTCAGGTTTCCAACCTGTGTGCATTATAGGATATAACGAATTCACCAGAGTAGACAACCACGCAGCATACTCCATTATGTGTGCTGAGCTCACCTCCTGATCTATATATGAAAAAAAGGTGCTTTTTTATAAAGAATTTTGCTGCTGCTCAAGGACTTTGGTTTATTACATGATTGCTGCTTCAGTGGAATCTACCCAGTTCTCTGGGAAAGGCTGACTTTGACAAATACCCAGATTTGAAGGAATTCTGGAAGACATTACTGAAGTGGGACTTTTCAACATTTTCATAAAGAAAGCTTTGTTTCTCATTTGAAGGTGACTTTATGATTTGAAATTTAAATAGTGCTTTTTTAGATAGGAAAAAGTGAGATTCTGAAATATCTTTATTGACCTGGTATCATTATGGTATGTGTCATTTACAGTTATTATTGCAAAAAGAAAATATTTGAGATAATTCTTTTTTTAAAAATTAAACATTGTGTTGAGAGAAGTGATTCAGAAAATTCAAGAAGTCTTGAATGCAGGAAAATCTTTTCCCTCCTCTTTCACGTACTGTTTGCTTGGATGCCATTTAATGTTGGTTTTACATTTGGCTGAGTTCCTCCTGTTTTAAAGATATTTTTTTTAGTTTGCATTTCAAAAAAAAAAAAAAAAAAGCTTGGAAATCCATGTGGTGGCCACTGAGGACTTGTGGTAAATGTTGCTAGGAGCCTCAGATCCAAGAAATTAAACCCAGAAAATCTACTCCTAGAAACCCAGTTCCAGGGGAACTCCAGAAATTGGAAGAGGGTGAGGAGATCCATGAGTCACTACTGCTGGGGTCTGGGCACTTGGTGTCAAGGGGTCTGGGAAAGGAATGTCAGGGTTTAGGGACACTGTAGCAGAGAAAACAACCACTAGTGATCAGAAAGACGTGTGTACAGGGACAGAGGGAAGAAACAAGAAGGATGGTTCTTTGTTGCTACGAGTTTGTGTCGGTGCTGTATTTCCGAGGAGACCGGGCTAACCCAACATGAGATCAAACAGCAATGCCTGCTTTAATGCTATTTCCCCTCCCTTAAAGTCTGTTTATTAGGAACTCATTTAAAATAATGAAATATGGGATGTCAGACTATTCAGTCTAAATTCTAGTGTAGAAGTCCGTGTACAGGGAGCATCGCTTCTGAGCTAAAAATCATATATGAACTCTGCAAACCCTTTGGCTTCCCTTTGTAAACTTTCCCAGATAAAAATGGTTTCATTTTTAGGTATGGCCTCTTCTTTCTCTGTTTCATTTTCAGGTACTCTTCATGCTCTGTTGCCAGGTCATCAGTTCACTAGTGTGGGAGTTTCCTTACGATGTTTAGGAAGCGGAGGACAGACCTGAACAGACACCAAGTGCCCACACTTCAGCTTTCAGGCAAGTTTTCACACTAAGCTTGTTTTGGCGCATGTAAATTTTTCTTCTAGATTTTCCTCAGAAACAGAACTCAGTAAACTTGACTTTAGCCTGAAATGAACACGTGAAGCAACAGACACCATATCTCAAAACCAAAGTGTAATTCGTACCTGAACGCCCTCTTAGGATGCACAGAGCTAGTTTGAACGTTTTGCAATAAGCTCTCAATGCTTGGTTTAGTCGGATATTTTTAAACTTACAAAATCATCTGAGTTGCATTTTCACAGACAGAAGCAGCGAGGCATTTCAGGCGCGCAGCTATGTTTTCAGAAGTGTTTGTGCATTTGACCGCCCCGTTTTGTGAGGACTTGTGCAGAGAGGGCCGTGCTGATGGCCAGATCTGCAGCGCAGAGTCACTTTGGGAGCATATTGACTGCTACTGAGCGTGTGGATTAGGTGCACTTTTTGTGTGCACCATTAAGCACTCCAAAATTTTGACGACAAAGGAATCATTATATTCCTGAAAATGTTTATTCTATAAATATTGTCCTTTCTGCTTCAGCAGTGTATTATTCTCATTCCTTTTGTAAAGCCATAAAACTATCCCTGCTCTTGCTTTTCCGAACTGGTGTAACTGGCAAGTGGAATGCAACAGCTGGTTAACTCTGCAATGATCCAAGAGCAGCAGAAGACAAGGAGTGCAGAGGGGCTGCCTTCTTCTGCCAAGTGTAGAACTAAGCAGCTGCTTTGTATTTGCACATGAAGAAAAATGTTTTGTTAACTGCTTCGCTGCCGAGGTACAGGGCGGATCTAACGGGGTATGGCTGCTGGCCCACAGGGTTGCTCGGCTTCAAGAGGCTTTAGTGGTTCTCCTTTTGTTCCGCGCAGTGCCTGACAGCATCTGGGACAAATGCCTCTGTCACAGGAGGAGTGATTGGAAGATGGTATTCAAACAACTTTATTTTCTCTCTACTGCATTAAGCATGCCCATATGTGCAAAAATCTCCCCTTAAAAGAACATTCCCGAGATTGCAAATGCTCAAAAGCTGTGAAATGCCAATGGAGAGATATGCTTTCTGATCATCTTTAATTGTATAAAAAAAAAAAAAAAACAACTTATAAAAGGATGGGGTGGAAGAGACCTTAAGATGTCATCTAGTTCTCCCTGATTCAAGGCAGGATTGGCTCAGTCGTCTAACAGTTGTCAAACCTGTTCTTTAATGTTTCAAGTTCTCCTGATTTTTTCAAAAGAAGTGTGGCTTTTGTGAAGTGTGGCTAGGGAGGGTGAATTAAACCTGTCCAGAACTGAAGATACGCACCTTATTATGAAGGTGGGATGGTGAACAAGGAAACTACTGCTAATTAAAGGAAAAGTCAGAGTCCTCTGTTTTTAAAGTAAGAGTATCAGAAGTGATACTGAGGTGAGATCATTTTACTCTTCAAAGGAAATGCAGCCTGGAGAAAGTGAGATAAGAATTACAAGGGCAGAAGTTGAACCTTATGGAATGTATTTGCATCCAGTGTTGCTCCTACTTTTGTGGTGCACAGATGCTGTGGCAAGGGTAATTAGGATGAGGCTAATCAAGAGTCTTAAGATGTTGTGTCTGATGTGTACTCATGTGCAAATAAAAGAGATGGTGTAGGGGAGGTGCAGTTGCAATCTCAAAAAGAGGTTCTGGCGGAAGTGGAAAATCTGCACTGCGAATATTCATGCTCCGGGCTCCAACTAGAAAAGGAACAAAGTCTGTGAGACTGTAAAGTGCCAGAAACCAGCCCAGGGGTAAGGTGCTGGAGAGGCAGCTTGTGTGGCCCGTGGGTGTGATGGAAATGCTGACCTATTGGGAGCTCTCCTCCTTAGCAGCTGGAAAAGCTGGGACATGAGTCCCTGGTGGGACACAGCACTGGACCCTTGATTAGTGTGGAGCACAAGGCCGTGGTCACTGTACTCATGAAATTCAGTAGTAAATTAGATAGGTCTAATTGGGCTGTGAGATACAGTGCGTGTAACTTAGTGAGTCTGCGAGGTTGGGTGCTGACAGCAAGCTCGACAAAGTCAGAAGATTGCAGATGGGAAGGAAACATTTGCTTACAATATGAGGTGAGGAAATGGGACAGCCTTCACCCCCGTGGGCACGCGGCAGGGAATCACGCAACACCAGGTTTCAAGCCAAGTATTTGCATTTATTTCCCAAACTTTGCCATGTGCACTCAAATGTGCAGGGCAAGACCTGCTGAATTCTAGACGAAGACAAGGCAATTAGAGAGGGATCCGGTTGCAATGCTGAATGCCTGTGCTCTGTCTTCCGTTTATTCATAACCTTCCGTTGAAAGTCATCTTTGAGTTTAACTTGCTAAACAAACCTTTCTTATTCATAAGTCTTTCTCGTTTGAAGGATGGAGGGGGAGTGGGGCAAGGTGAGACTGATAAACAGGGTGAACTGTTTTTGGGAAGGCAGTGACTCTCTTTATGGAGATAGCAGCTTCTTGAGGAATATGGACTCAGAAATACGTTTAGGGAAACCAGGGGATGGACAGCATTTGCAGCCAGACTGGAATGGGTCAATGTGGGGGCTGGCAAGGCCAAGCGTCAAGTTTAGGAAACAGTAACTTCCATATACCAGAAGAAAAGAAAGCAAATGGGAGATGAATGCTCTGAGTGGACCAAAGCTTCACGTTAGCGCCCAGTGAGTGGGCTGCAGGTAAAAGCGTAGCCAAGAGCAGCAGGGAGGACAAAACCATGGGACCCCAGGCTCCTCTGCTTTGTTAAGGTTTCAAAGCACTTAGTGAATGAAGTCGTGAAGTGCAGGAGGTGTCTGGGAAGCGGGTCACCTGGAGGAGGCAGCGGGATGCATTCCTGGCCCTGCCTCTGCCATGGAGCCCTGGAGCAGGGCTGAGTAATTGGCCTGATCACAGCTTTCCCCTGGCATCAGGCACTGCGGGCTCCTGGTTTTCTGCTGGTTTAACAGGTTGGCTATGGTCGGTGTCACGGGAATGCTGGGCACCACCTTCCTGGAGGTGTTGGAGCAGGACCTTGAACCTAAGAACCGCTACATAACCTCAGCTCTGAAAACAACGTGTCTCCATCATCTCATCTTGTGGACACCAAACTCACGATGACTTATCCTAGCCTTTATTCCTCAGGACCTCATCTTTTCCAATCGTCATCAGACTGCTCTGAAGAAATATCCGTGGGTATTTGAGAAGCATTTGGATGCTGTCGTGATGAGCCCGTTGAAAAATCCATGCGGAAATGAATAATTCTGTGCTTGATGAAGGGTTTGAAAGATGTGCCATATATATAGTAGAACATGGGACCCTGTGTTTAGGCACGGGAAACATAGAATATGGAGTAGCTGCTCCTTTAGAGGGAAGTGTCTGACCTATATTCTGGAAAAGTTGAGAGGGCGTTGGAGAAAACTGGTGTTTGATGAGCTAATGAAGGGGCTGTGTCACAGCATGCGTGCCCCAGTGCCTCCCCCGATCTGCTGTGGTCAGCAGGGACCACTCCTCTGCCTCCTCTTTACCTGCAACACCGAGGAGCAGCCTGTGTCGAGTCAAAGGGATTACAAGCAGAGCAAAAGCTAAGACAACCTTGCCTGAATCAGGAAAAAAGAAATTTCAAAAGGAGGTAATTTTATTTTCCTAATGTTAAGTAAAAAAATCGTAGTGGAGGGCCTGCTTGTTCTCTCATATTCCTTTCTTGCTCTGTCTTAGATGTGGAGATGTAACTCCTAAAGAGCCTGATCTTACAAATATTTGGAAATCCCAGGTAATGTGATTTCCCAAAGTTGGTGAAGGGGTTTCTGTTGAAAACTGCAAGAGCTGTGTGTTCAAACACACCAGTTCTGGATCACTCAATTCTTACAGCTCCGTTATGCTCTGAGGAACAAAAATTTTTATTTTTTTTTTTAACCCTGAGACGTTGAACTGCTTTCTCATCTCCTGACATGCCAAACTTGCTGTCGGAAGCAATACTTGGAATGTCAGTTTTCAGAAAAAATGGTAAAGTATGTGTTTAGCTTTACATGTACTGAGAAGCTTCTCTACACTGCCTTGTAGTTACGGTTAAGCCCAAACTGAGCATCGCCAAACAAGGGGAGCCAGCATGGGTTTGGGTAAACGTCAACAATCAGCTTTGAAGCTTTGGTGAATATTCAGATGTTTGTTTATTAGAACCTGGCCCTCAAATTCAGTGGCAGTTCCAGGCATCCCCGCAGTAGGGAGGACTTATCACATCCAGATCAGGTCCTGCTTATATTTTCAAAATCTGATGGGTGGATGAGCTAGCTTTTTAGACAGACTTTTGGATGCTCAGTGCAAATGAGTCTCAGTTATGTATCAGTAACTTATTTTATGACATGGCTTTAGGAAAAAGAAGAGCGAAATGATAGTTGAAACATACATTTTCTTAAAACAGATTTCAGTTTTAAGAAAACCTTGATAAATTATGAGTCGATTCTCCTTCAGCCATTATTTACTAGACATTTTTAGAGATTATCTATTTATTTATTGCCCTCTGAGACCTCTAGAGAGGAAGGAAAATGCAGTTAGTTCATCACTTCCCCAGCTAAAGAGAGAGGCAAACTCTTAATAAAGTATCGATGGCACCCCACGGGGACAAAAAGAGATTTGCATCCCAGTGGCCCAGCTGACAGACCGCATAAGTTACTGCAGCAGCAGCGAGGTCTTGTCAGAGAAAGGAGCATGATGAGAGAAGAGGGAGCAAAACATGATTTGTACTGGCATGCAGTGAACAAGCTAAGCTGTGTAAAAATGAATACATGAAATTAGAAGGATTAATGGGACAAGTTAGTGCAGGGTAGCAGGGAAAGTCCCCTGTCTAGGCACTTCTGCCAGGTTCCACCCAGACAGGTTATTTTTTTTAAAACTTTCTTTCTTTTGTAAGTGAAATTTCGTCTGGAGAGCACCTCATGAACAAAATTTGATGCCTCCTCCCCTGCCCAGCTCCACCTGGATAAGCCCTTTGAGCTGTTAAAGTTTTCTTTTATTCAGGAAATCATAGTGGTTTTCACAAAAGCTTGAAATGTTGGCTTGATATGAGGAAGGCTAATGGCACGTTAGCCATCAGAAATCATCCAGTGAGTTCATTTGCATCGAATGCTCCTCTTAACCTTCTGTTGTAAATCACTTTTAAATAGCTGAGCCGCTTCACCCCGGGGCTGGCCGCCGTTCAGGACCGAGCAGAAGAGTTTCTGCTTGTGCTGTGAAGGCCTTTGAAGTCACTTGTGATAAAGATGTAGGGAGGTAAGGTTTTTGCTATTTAAATCACAAAGCAGGGCCTAAATATTTTTCTACAGTCACATTTTGCTATGGAGCACGGTCTATTCTTTTCAAGCCTGTCCACTCCCACCTGTGAAGTTAAACAAAGCGATGTGTATATATCCAGTGTTTGCCCCATTAGGTGGTTGGGGTTAGGTTTTTTTGGGGTTTTTTTTTGGTACTATACCTTCATCTTGCAAAAGGCAATTACAGCATTCACAAGATGACAGTCATTTCATGTAACAGAAGGCTGACTAATTGAGGGAAAGGGATGATATTTGGGAATGGAAAACAAAGCTGTGACATGTAAAATTACATATAAAGTGAGCTTTCTTCCCCCCCCCC